>JANAVB010009600.1:0-344853 GCA_029216955.1 Iris pallida
TTGTACTTCAGGTTCATGGTTTACATTCTTGTACTTTATTTTCTGTACTTTACATTCATGTACATTCATGTTCTTTTCCTGTACTTTATAGTTCATGTTCTCCTGTACTCATTTCCATATCATGATGTTCTTGTTCATTACCTAGAACTGTACTTTGCTCCGCTCCTGACTGGATATGTTGCAGGTGTACTTGCAGGATATTGTTCTATCTTACGGGCCAGAGTCCGGGATCTTAGCTGAGCAGGATATTGTACTTTGCTCCGCTCCCTTGCGGTGTTACGTCGCAACGACATGGCTTGCAAGGCCGAGGCTTTATCCCTAACCGGGTACCTCATCGTAGTGTCGTGCCACTGTAACATGAGGAACTCCTCCTCTTTGTAGTGCTGACTACACCCCTCTTTATTTTTAACATACATCATTAGATTAACTGCCTATTTGCGGTGCTACGCCGCTGTGACTTGGCCTGCAAAGCCGAGGCTTTATCCTATTACTGGGCAGCACCCCACATATAGGAACCTCATTGTGGAGTCACCCCACTGTAGCATGGAGTTTCACTCCTTGTAGTGCTGCTCTACCGTGCCTCCTGTAAAGCACACCAGGCATTCACTCTGCCTAAGAACTCATTAAGGCAATTAAGCCAACCTTCCCACAGGAACCGTTTTCCGCAGAAAACAACAGTAGACAACAGTGGTTATAGGTCCGTAACCTCTCCATGCCCAATAGAACATGTACCCACCGTTCCTGATATTCTTCCGATTAGTGGTCCTCCCTTGAACCAAAAGCTAGATGCCTAGTAGATAAATCTTTGAACTAATAGCATAAAACTTTATGGTAGGAATACAATAATACAATATCAGAATGCCTTCAAGCCCATTTTACAAGCTGTGTCATCGACCAGCTGGCGCTTGAGGCCCTTGGTGAACGGATCCGCCAGGTTCTCCTGACTCCGAACATCAATTACTGCAATAACACCTCTCTTGATAAAATCGTGTACTGCCCTGTGCTTCAACCGCACAGTCCTCTTCTTCCCGTTGAAGAGGTCATTTGATGCCACCGTCGCAGTCGCCTGGTTGTCGCAGTATATCGGTATCGTCGGTATTTGCGCCCCAACCATTGGAAGATCATACATGAGCTCCCGAAGCCATTCTGCTTCCTCGGCTGCGGTATCAAGTGCAAAGAACTCAGATTCCATGGATGACCGCGAGAGCATAGTCTGCTTCTTCGACTTCCACGATATAGCAGCTCCACCCATTGTGAAAATGAATCCACCTGTGGACCTCTCGCTCTCCACCTCTGAGCACCAGCTGGCATCACTGAAGCCTTCCACTACCGGCGGATCTCCGCTGTAGTACAGTGCATATGTCTGAGTCTTCTTGAGATATCTCATAACCCGTTTCACAGCTTTCCAGTGTTCAGCACCTGGGTTGCTCGTGAAACGACTCAGCATTCCCACGGCGAAAGCTATGTCAGGCCTTGTGGCAGTAGTAGCATACATCAAACTTCCGATTACGCTTGCATACTCCAGCTGCCTGACGCTTTCCCCTGAATTAGGCTTCAGCTTCAGATCACACCTGTACGGCGTATCGATCCCTGGAAGATCCCGATACCCATAACGAGTGACCATTTTCTCAATATAATGAGACTGTGACAGCGCTAGTCCAGTGTCTGTCCGGATGATCTTGATCCCTAAGATCACATCAGCTTCCCCCAAGTCCTTCATACTGAACTTGCTTGAGATGAATTTCTTTGTCTCCGTGACACAGCTAATATCCGTACCTAGGATAAGCATGTCGTCCACGTACAGACAAACGATCACACCTCTTCCATCAGCGAACTTCGTGTAAACACACTTGTCCGTATCGCTGACCATGTAGCCATTTGACCTTATAACTTTGTCAAATTTCTCATGCCACATCTTGGGAGCCTGTTTAAGACCGTACAAGAATTTCACCAACTTGCAGATTTTGTCTTCAAGACCCCTGATGACAAATCCCTCTGGCTGTTGCATGTAAATCTCTTCGGTCAGCTCGCCATTTAGGAAAGCCGTATTCACATCCATCTGATGTATCACCATCTTATGTATTGCTGCGAGAGCAATCAACATTCTGATGGTGGTCATCCGGGCTACTGGAGCATACGTGTCAAAATAGTCAATCCCCTGCTTCTGAGAAAACCCCTTGGCTACCAACCTAGCCTTGAACTTGTCAATAGTTCCGTCTGCTTTCATCTTCTTCTTGAAGATCCATTTGCATCCGATGGGTTTCGCTCCTTCAGGAAGATCAACCAACACCCAAGTGTTATTTGAGGTGATAGAATCAAATTTATTGTCAATCGCCTCCTTCCAAAAAACCGCGTCTCTGGTCTTCATCGCCTCATCATAGGTAAGCGGATCTGCTTCCACATGATAGGTGACAAAGTCACTTCCGAAGTCCTTCGGCCTCCTCACTCGCTTCGTTGACGGCTCAGCGAGATCTGGTTCAACCGTTGTTTCAACAACAACATCTTCTTGGACCACATCTTCATTGAAGACCTGCGCACCCTCATTGTTCTCCGGAACATCCGCAAGAACAATATTCTTGTGTCTTGCAAATTTGTCTTCAAAATATTCTGCGTCGCGAGATTCAATAATATGATTTGACTCAATATCAAGAAATCTCCGAGCATCACTCTTCTCGGCATACCCCAAGAAGATCGTCTTAGTAGTCCTTGTCCCAAGCTTCTGAATCTTCAGATCTGGAAGCTTGACATATGCCAGACACCCCCACACTCGAATGACATTCAAGTTAGGTCTGACCTTGAACCAGAGTTCATGAGGAGTAACGTCTGAAGTTGCATGAGGCACTCTATTTAGAATAAAAGTGGCCGTCAATGCAGCTTCTCCCCAGTAGCACTTAGGAAGACCAGCAGTCAACAACATTGAGTTAATCATTTCTGTTAACGTTCTGTTCTTCCTCTCTGCTACTCCGTTTGATTGAGGAGAGTACGGAGCCGTAGTCTCATTGACAATTCCATGTTCTTTGCAGAACGATGCGAATTCATGAGACCTGTACTCCCCACCTCGATCACTTCTTATCCTTTTGAGTTGTTGTCCAGTCTGCCGCTCAGCTTCGGCTCTGAACTCCTTGAACTTCTCGAATGCTTCGTCTTTAGCCTTCAGCAAGTAGACGAACGCATACTTTGAGAAGTCATCGATGAAGGTTATGAAATACTTCATCCCGGCCTTTGTAGAGAACTGTTTGAAGTCACAGATATCGGAGTGTACCAACTCCAGAAGATATGTACTTCGATTAACCCGAGGAAAGGGTTTCCTTGTGATCTTTGTTTGAGCGCAAACTTCACATTTCTCTACCTTACCCCCACACTTGGAGATAAGTCCTAGACTAGACATTCTGTTTATTCGTTTACAATGAACATGTCCTAGCCTATTATGCCACAACTCAAGAGTATAAGCAGAAGGAGTGATTTCATTAATCACATTAATTACATTGGACTGATTTACAAGCTGAATTTTGAACATTCCTTCGGTATAAAAAGCTTTCCCGAAATATGTTCCCTTGATAGACATCACCATCTGGCCAGCATTGATGTCCATCCTGAGGCCTGCTTTGCAGAGTAGGCCTCCTGAGATCAGGTTCTTGACGATAGCAGGTACGTGCTTCACGCCTTGAAGCGTCAGAGACTTCCCCGAAGTCAGCTTCAACACCACCGTCCCGATCTCGAGCACTTCAGCTTGTGCCTGGTTCGCCATCATAACCACTTCAGAAGTAGGTGTATAGGTGGTGAACCACTCCTTATTGGAGCAGACATGGCAGGAGGCTCCAGTGTCTACCCACCAGTCAGAGTCAGTCCTTACCGCATCAACCTGCGCAATCATAGCAACAATGTCAATGATCATAGATACCTTACTAGGCTCTCCTTGCTTGGTCTTTGCTTTGCACTCATTCTTAAAGTGGCCCTTCTTGCCACACTTGAAGCAAGGCATTTGAGACTTTGGCTTCTTTTTCTTGATAGAAGTTCCCTTGACTTTTAGATTGTCAGGGTCCTTCTTCTTGCTGTGGGAAGCCGCCTGCTTTTTCCTTGGTTCCTTGGTATGAACCATATTGGCGTTAGCCAATTGCTTGGACAGTGCGACCACCTTCAGTTGAGCCCGCATCTGGTCCTCAACATAGATTTCCTGCAGGAGATCTTCAAGGGTGATCTCCAGCTTCTTCCTATGCATGTTTGCATAGAACTTGCTCCACCCAGCGGGGAGCTTTGAGACAATTCCTCCAACAACAAACTTGTCGGGGAGGGACATTGTCTCGTCTTCCAACTTCTGTCGCAGTTTCAGGAATTCCTTCACCTGCGGCAGCAGAGACTTTTCGTCCTCAAAGAACCACTTGTGATATTTTTCAACCACAAATATTTTACTGCGGTTCTTGTCTTCTTCGTAGAGTTTTTCTAGAGACTCACATATGTCTCTAGCGATATTCTTTTTAGAATAGGATTCTGCAAGGGAACCTTCCATAGCATTCAGGATAAGCAGCCTGCAAATACTATTTTCCCTTCTCCATTTTGCTTGCAGTTTAGTAGCCGCGGTGATTGCGGCAGCAGACCCAACATCTGGAACAGTAGGTTCTTCCTCCAGAAGCACGTGATCTACGTCTTTGAGTTGAAGGGTAAGATATACCTTCCTCTTCCAGACTTGGTAATGTTCTCCATCAAACTTTTCTAACTTGCAAAAGTCAGAATTAAAGAGTGAAACATTAACGTTTTCCATCGTAGCGATAAAGCTTTGAGATTGTTAGTGCCGGGGCACAATTTTTCGATGGAAAACTGAGAAAATGAAATAATTGTAAAAACAATGTTTCAAATCAACACTTCAAGGAAGGTGATTCTGAATTACGAGAATCTAAAAAGATTTCGTAATCAACAGCAATCAGATCGTAGTACTTCTAAAAAGAAGATACAATCAGAATTACTGACAGCAACGAAGAAGGTGACTGGCGAAAGATGGAAGAACTCCTGCTGGGGTGAATAATCACCGTTGCTCAAAGCTTTATTCGCCCTACACGAACAGCTTCCAGGAACCAGCAAGTTCGTCGGAGAACTTGGAACACTCCTGCTCTTCTGACTCCTCGGATGGACACGAACTCCCGTGCAAAAGCAACGCTGGTGCGGCGCCTTTCCTCTCTCTCTTGAAGGCTACTGGAAGATCAGAACTGTGTTAAAGAACACTTCTGAATTCTCTGTTTACTTGTGTTAAAAAATACTTTGTAAACTTTCTGTGGTGGCTTCTCTTTCTATTCTGTAATTTTCCTTGAGAGAGAGAGGATGCCTTATATAGGCCCTGCGGCAACTGTTCGGTTGCCACAAAGTTAGGGACGTGGTAAAAACTACCCCGAACATGTAGCAACCGCCCAGAACGTGCAAACGCACGTTCTGCTGCAAGTTGCACCAACTGCGCACACCCCGCGCTCCTTGCACTCTGCGCGACAGAGCGCGCACTGAACTGCGCACACTGCACGTACTGCGCACACGGCGCACGCAGCGCAACCAGCGCGCCCGCGCAACCCGAGCAACCCGCGCAACTCAGCGCAACCCGCGCAACCTGAGCGCAACCTGGGCGTGCTAAGTGCAAAGTGCGCCAACAAAACGCCACATTACGCCTCATGAGCCCATGAGCCCGAGTCCGAGTCCGAGTCCGAGTCCGAGTCGCTAAGCCCCTACGGGGCTTCGCTCCCATGGAAATAAATTTTCCAAGAGCAAAAAGCATGAATGCTTTAATTGTTGATTTTAGCCTTTTTTCCATTAGAAAAATAACCCTACATGGCAAACCCATGTGCACCTCCACACCACATGTGCATCTCCAATGATAGCCAAGCTAATATATAGAGATACAATCTCTTTGTTTTTTCCGATGTGGGACTAAAGTTTTCTAAAGGAAAAAACCAAAACTCCAACAAGTATAATAGTCCTTAATCTTCTGAGATTTGCAATGGACTATAAGTTATTTAAATTGAGACATGCAAGCAAGATAAAGTAAAGTATGTTGGTCAATGACCGCATATTCTCTTTAATCTTCTCCTGCCACTGGATTCAGGATGAGTGGCTTTGCGTTAGAGAATCAATGCATGAGTTTTGATCACACTTCAGCTCTGCTAGCAGCTCACTACCACTCTATACTGGAATAGTTTTTCATGTAACTAGCTTAATACACCTAAATAACAACTAAATATACTGAAACAAAAGGCAAAAATTTTTAGGAAGAACAGACAACTATGCTATGACTAGTCAAAGACGTTAACTCTCTAAATGATTGATAAATGCTTCATTAAGAGCTCCAGTGATCATTGCTTCAACAATTTAATATGTTATGTCAAAAAAATGATGTGGACCAGTATCAGGAGAAATTTAGGCATTTTTCTAAAAGGGTGTACAAGGCAGAAGACACGTTTCCTGAAAGTGTGAAACAAGATCAGATTGCAATATAAGGCAATATGAAGCAGTAGACAAGCTGTTGCTAAGTATAAAACATGATGTACATTTTACAGGATTTTAATTTTATATAAGGGTGAAAAGGAGAAGATATATTTGATTGCAAGTTTGTAGTTGGACTAATTTGCATAATATGACACGATTAACCAAACTTCATAACGTGACATTAGGTGTAAATAGCAGCACCAACAATGTGGTATTGCTTTATAATCCATAAGAAATTAAACTCTCTAAACTAGACCAAATGATGCACCTTAAACCAGAAGACAATCTTGAGATCAAGGTTAAAAAACTCAGTTTCGTATTGGTTTTGGACCCTTCGTATGAGCATCAGTTCAGGAGTTTTGGGGAATTTCGGTGTCTTTGCATTGGTCAGTTTTGGTAGTTTCAGACTCCAATTTTGATCCGAAATGATTGAAAAACTTAAAATGTATCAGTTTCGGCCGATACTCAAAACCTTGTTCGGGATACAAGTGGGATACTTTGTAAACAAAAATAGCACTTAAAGTAAAATAGTAGGCCTGTTTTCGAAGTTGCTTGTAAGTTGGGGACGAATTAGCACAAAGATGATTTCTTTTTGAGAATCTTGTAGCCAATACCCTGTTCCGATTACACTATGAGGAGAAATAGCTCCTGAATTCGGGAAAGGCCTTCAAGTGAGCTTGGAAGAAAATAATTGCTGTTTTGGGGCTTTCCAGTCTGGAAACATCGAGTTAATTCCAGGTAGATCTCAGGAAGTTCCCTTGGGGGACTAAAAGGACCTTGACCACCATTTATCAACTGTTGAATAAAGATAACTAAAGATAATGGACTTCATTAAAAGTGGTTTTCCTAGCTAACCTTTGCCCCGAATTGTGGTACCTACAAAAATGCAGGGATTGAGCAATGCTAAAACTAAGAGATTTAATGTGTCCATGTTAGAAAACAGAGAAGTAAATGAGGATGTATGAATTCACAATCCATTACTGACCCAAGGTGGCATGATGTCTTTGATATGTACTTCTACAAAAGAGCAAAACTTGCATGTCATGCCTATTTGCTCATCAAGGATGAACTGATGCTTCCCTTTGGAGCAAGAACTAAAAGGATCAGATTTCATCTCCAATTCACTGATCTCATCTGTTTGAGCCTGCACCAAAATACAAGGTTGTGAACCTATCACTTGTTTACAATGGAACAATCAAATATACAAGAGAAAAGGTAAATTAAAAGGAATGAGAATTCACATACATTAGCTGATGCAAGTATACTATACTCTGCATCAACAATTGAAAGAATTTGCATAAGCCAATATAAGGAAAGAAATAACACAGTTAATATAGCTTCAATGATGACATAGCAAGCGCAGAAAAGGACTGAGCATAAACAATGTTATATCAACATGCTAGAAACAGTCAAATAATCCCAAGGCTAAAATAAAAAAAAGCCACCCTATCAAGAAGATGATATATCAAGAGGATGCAGCATCTTAATTTACTATCATGAACATTGTTGTCATAACAAGATCTTCATGACTGCTCCCTGATGATGCTTCTTGGGGTTGTCAAAATCCAACCTAATACTGCTGCTTCGTTTTTAGAAAGTTCAACGTTAATTTGAACTTTTATACCCTCAAGTATCCCCGAGTGGCAACTTGCTATCCTAAAGTATCAGCATTAACAGTTTGCAACCCTAAACTTTCATATTTGAACCTAAATATAATTTTATTCATATCATTCAGACATCATTTCATTTCAACCTACAATCATTGTATCCTTTTAAAACTTTAGACGACCATGACATAAAATTTAGTAGTGCAATACGCCATGGATATGCTAAGTAGACCTTTGAAAATTAATGTACACAAGGAGGTGCACCTACGTGTATCTACAAGTAGTTATACATCCCTGATACCTACCTGACACGGGTACAACATCTTCATTGAAGTGTATATGATACATCAAGTGACCAGTCATTAGAAGACTAAATGCGACATACAGAAAAAAGTTTATAAACGTCCTAAAAGAAGTCTTGTCAAGCATTCTGAATTATACCTCGTCGCCTTGATAGATCATGGTCTTGATGTTATTTGAATCCAAAGCTAAGTCTAGCTCAGCCCATAAGTCATCAATCTCTTTTTCATACTCGGATTTCTCAACCTGTTCTGGTTTTTCATCCTCAAAGCAAAAAATAGGTAGAAGCAAATTCTGCCAAGTCTCACACTGAGATTCACTCTCCACGATAAGTTCCTCAGGGAGCTTCTTATCATAATTCCAGATGGTATCTTTTAGGACTTTGAAGAAGTCGTTATCCTTTAATGACCGCGCTGTCTTTCTTCTCTTGGATGTCAACTTCATTTGAACTCTTCCATTCCCTGTCCCTTCTCGCTCATCACCGTTGAAGGACGGGAAACCTGAATTAGGCTGAAGTCTCTTTCGTATCTTGGATTTCGATCCTCTCCCCTCCCCCTTCCTTTTATCTACATCTGCATGTTTGCTACTCCCATTATCTTCCACTCTTTTGCGCGGACCTATCATATCAACAACATCAGGGGAATGCAAAACCAAGTCCATTGTGGCACTTCTATCCGAATCCAACAGATTAGCCCCACCCGAGTAAGGCAAGCCTGAAACATCATTGGCTTCCGGATCATCCTCATCCAAACATAACGGCTTGCTCAACGTCCCCAGCTTCTTCAACTTCTCACTGGCCGACGACCTGAAACGGGAACGGGTCCTTCCCGCAGGCCCAGAACTCTGGCTCTTACTCGTCGCTTTGTAGCCAGCAGCCTTCTCACTACCTTCGCATGTAACAATAAGTGGAATTCCATACTTCGTCTTCACAAAAACATCAGAGACCTCTTCTACTACTACTCTCCGACTCACAGTCTCCGACTCCTCGGCCTTCGCATTATTCAGCTCTCCACCTCTTCGACTCACCTTTTCAAACTTCTCGCGGCCTACATTCTCAGTGCTCTCTCCTCCTACTCGACTGGCCCTCTCGGTTTTACACCTTCCGGCTCCCACATTCTCACCTGACTCTCTTCTTCTCGCTATCTCGGCCTTGTCATCCTCCACATTCACACTCGATTCAACCTCGTTAACAAGAATCTCCGAGACCTTGCCTTTTCCTTTTCCTCCTTTTTCACTCGCTTTCTTCGAATCATCTAGCACCGTAAACTCGGTCTCCTCCTTCTCCTCCTCCTCATTGAAGTACTGACCATAGGAAACTCTGTTCTTCTTCTTCTTCCCAGCCAGCGCTCTCGTCCTCCCGGCAACACAACGATACGGAGCTCCGGCCGCACGATTAGTCGGTTTCGTAGGCTCTCCGTCACCATCGCCGCCGTCCTCTTCTTCCGACACCGACACCCCCGCCTCCGGTACGTCGCCTCCACAACAACGGCCGACCGATCCGCGCTCCTCCTTGATACGAACATCGGATCTGAAAGCGGAGTGCTCGGAGGAGCTCACCTTTTCTGCTGCCGACTTCGAGTCCAAGCACCGGACGGACTCGTCGGCGTCGTCTCCGGCGGACACGGACACAGTACCCTCCCGACGCGCCTCTCGCGGCCCCTTCCTGTGCTCCTCCCCGACCGTCCTCGATCTAGATCGCGGCTGAGCTCCGGCCGCTGTGGAGCTTCCGCTCGTCGTCGGCGGATCCTTCCTCTTCTTCTTCTTCTTCTTCAGGCTCTCCCGAACGTAGAAGTCATCCTCCAAGCTCTCGTCGAAGTCGAGAGCGGCGCCGGCGGGGGGAGCCGGAGCTGTTACGTCACTTAGGGTTTTATGGGTCCGGCTTCGGCGATCGACGTTCTTCATTTGGTCACCTGGTGATAGAGGAAGAGGGACAGTGGAAGAATCTTTTGGGAAATGGATTATTTTTAAGAGTTGGTAACAGTAAAAATAACACTGCTTAGAGCATCACCTCTAGTTGGAACTCTCTAATGCAATTTGGAGCTCAAAATTTTCAAAAAAAAGAAAAAGAAGAAGATAAACGTAGGATGGATTGGATTTGTACTAGAATAGTAGGAAATGATATAGTAAGTTTCGGTTCCAAAAATTATATGGTAAAAAATTAATATAGAAAAAAAATAATGTAAAATCTAAAATCTAAAAAATTGGACTCCAACATTGGAACTTACTATTCCACGAAATGAGTTCCTACAATCTATAATGAATTGGGAGGCTCAAACCTATAGCTCCCGTGAATGAAATGGGACCCAAAATTTAGAAGTTGAAACTAGGGATAACATTTACAATTCTACAAAATTAGGTCCTACATTTTGAATCTAGAAATGTGATGGGCCTTACTAATTATGCTCTTACAAGTAATTTTCTTACTTTCTTTAATTTTTCCAACAAACACTTTAGACTTTGGTTAGGATGCATCTTGAACAAAAAGAATCAAGGTGTGTATTGGGCCGGACGACCCGGAACCAGCCCGATCAAAACCGGTCTAGATCGGTCCCGAACCAGTCAAGGGACCAGTCCGGCCCCACAATAAATTCGAATTTGGGCTGGGTCCAAAGAAATGGCCCGCTAGCCCGGTCCGGCCCGACCCTAACCGTACTTCTAATTGGGTCCAGGCTAGATTTAGTTTTTTCATACCAGCGGCCCACCACAGTCCAGATTTTATTTTGTAAAAATTCAAAATCGCTTGGAAGGGAAGGGTTGGCTCATGAACTCAAGATCTCCCAAGTAAATACCCATCAATCACTCACTAACCAATAGTTCCAAATTGGTTTGTGTTAAAAGTAGGAACACATATAGTATAAATTCAAAACTGAGCCAATTTTTTATTTTTAAAAGTTTCTCAGCCCGTGGGCTAACCCGGGCCCGGCTCGGAACCGACTCGGTGTGAACCTATCCGGGTCTGGGTCTGGGTCCGGGCTGGGTTCGAAGATTGTAATTCCGAGTCGATCCGGCCCGCTCCTCCATCCAAGCTAAGCTTGGCCAAAGCCCAGTCAAACCCGGTCAACGATAGGCCCGGGCCGGCCCAGCCCGACACACCTCACACCTTGAAAAAAGAAAAAGAAAATCCGTTACTTTCTCAATATTTATCTAGAAAATTGCATATGAAAGGATATATTTGGGAAGAATTGCAAAAGAGGAGAGGAGTTTTAAAAAACTAAATAACATGCACAATTATTCAATCATGATCTTTTAAAAAACAAAATCAGAAAATTTCATAGAGTTAACAAATTACGTGTATTTATGTAGAAAATGAGAAGTTTGAAAAGTTTACAGGGAAAGAGAGATGGAAGATGGCGCCCAACGAAATTATTCAATCTGGCCAGAGTATTTAAAAGAAGAAGGTAGGCACAAAAAATATGTGCGGCACTATCTGAGATGGCGCCAAGTCCAAAAAATATGTACGACACTATCTGAGATGGCGCCAGATTAGATAATTTCTTTTGATACCATCTTAGATGTCCCCATACATCTTCTCTAAAATTCTCAAACCTGCCCTTCCCTACGTAAATACACTTAATTTATTCTTTATATGAAATTTTCTGAAAAACAATATGTGTGATTTTTTTTTTCTCATAAGAAATGCGTATCATTTAAAAAAAAAAATAGTTTATGAGAATGCGCCAGCTGGGTTGGCATATCATCCCTTCGTCCTTAATTTTATAAAACTCCTTCCCTCTTTTGCAATTTTTTTCTGATATTTACCATATTTTTATAAAACTACATACTTTTGTAAGAGACACCAATTGTTGTTTTAAATGGAAACCAGATGAGCCATTTATTTTGTTCTAGAAAGATAACAAATTATAATTTAATATTACTTAACTCGATACAAATTATTCTTTTAACATATTTAGTTGTTTTTTGGTCTAGAGTAATTGTTATTTCGTTGAACAAGATATTTATTTTTTATATGTCTTGTCTAGTGGCTTTTTCTTGACTTGTTTCTGAGATATTTTAGCAATCGTGTTTGGTGTTTGTCTTACACAATTACAATTTAGACTTGTACGATATCGCGTCCAGTAACGACTTTCAGCCATGTAGGATCGAAAGTGGCATTTTATACTATTTAATAATAATATTTTAAATTTTTTGACTTCTCGTAATACTTTTTTAGATGACATATTCAATTGTTCGAAAAGATCACTCCTTTCTGTCGAAAATATCATAGACATTAATCATAGTCATTCTTTAAATCTAATCATTTTTTCCACTAAAACAATTAAATTTTTGTTGAGTAATGCTATTCGTGCCTCCAAATTGTTCCTCAAAACTATTCCTTCTTATATTGCAGCTGACGTGATATATTAAATAATATTGTGTCTCATCTAACATGGCAAATTTTAACCAAATAAATTAATTACCCAATGTTTTCATATTAATATTAATGTCAACATTAACATTAATATTAATATTAATATTAACTTTAATATTATTGTTAATGTTAATATTAATTAGTAATGTTAATATTAATGTTAATGTCAATGTTAATATTAATGTTAATATTAATGTTAATATTATTTTAATGTGAATATTAATTTTAATATTAATTTTAATTTTAATTTTAATTTTAATTTTAATGTTAAATTTAAGTTTCAAGTTTAAAATCTGTCATGTCAGCTGCCACATCAACATATCACGTCAACTTCCACATAAGGAAAGATGACTTGAAAGAATAATTTGAAGGGACAAATAGCATTATTTATTTATTTTTATATGTAGAATTATTCTAACCTATACTTGTTGGAGTAGGTGGGGTTCCCAACCTATGTGGAGAATATCCCGGAGTGCGACGAGCGCCATCCGTGTGTCGGAGAAGCTCGGAGAGTGCATGGATCTTATTTTGGAACATATATGGTAAGAAAATATATGACTGGATTTCCATATTTAATTTGATCATATATTTATGATTGGATCCTTCATATAGTACCTTTCCATATAATTGGACTTCCAATTATGGCAAGCCAATTATGATTGAATTTTCATTAAATATATGATTGATGCATATTGAAAGTTTTCATATATATTGGCCTTTCATGTATAGATTACCAAGGGCTTATAAAAAAGGGTGATGCATGCAAGTTGAAAAATATCTCAAAAACAAGAGTGCTTTACAATATTTGAGAGAGAGAGAGACGATTAAGGACTATTGTGAAGGAGATATTGCTTCGAATAATTTTTTGACATCTTTTTTTCTTCGGAGTCCGCAATCAAAATTTTCTTCTTTCAAGTGAGTTGTTGTGATCCGTTGTAACGCCCCAGAACCAGAATACTGGAGAGCGGGGGCATACATAGCCAGCTACGTATATTGAAATGGAATACACCTCGCTATACGGTCACGGCTGTCTAGATACATGAGGGTTTAACTACAAGCCATCAGTCTCTTATGGTCATGAACAAGCCTATTGTCTCAATCTCAGGCAAGGAATAGTAGTTACAAGATGTTAGAGCATCAAATATACAATAGTAAGGCGTCCCATACATTACATATTTTGATGATCATGAAGCTAGTCGTACAAAATGTGGAGACTGGCAAGAGTTTCAGTCATACATGATCAACCCTAGGATTCGTCAATCATGTTACAGCCCGTAGGCAGACAGTAAGTAAAGTGCAATACGAGCTAACACGTGCTCGCCGGCTAAACGTCTCAAAAGAATATTTTTACAATAAAGTGGAAGAACAAAAGGAAAACCCATTCGTTGCCTTGGTTACGCCTGGTGGTCACCATCTAGCTGAAAGGTAGGGAGATCCTCTAGAGCTGCTCCGGTATCTGGCCACGCAAAACCAGCTGGGTCAGATCCCAGAAAGAGCAAGTGCCACAAAGGAGGCTTCACTTAAGAACTAAAACCAGCAATTAGCATAAAACATAATAACATTAAAACTGGAGATATGGAAAAATCATGAGGATATACGATGCGATAACTATGGGACTATTCAGATAGCCAGGTTACAACACTTAAACCAAATAAGGACCGGGGTTGTAACCCTTCATCTGAACAGAACTTGGTTTTTCACCATTTATCGCTAAAATAAAGCACAAGCAATCAGGTCATGTTACAATCTTGTACAGGATCAGGACGAGACTAGACTGGGTTAGACTCTATCCAATCAATCACGGCCAAGCTGTAATGCTCAGATTTGGAATACGTGTACGTATTTTGATCCGTATTGTATGTCTCACTGCTTGATTTATTTTGGCATTTCATTGATGGGTTTATCTTGGTTCGGTTCGGTTTGTTGGCTTAGTTCGGTTTTGCTTGATTTTATGTGAACCAAACCACTTCCACCTACCACCACCTTCATTAAATATCCCACCACACATTTCTCTCTCTCTCCACATTAACTTTTTTCTTCCCCACCATTACTTCTCCACCAACCTGAGAGAGTGGAGAGCTTAGGCAAGTGCATCTTGCTTCATGGAGGAAGTCCATTTTTTATTGTTCTATTGTCTTCCTCATGTGTTTCTAACCCACTTTAGTACTTAGTATTTCATTTCTGTGGTTAATTTCTTGTAAATCTAACTTTGTGGTATTTTCGGTTTCCAGGAGTTTTGATCTATCAAACTTGCATATTTTTACTAGTTGATGGTTCCATGTTGTAGAGAATTTTGTTCTACCCCATTTTGACCTATGGAAGTTCGGATTTGGACTCTGGATGATAGAATTATGGAGCTTGGAAGCATGACTTCATGGTGTTTTTCTTCTAGAAAAGTTGGAGAAGAACGGTACTTGACCGCATGACAATTTCATGCGACAAGAGTTTTTCCTAGCCGCATGGCCATTTAATTGAATATTTAATTGCATGTATTAGCTGGCCACGTGCAAGTGCTTAATTTGCATGGGCCACTAGTTAATTGCCTGAGCCGCATATGGCCTTAGCCATTCTTGGCCGCATGGCCTTGCAAGCATTAAATACATGCATTAGATATTTTCTTGTATTAAATAATTGCCATTAGCATTAAATAAATACTTGGCCGCATGAGAATTCAGTTGGCAGCATGGGAACAGTACTCAGCCGCATATGGCACTTGCATTTGCATGCAATTAAATGCATTAGCCTTTACAAGCAGTAGTATTTAATATAAATAATGGCCAATGCATTAATTAAATATTTGCTTACGTATGTTGGCCGCATATGGAATCCTCAGTTGGCCGCATGGAAATAATTAGTGCAGGGAAGTAATTAGTGCATGGAAGTACTTACATGTGGCCGTATGGCCTTTTATGGCATTATTTAAATTGTCCTTGGCCTATGCAAGCTGTAGTTTGCATGCATTTCTATTTGATGGCCGCATGGACCATGAAAATTTTTCCTTGGCCGCATAAGGAAAAATTTTCTTGGCCGCATATGCTAAGTCCTTGGTCCATGGCAGCATATGCATCTCCCCCCCCATTTTAAATTGCATGGCATGCAATTGCCTTTAGGCTTGCTTGCATTTTGCATGCAAGGTTGCATGCTGCATGCAACGTGGGCCTTTAGTAGCATACTTTAGTTTAGTTGCATGCTTTAATTGATTAGTTTAGTTGCATGCTTTAATTAATTAATTTAGTTGCATGCTTTAATTAATTAATTTAGTAAATGAAATGGAATCCATCTCACCATACGGTCACGGCTGTCTAGATATATGAGGGTTTATCTACAAGCCATCAGTCTCCTATGGTCAATAACAAGCCTAGTATCTCAATCACAAGCAAGTAAGTAAATGTTACAAGATGTAAGATCACCAAATATACAATAGTAAGGCGTCCCAAACATTACATATTCAACTGATCATGAAGCTAGTCGTTACAAAATGTGAGGACTAGCAAGAGTTTTAGTCATATATGATCAACCCTAGGTTGCCAATCATGTTACAGCCCGTAGGCAGATAGTAAGTAAAAATGTACACGAGCTAACACTTGCTCGGCGGCTAAACGCCTCAAAAGAATAATTTTACAATAGAGTGGGAGAGCCAAAATAAACCCACTCGTTGCCAGGATTCCTTCTAGTGGTCACTATCTGGCTGGAAAACCGGTAGATCCTCTGGAGCTGCTCCGGTATCTGGCCATACAAAACCAGCTGGGTCAGACCCCAGAAAGAGCAAGTGCCGCAAAGGAGGCTTCACTTAGGAACTAAAATCAGCAATTAGCACAAGAATATAATTACATAATAAAAGACAGTAATTAAGGAAAAGCATGACGGGTGATATACGATGAGATAACCATGGGACTATTCAGATAACCAGGTTACAACCCGTAAACCAAACAAGGACCGGGGTTGTAACCCTTCGTCTGAACATAACTTGGTTTCTCCCACCATTTATCGGCAAGATAAATATAAGAAATCAGGATATGTGACAATTTTGTACAGGATCAAGACAAGACTAGACTGGCGGAACTCCATCCAATATTCACGGCCAAGCAATAAGTACGGCTTGATAGTTTAACTAACTAGGGTTATCACAGGCCTAGTTACTAGCAAGATGTAAAGAGATTTCCAAGTCCAGTTACCCGCATGCTGCTACCTGAGTGACCCCAGCAAAAGAAAAATAAGTATAGCAGACACACTGCAGTGAGATATATGTGTCCTAAAGAGGTGCCCCACTCGACGGCGGGCTGGAAATGTGCTCATCATGACAGATAGCTCCAAGTCCCATGTATATATATATATATATATATATATATATATATATATATATATATATATATATATATATATATATATATATATATATATATATATATATATATATATATATAAGGTCGGGATCAAAGGGGCAACAGGTAACTGGAAAAATCTCTTTATGAACTACTGTATTATTCTAGTTATTAGCCTTAGCCATTTACCGTAGGTACCCCTGACCGTGGTACTCAGGGGTCCCTATCCTAGACATGATGCAAGACAAGACGGGTTCATTTGTACAAGCACATTCGTCCACGGTGTCCAAGCCATTTATACTGGTCATGTCAGGTTAGCCGTCGCAACAGCATTTCGAGAAGTATCATGTCAGGTTTATCATGTCAAGAGTGTGCCACGGCTGGCCACTATCAAGAATTATCATGTCAAGTTATCATGTCAAATTTATTTGTCAGGAGTGCGCTACGTCGGGCCACTGTCAAGTCATGTCAAAAGTGCACCACAACGGATCACCATCGTGTCAGGGAACACACTTAAATTAATGTGGCACAAGCATACATGTGATAATTTAAATATTAGCAGGGGCAAGGACGTCATGCGGCTCAGAAAAATTTTATGCGGCCAAAATATTAAATATTCATGCGGCCAGGAATTGAATAGCTTGCATGCAGGCCAAGCTTTAGGCCATGCAAATTAAAGCTTGCAAGTATTAATGCATTTATGCAGCCGCCGGCCACCTCCCCGGCCATCTCCACCACTATCTTCTTCATCTTCCTTCTTCTTCCACTTCCAAAAACCTAGGTAAAACCTAACTTTTCTCCCCAAATTCCTTTCCAATTTCTTCTAAAGCATAAATTTTGGGTTAAGTTTTACTAATGAAGGATATTTGAACTATGATGGGAATTAATGTAGGAATTTGTGAAGGGAAGCCTAGATTTTCTCACAACCCAAGGCAAGTCCTCTTCTCCTTCTTCTTCTCTAATCTTTTTCCATCTAGGTTAATATGAATCATTTAAATCATATGAAATTCTGAAATTTTAGTTTCATAATTTTGTTAAGTTTTGGTAATACTAGGAAGTTGAATAGGTTAATCTTTTAAAATCTGAAATTTCATGTTACATATTAATTTCTTCATCTCATAATATTATAGTTTGGAATATAAGTTAAGGAAATATCCCTAATTATGGTTTAATTAAATTCTGAAAATTTTGGTAACATTTAACCCAATTCGAGATATTTTAAAATATTGTAATTTTTCAATTTTGATAGACATAGGCAAGGAAATTAAAATTGGCACTGGAACTAGTATTTGTGACATATCACGGGAACTGATTGTGGACTGAATTATTTGGACTTGAATTTCCATGAACACATAAACATACATGAACATGGGACTCTCCAAAGGTAAAGTCTAACATACACAGTGGAAATGAACAATTGGACCGCACGCCGGAAAGGTAAAAAGGACCCTGTATTTCTCTCTACTTTAGTACTCAATTTTGTGTATTCATATTTAAGAAATAAGTCTCTTTTCTACATTTTTCTACTTCATGCACCAAAATTTAAAATGTTGATATTGAAGAGTTTTGGTTGATTTGATTTTCTTTATACTATCTATACAATATATATATATATATATATATATATATATATATATATATATATATACATATACATATATATAGTTATATGTTATAAAGTCTTACATATTAACTAATATAGTTGGATAAATAATTGCTCTATTTTGACAAACTGCAAAGCTATTAGCAAGCCGCGACCCGACTAATTGCCAAAAGAAAGGTAACTATTGCTTGCTCAGGTAAAAATCTCCAGTCCCTTTTGTTCTTTTATTTCTTGCGTGGTTCCGGTGTTGAGAGTTGCTCCACCGAAGGGGTCGGCGAGCCCAATT
Organism: Iris pallida; assembly: GCA_029216955.1. NCBI lineage: Eukaryota > Viridiplantae > Streptophyta > Magnoliopsida > Asparagales > Iridaceae > Iris > Iris pallida. The sequence continues at coordinate 18,950 of JANAVB010009600.1, forward strand.
ACTTACTTGCGTGGTTCCGGTGTTGAGAGTTGCTCCACCGAAGGGGACGGTGAGCCCAATTACTTAATTGCGTGGTTCCGGTGTTGAGAGTTGCTCCACCGAAGGGGTCGGCGAGCCCATATTTTCTTTTATCATATATATAAGTTTCTTGTAAATTTTCGGGGCTCCTAAATACAAAGGAGACTCTGCCGAAATTTTTGAGAAATTTAGGAGATAGACTAATTTCTGACATTCGGAAATTTTAGAAAGCATTTGGGAGGGGAGAACAACTGAATATCCCTAGATATCCCGTAACATAAATAACAAAAACTGATCAGTATTTCGTGAATCTCGTGAATCAGTACATCTAGTTTTCGACTAGGGTGTACTAGCCCAAGGGAGGCTCGGAAATCAATTTTATCTATTTGACAGTAACATCAATAGATGTCTTTTTATCCCAAGGGAGGCTCGGAAATCACAGCCTGATCCCAGGTTAACGGGATTGTTCACAGGAAATATTTAGAGGATTATTCGGAGTATTGTTCTCAAAACTGCATCTCATTAAACTTCAAATCTTACTCCAGAAACAACGCTGCCTATTATAAATAAGTAGTGTCCTTAATTGCTCAAGGAAAGCAATTCCTACTAAAAGCTCAAGGAAAGCTCGGAAATCTTATCATTCATGGAGTAGGACGTTGATTTCATTCATGTTTTACTAAAGCAGATATATATATAATAGTGCAATTTGACATATTCTGTTTCATATTTTTTTAAAACTACATATTCCTTATTTTGTTTAACTTTCACCGTTCTTGGCCGAGGACTTGCTCGTCGTTTTCTAAACGACCTAGTATTTGTTCACTAGGTGAAGAAGAAGAAGACGCCTCCACCGAAGTATCGCCGCACTACAACGAGGAGTAAACTGTCTGGACTACCTACAGTTATGGCCAGCAGTATCGTAGTTATTATGCAAGTTCACTTTGTAATAATCTGTAATAGTATTGTTGGAAAAGTTTCCTGTGTAATAGCTACAGTATATTTTAATACTATGTAATTCCTTATATTTTCCATTCTGCTGAGGATTACGGGCGACAATCGCGAAATTAGGCGCGTAGCCTGGGGATGTGTTTATGACGTCACCATTCCATCCGGGAAGCGGGACGTGACAATTTATAATTGACTTATGCGGCCAGCCATAATGGCCTATGCGGCCAGCCATGTACTGATGGCCCATACGGCCATCAAATAAACAAATGCATGCGGCCTCATTTAACAAATGCATGCCTCTTGCAACTAAGGTAGAGGCCAAAGGTAATTAATTAAGGTATGCCACTAAATTAATTAATTAAAGCATGCAACTAAATTAATTAATTAAAGCATGCAACTAAACTAATCAATTAAAGCATGCAACTAAACTAAAGTATGCTACTAAAGGCCCACGTTGCATGTAGCATGCAACCTTGCATGCAAAATGCAAGCAAGCCTAAAGGCAATTGCATGCCATGCAATTTAAAATGGGGGGATGCATATTCTGCTATGGACCAAGGACTTAGCATATGCGGCCAAGGAAATTTTTCCTTATGCGGCCAAGGAAATTTTTTCATGGTCCATGCGGCCATCAAATAGAAATGCATGCAAGCTACAGCTTGCATAGGCCAAAGACAATTTAAATAATGCCATAAAAGGCCATGCGGCCACATGTAAGTACTTCCATGCACTAATTACTTCCCTGCACTAATTATTTCCATGCGGCCAACTGAGGATTCCATATGCGGCCAACATACGTAAGCAAAAATTTATTTAATGCATTGGCCATTATTTATATTAAATACTACTGCTTGTAAAGGCTAATGCATTTAATTGCATGCAAATGCAAGTACCATATGCGGCTGAGTACTGTTCCCATGCTGCCAACTGAATTCTCATGCGGCCAAGTATCTATTTAATGCTAATGGCAATTATTTAATACAAGAAAATATCTAATGCATGTATTTAATGCTTGCAAGGCAATGCGGCCAAGAATGGCTAAGGCCATATGCGGCTCATGCAATTAACTAGTGGCCCATGCAAATTAAGCACTTGCACGTGGCCAGCTAATGCATGCAATTAAATATTCAATTAAATGGCCATGCGGCTAGGAAAAACTCTTGTTGCATGAAATTGTCATGCGGTCAAGTACCGTTCTTCTCCAACTTTCCGAGAAGAAAAATACCATGAAGCTATGCTTCCAAGCTCCATAATTCCATCATCCAGAGTCCAAATCCGAACTTCCATAGGTCAAAATGGGGTAGAACAAAATTCTTTACAACATGGAACCATCAACTAGTAAAAATATGCAAGTTTGATAGATCAAAACTCCTAAAAACCGAAAATACCACAAAGCTAGATTTACAAGAAATTAACCACAGAAATGAAAAATACTAAGTACTAAAGTGGGTTAGAAACACATGAGGAAGACAATGGAATAATAAAAAAATGGACTTCCTCCATGAAGTAAGATGCACTTGCCTAAGCTCTCCACTCTCTCAGGTTGGTGGAGAAGTAATGATGGGGAAGAAGAAAGTTAATTTGGAGAGAGAGAAATGTGTGGTGGGATATTTAATGAAGGTAGTGGTAGGTGGGAGTGATTTGGTTCACATAAAATCAAGCAAAACCGAACCAAGCCAACAAATCGAACCGAACCAAGATAAACCCATCAATGAAATGCCAAAATAAATCAAGCAGGAAGACATACAATACGGGTCAAAATACGTACACGTATTCTAAATCTGGGTATTACAGGGTCTGACCCAGCTGGTTTTGTATGGCCAGATACCGGAGCAGCTCCAGAGGATCTACCGATTTTCCAGCCAGATGGTGACCACTAGATGGAATCCCGGCAACGAGTGGGTTTATTTTGGCTCTTCCACTCTATTGTAAAATTATTTTTTTGAGGCGTTTAGCCGCTGAACAAGTGTTAGCTCGTGTATATTTTTACTTACTATCTGACTACGGACTGTAACATGATTGGCAACCTAGGGTTGATCGTGTATGACTGAAACTCTTGCTAGTCCTCACATTTTGTAACGACTAGCTTCATGATCAGCTGAATATGTAATGTTTGGGACGCCTTACTATTGTATATTTGGTGATCTTACATCTTGTAATATTTACTTACTTGCTTGTGATTGAGACACTAGGTTTGTTATTGACCATAGGAGACTGATGGCTTGTAGATAAATCCTCATATATCTAGACAGTCGTGACCGTATGGTGAGATGGATTCCATTTCATTATACGTAGCTGGCTATGTCTGCCCCCGCTCTCTAGTATACTGGTTCTGGGACGTGACATGGTTTAAGTGGTGGCCCATGCAGGTATTGTAAATCAAGATATGTGAGGGTTTACCGAATAGATGTCTCAATCAGTACTCGCCCTTGATCTCTGTTCGTATTCTCTGAATTCCTGAAATTCTTGTCCTGATTACATGCTTGTAATCGTTGATCTGTCCTGGCTCTTCCTTATTGTTCCATATGTCGTCTTCTTCAGCAGAATTGTTCCTGGACCTGCCGATCAGCAAGGCAGAGCGCCTCCCGTGGACCAGCAGCAACTAGAAGATCAGGCCCAGCACTCAGGAGCAGCCTCCCGGGTTATGCCTCCTGGAGATCCAGAGCCCCCAGTTCAGCCCGTCCAGCCTACAGAGCCTGATGATGGCACCTTGGTGGGACTCATCAGGACACTATTAGCTTCCCAAGATCGGCGAGGAGATGTCTTGCACAAGGCAGTAGAAGATGCTCTGAACAGAGGCGGTCGTCATGGGAACAGTGCAGCGAACAGTTTCAAGCGCCTGAACCCTCTATTTTTCGATGGCAGCGAAGATGCTATCACTGCTGACGCGTGGCTTCAGGACACAGAAGTGATTCTAGAAGCAGCCAGGACCCCAAAAGACAAGAATGTGGCCGTGGTGCGCCTGCAGCTATTGGATCTTGCCCGCAGCTGGTGGGCGTCGCAGGCCGTTGGATTATTGGCGCCTATTTCCTGGGCAGTATTCAGAGAGAGATTCCAGACGAAGTACTTCGATGCTGTGGCTCGGTACGATCTACAGACCAAGTTCACCAATTTGAAGCAGATGGGCAGGACGGTCGACGGATATATGGCCGAGTTTTCCAGGCTTAGTCGATTTGCTCCCATCTTGGTAGCGACCTAGTTCGATAGAGCCCAGCGATTTCAGTAGGGACTCCACCTAGAGATTTTGCTGGCAGTAGAGCAGTTTGAGCATCAAACTTTTGATACAGTATTGAGAGCAGCCAGGAGGCACGAATATACCTCCCACAGGATCGTGGACAGGACCGGAGGTCGGAAGCGATCTCACGGCCAGATGACCCAGTCGTCAGCACCAGCCTCGGCAGTCAGGGCTTTGATAATTGGAACTCCGAGGCAGGCGGCCTCAGTGACGTCGGTCACGTCCCCTCAGCAACAGAAGCAGAAGCAGTCTTCCACAATAGGCTGCACTCATTGTGGGAAGCCAAGACACATTATTTCTGAGTGTCGTAGAGCACATGGATTGTGTTTGGCTTGTGGGGCACCGGACCACAAGATAGGGTCCTGTCCGAATAGAGCCGGTTCCTCCTCATCGGCCCAGAATAGTCCTTCGGTAAGGGGACCAGCACCAGTGCAGCTGCAGCAGCAGTACCAGCCCCCGAGGCCATTGCCGCCTCAGGCACAAGTCTTCCAGCAGCAGAGACCCCAGCAATATGCCCTGACCCCAGCTCAGATTCAGAAGCAACAAAGTGGTTCCTAGCAGGATGTTTTCCCTCTTCCTTCTGTCTTCAAATTCTTTGCTTGTATGATTGATTGTTTGATTGATTGCTTAGTATAGCTTGTCCTTGCATCTCTAACCACTTGATTAAATTTCGAGGACGGAATTCTTTTAAGATGGGTAGAGTTGTAATGCCCAAATTTGGAATACGTGTACGTATTTTGACCCGTATTGTATGTCTCCCTGCTTGATTTATTTTGGTATTTCATTGATGGGTTTATCTTGGTTCGATTCGGTTTGTTGGCTTGGTTTGGTTTTGCTTGATTTTATGTGAATCAAACCACTCCCAACTACCACCACCTTCATTAAATATCCTACCACATATTTCTCTCTCTCCATATTAACTTTCTTCTTCCCCACCATTACTTCTCCACCAACCTGAGAGAGTGGAGAGCTTAGGCAAGTGAATCTTGCTTCATGGAGGAAGTCCACTTTTTTATTGTTCCATTGTCTTCCTCATGTGTTTCTAACCCACTTTAGTACTTAGTATTTTTCATTTCTGTGGTTAATTTCTTGTAAATCTAGCTTTGTGGTATTTTCGGTTTTTAGGAGTTTTGATCTATCAAACTTGCATATTTTTACTAGTTGATGGTTCTATGTTGTAGAGAATTTCGTTCTATCCCATTTTGACCTATGGAAGTTCGGATTTGGACTCTGGATGATGGAATTATGGAGCTTGGAAGTATGGCTTCATGGTGTTTTTCTTCTCGGAAAGTTGGAGAAGAACGGTACTTGACCGCTTGACAATTTCATGCGGCAAGAGTTTTTCCTAGCCGCATGGCCATTTAATTGAATATTTAATTGCATGCATTAGCTGGCCACGTGCAAGTGCTTAATTTGCATGGGCCACTAGTTAATTGCCTGAGCCGCATATGGCCTTAACCATTCTTGGCCGCATAGCCTTGCAAGCATTAAATACATGCATTAGATATTTTCTTGTATTAAATAATTGCCATTAGCATTAAATAAATACTTGGCCGCATGATAATTCAGTTGGCAGCAAGGGAACAGTACTCAGCCGCATATGGCACTTGCATTTGCATGCAATTAAATGCATTAGCCTTTACAAGCAGTAGTATTTAATATAAATAATGGCCAATGCATTAATTAAATATTTGCTTACGTATGTTGGCCGCATATGGAATCCTCAGTTGACCGCATGAAAATAATTAGTGCAGGAAAGTAATTAGTGCATGGAAGTACTTACATGTGGCCGCATGGCCTTTAATGGCATTATTTAAATTGTCCTTGGCCTATGCAAGCTGTAGCTTGCATGCATTTCTATTTGATGGCCGCATGGACCATGAAAAATTTTCCTTGGCCACATAAGAAAAAATTTCCTTGGCCGCATATGCTAAGTCCTTGGTCCATGGCAGCATATGCATCTCCCCCCCCCCATTTTAAATCGTATGGCATGCAATTGCCTTTAGGCTTGCTTACATTTTGCATGCAAGGTTGCATGCTGCATGCAACGTGGGCCTTTAGTAGCATACTTTAGTTTAGTTGCATGCTTTAATTGATTAGTTTAGTTGCATGCTTTAATTAATTAATTTAGTTGCATGCTTTAATTAATTAATTTAGTGGCATACCTTAATTAATTACCTTTGGCCTCTACCTTAGTTGCAAGAGGCATGCATTTGTTAAATGAGGCCGCATGCATTTGTTTATTTGATGGCCACATGGGCCATCAGTACATGGCTGGCCGCATAAGTCAATTATAAATGCATTAATACTTGCAAGCTTTAATTTGTATGGCCTAAAGCTTGGCCTGCATGCAAGCTATTCAATTCCTGGCCGCATGAATATTTAATATTTTGGCCGCATATAATTTTTCTGAGCCGCATGACGTCCTTGCCCCTGCTAATATTTAAATTATCACATGTATGCTTGTGCCACATTAATTTAAGTGTGTTCCCTGACACGATGGTGACCCGTTGTGGTGCACTTTTGACATGACTTGACAGTGGCCCGACGTGGCGCACTCCTGACAAATAAATTTGACATGATAATTGACATGATAATTCTTGATAGTGGTCCGCCGTGGCGCACTCTTGACATGATAAACTTGACATGATACTTCTCGAAATGCTGTTGCGACGGCTAACCTGACATGACCAGTATAAATGGCTTGGACATCGTGAACGAATGTGCTTGTACAAATGAACCCGTCTTGTCTTGCATCATGTCTAGGACAGGGACCCCTGAGTACCACGGTCAGGGGTACCTACGGTAAATGGCTAAGGCTAATAACTAGAATAATACAGTAGTTCATGAAGAGATTTTCCCAGTTACCTGTTGCCCCTTTAATCCCGGCCTTATATATATATATATACATGGGACTTGGAGCTATCTGTCATGATGAGCACATTTCCAGCCCGTCGTCGAGTGGGGCACCTCTTTAGGACACATGTATCTCACTGCAGTGTGTCTGCTATACTTATTTTTCTTTTGCTGGGGTCACTCAGGTAGCAGTAGGCAGGTAACTGGACTTGGAAATCTCTTTGCATCTTGCTAGTAATTAGGCCTGTGATAACCCTAGTTAGTTAAAGTATCAAGCCGCACTTATTGCTTGGCCGTGAATGCTGGATGGAGTTTTGCCAGTCTAGTCTTGTCTTGATCCTGTACAAGATTGTCACATATCCTGATTTCTTATATTTATCTTGCCGATAAATGGTGGGAGAAACCAAGTTCTGTTCAGACGAAGGGTTACAACCCCGGTCCTTGTTTGGTTTACGGGTTGTAACCTGGTTATCTGAATAGTCCCATGGTTATCTCATCGTATATCACCCGTCATGCTTTTCCTTAATTACTGTCTTTTATTATGTAATTATATTCTTGTGCTAATTGCTGGTTTTAGTTCCTAAGTGAAGCCTCCTTTGTGGCACTTGCTCTTTCTGGGGTCTGACCCAGCTGGTTTTGTATGGCCAGATACCGGAGCAGCTCCAGAGGATCTACCGATTTTTCAGCCAGATGGTGACCACTAGAAGGAATCCTGGCAACGAGTGGGTTTATTTTGGCTCTCCCACTCTATTGTAAAATTATTCTTTTGAGGCGTTTAGCCGCCGAGCAAGTGTTAGCTCGTGTACATTTTTACTTACTATCTGCCTACGGGCTGTAACATGATTGGCAACCTAGGGTTGATCGTGTATGACTGAAACTCTTGCTAGTCCTCACATTTTGTAACGACTAGCTTCATGATCAGCTGAATATCTAATGTTTGGGACGCCTTACTATTGTATATTTAGTGATCTTACATCTTGTAACATTTACTTACTTGCTTGTGATTGAGACACTAGGCTTGTTATTGACCATAGGAGACTGATGGCTTGTAGATAAACCCTCATATATCTAGACAGCCGTGACCGTATGGTGAGATGGATTCCATTTCATTATACGTAGCTGGCTATGTCTGCCCCCGCTCTCCAGTATACTGGTTTTGGGGCATGACACAAGCAATGAGTACGGCTTGATACTTTAACTAACTAAGGTTATCACAGGCCTAATTACTAGCAAGATGCAATGAGATATTCCAACAGCCACAAGCCCTGCAGACCATCCAGGTTATCCAGGTCGAATATCGTTCATGAAGGGTGCAACACATGACAGTATGCTGGAAATGTACCCTACTCGTCGGCAGGCTACAAGTCCACTTGCGCGCCCAGATAACGAGATTGCTTGTAGCTGGAAAATCTCTTCATGACTACTGGATTATTCTAGTTATTAGTCTTAGTCAATTTCAGTAGGTACCCATGACCGTGGTACTCAGGGGTCCCTGTCCTAGACATGATGCAAGACAATACTGGTTCACTTGTACAAACACAATCGTCCACGGTGTCCAGGCCATTCATTCTTGTCATGTCAGGCTAGCCGTCGCAACAGCATTCAATAGTTCCCATCATGCTTACTTGTCATGTCTTGTCAAGTCATGTCATGTCATGTCAATTCACTTGTTATACCGTGCCATGTACAATCATCTGCCCAGTCATGTCAATCAATTCAAGTTATCAAGTCCGTGACAAGAGGTGCAAGAACAATAAAGCAAACGGGTGCGCATAAGGCTCAAGCCTCTACGCGAATGAAACTACGCTAGGCTATGAGGCCCTGAGCGTAAAAAATGGCTTTACGCGAGCAAGAGCAAGAAGGACCGCTTCTACGCAAGCGGGAGCCCTACGCGAGAGAGAATTCTACGCGGGCAAGGCTCTACGCTAGCAAGCACCCTATGCAAGCGAAACTTTACGCGCACGAGCACCCAAGTGAAACTCTACGCACGCAAGGCTCTATGCGAGCGAGGGAGAGTCTACGCGAGCGAGAGTAGGCCCCCGCATAGAGTTCAAGTGAACTCGGCGTAGAAAGGATTACGCTGGCACGCAATGTGTGTACGTAAAGGGGACACTACGCTGGCACGTTTAAGACGTGTGCGTAAAAAGGGAAACACTACGCCAGCACGTTAAAATGTGTGCGTAAAGGAGGAAATGCTACGTTGGAACGTTAAACGTGGGCGTAAAACTTCATCTTCTCCCCCAAGGCCAAGACAAGCAGGCGTAAAAGCTCAAGAACTCAAGAAAGCCCCATCTCGGCCAAGACTCGATGAAATCCAACCATTCCAAAACCAAACTTGCGTAACATCAGAATGCCTTCTACATAGAACTCTTAGTTTTTGAAAACAAGCCAGTTTAGTAGATTAAAACCATGAAAATGAAAGAATGCTAAAACCTAGATCTACAAAAATCCATGCATCAAAATGAGAAAGGCCAAGTTCTAAAGTAGTTTAAAATCAGGCAAGGAAGCTAAATGATTCATAAAAGCATGGTGTTCTCTTGTGATAGCAAGTTGCACTTGCCTACGGTGGTATGGGTGGAGAAGGAGATGAGGAAGAAGAAGAGAAGAGGAGTAAATGAGTAATGAATGAAGAGAGAGAATGGTGGTTGGATTAATAAATGAGAGATGGTGGTAGGTAGGGGTTTGCATATCAACCCAAACCGAGCCCAACCAAGCCGAACCCAATCGAACCCAATGCAGGCCAAGGCCAGGATAAACCACATGAACCAGGAAATGCTAACTAACCCAAGCCAATGCAAAACCCAAGACTAGCCAGTCAAGACAAGTCGATCCAGGATGAACCCAAAATAAACCAAGGCAAGATTAAACCAGGATTCAAGCTAAGCAAGACAAGTCTAATTACGGCTCGGAATTCCGTACACGTATACCAAAATATGTAATACAAACTACGGACGTTACATCCGTGTTGGATCGGGAGGAGCTTGTAGAGGGTGCATTCTCTTTATTCCATTAGTGGAGGTTATTCATGGTTGGACTCCGATCGTCCCTGTGGTTTTTTTTTCGCAAGGGTTTTTTACGTCAAAAATCTTTGTATCTGCGATTTATGTTGGCATTTTTGGTTTGTGTGCTTTTGCTCGATTTTTTGCAGGACTTTTTGGTTTAGGAGAACGGTTTCCGTGCTTCGTTCCCAACAGAGTGGTATCAGAGCTTTGGTTCCAAAGAGGTGTCAAAAGTTGACAGTCAAATCAGAAAGTAGAGATGGACGCGAAGCCGGTGCGCATGGTAAACCTGAACGGTACCGACTATCATTATTGGCAGAGCAAAATGAAGGATTTGTTGTTCGTCAAGAAGCTGCATCTTCCAGTATTTGCGTCCGAGAAGCCCAGTGACAAATCCGATGAGGATTGGAACTTCGAGCATATACAGTGTAACGACCCGCTCTGCCGTAGCGAAATGCCGATTCAAACGACATATGCAACGACTCAAATGAATCATTGACTCGAAGAGTTGCGTCAACCCGATGAAGTATCGATGCGAATCGATGCAAGTGTTAAGTTGGCCCTTCAAGAAGAATCGAGACTTAAACTTTCAAAGGCGCGCTCGGAGTCTCGCTCGGCCGATGCGATCATCGCTAAGGTGGGTGGCTCCGTTGAACCTGTCTTTGCTTAGCCTAGATACATAATAATATGGACAATATTGCTAGATCGCTAGGCGATAACACCGTGCATGCTAATAAAATGACTCAATGTACCTAGCTAAGGGAATAATCTCATCTTGTACGCTAGTGTAGAACATGGAAATAACTTGGAAAATTACTCGAAACCCTCGCACCGTACTTCACGTTCGTGCCAACGCACAGCTTACGTTTCAAGTAGATTTACTTATGCGTTCAATTATGAATGAAATGCTAGTCACTGTATCGTATCACAACTTGAGACATGAAATAATGAATGGTTTACTAAAATGAGGCAGAAAGACTATCAACATAGTCGTTCCGAGCAGAGTATAGAAACATCGTAAGACTTCGGGACCAATAGGTCGCCAATGCAGTTCCTGTATAGGGAGCTGCATAATAAATGAATGAACGAATAAGTGAATGAATGAATCAACGAATAAATGAATGAATAAGTGAATGAACGAATGAACGAATAAACAAGTAAAGGAAGAAAAGAATGAATGAATGAAAAGAAACGCATAAGAGAAGACAAGAAGGATTAGCAACAGGTATGGCGGGGACGTGCAACGGAGCTCGCTATCCACGCTGTACGGATGCCGCCACCAACCTAATCGGTAATCGACTATAGCTCAAAGACAGCCCGTTAAGTTAAAAATGACAAGACAATACGAAATGGTCACAGACAACTCGATGCACGAGGAAAATAAATGAATAAGGATTCCAAGGCAATGATCAACGATATCATGGCCGGCCTAGGCAGAATTATGGCTTACGGGTGGCTTGGGTGCGGGCTCGGCCACCAAGAGGCGTAAGTCGGATATTGCATGGCCTATCAGGGTATACCAGCCATCACCGGTTGATAGGGAACCACAATACCAAGATGGATAGTCCAAAATGGCTTGTGGTGCCAGCGACCGGTGCATATAGATTAAGTTGGCTCGATTACGGCAAATTCGCGTGCGACACCTTGTATTGAAATAAGTAATCTGTGAGATCTGAACAACTGGGTAACTGAATAAAACATGTCCGAATAAAGTTGAGAACAAAACATCTGGACAAAATATGAGTACCTAAACGAAACGTATCTGAATAACGCTTGAGTATAACACATCCTGACAACTTGAGTAAGCTGAACAACTGAACAACTGAGGGAACATGAACATCGGAACAAAGCTTTTAGAGTATAACATAACTTGATGAATTTAAATACTTTGTCCACCTGAGACAGGAACACACGCTCGACATTCTCAAATGTTTATACAAATTCGTTAAGTCTTTACATATAATATGTTGGCTAACTTGGTTTACCTTAGACAGGGAAGATCGTATGGTAAGTATGATAAGTTGTGCATGTTATTTCTATTTCTATGCGACACTTGGTATCGGTAACACGAGATAGGCTTTAAATTATATGCCATAAAACTGATCCTAAGACAAGATTAGTAAGACAATCAAATGATAGCTAGTGCACAAAAGTAAAATGAACGTGTTTGGTAATGATAACGAGTGGACGAGCTAGCCTTCCCACCAGTGCATAACAATGTACTGATAACCACATAGTTTGCTTGCAGGGTGCGGGAGAACCTCGTCGTGTGCGGAGACTTTTCTCGAGCGTGCTAAGGCGCAAAGCTAACTCTGGTGCCTTGGAGAGTTACAGAGGAACTGAAGCACCATATACAGGACATAATGTATTAGAACATCACCATAAATCATTCCATCTTGTAAGTTACTTGGGACGTCTTTTATGTTTCAGAGAGAGAGAGAGCTTAAGTGAATTGTAATCTCGGCCTAGCACTGCTTGTAATACTTCTTGAATATCAATAAAGAGTTTGATTTTATTTTAATTGGTGTTCATTTACTTTCCGCTGCAAATGGGGACACTCTGTGCGACTTTGTGACCTAGCTTCAATCGGTTGTTTCTGGACTTGGCCTTGCACGAGCGCAACCTAGGCTCGTGCGGCATCACGCCTTAGCGAGGGACGATCGCTCCTCCGAGAGCGGGGTGTGACATACAGGTGTGTGGGTACATACGACAGTTCGTTTACGAGAACGTGTACAACAACGTTGCCAATATTGAGCATGCAAAGACGCTGTGGGAGAAGCTGGTATCTTTGTACGCGAAAAAGATCGAGGTAAACAAACTGTTCCTGATTCGGATAATGAGGGGTCTGCGGTACAAAGATGGTGCATCCATTACGGATCACTTGAGTGAGTTCCAGGGCGTGGTGGACCAGCTATCCTCGATGGGAGTCAAGTTCGTCGACGAGGTTCAGGGACTTTGGTTGCTATGTACATTGTCAGACTCGTGGGAGATCGTACGAGTATCTATGATTGCTTATGCTCCGGAAGGCATAGTCAGTCTGGAGTTTGCCAAGAGCGGGGTGCCGAATGAAGAGATACAGAGACGTTCTCAGGGTACTTCATCCACATTCCACCACTCAGAGGCGCTAGTTTAGAGAGCCACGAAAGGGACAAAAGAAGGGGTCCAGGTGGTGGCAGAGATAATAGTAGAGGCAAGTCCAAGGGTCAATACGAGGACTCGGAGTGTTACCATTGTGGCAAGAAGGGCCACATCAAGTAGAATTGTTTCGCTTGGAAGAGAGAGAAGAAGGGCGACAAGGGAAAGCAAAGTGAGAACACTACTGCAACGACGTTAACACATAGAGGCGATGTAATCATCGTACGTGATGAGGTTGTCATGAACCTCTCATGCGATAACAATTCTTGGCTGGTGGACTCAGGTGCTTCAGCGCACGTATCTCATAACAGGGCACTATTTGTCACTTACACAACAGACGACTGTAGAGTATTGAAGATGGGCAACGGAGATGTGTCAAAGGCGGTTGCCATTGGAGATGTGCATTTGAGGACGAAAACGGGTGCAATTCTTGTTCTCAAAGATGTTCGTCATGTCTCTGATATCCGTTTCAATCTGATGTCAGTTGGAAGGTTGGATGACGAGGATTTCTTCAATCTCTTCGAAAACGATCAGTGGATGCTTTCCAGAGGTTCAATGGTGATTGCTAGAGAAAGCAAGAAGTTCGGACTCTACTATATGGAGGGAAGCGCACATGGGGCACATGAGGTGAACGCAGTCAGTGATGCGTCTACCGAGTTATGGCACAGACGGCTCGGCTATATCAGCGAGAAGGGGATGAGCTACTTGGTGAACATGAAGGTGATTCTAGGGCTAAAGTCTACAAAATTGGAGAAGTGCATGCACTGTTTAGCGGGAAAGCAAAATATGGTGTCTTTCCAAAGTCACTCAAGTTCGAGGAAGCCGGCGTTGCTCGAATTGATTCACTCGGATGTCTACGGTCCTATGAAGGTAAAATCTATTTGTGATGCTTCCTATTTTGTGACGTTTATTGATGATTATTCCAGAAAGGTTTGGGTCTATGCCTTAAAGACCAAGGATCAGGTGATGCCCACTTTCAAAGAGTTTCAAGCCACTGTTGAAAGGGAGACGGGCAAGAAGCTGCTATGTGTTCGGTCAGACAATGGCGGTGAGTACATCGGTCCCTTTGATGCTTATTGCAGAGAGCAAGGAATACGACACCAGAAGACTCCACCCAAGACACCTCAACACAATGGTGTAGCAGAGCGAATGAACAGGACGCTGATGGAGATGGTACGGTATTTGCTGTCAGAAGAAAACTTGTCGGGCAGCTATTGGGGTGAGGCACTTTATACAGCTGCTTATCTTATTCTCCTAGTACTTCTTTACAGGGTGATGTGCCTGATAAAGTATGGTACGACAAAGAACCGTCATACAATCACCTGCAAGTGTTTGGTTGTAAAGCCTTCATGCATGTACCAAAGGACAAGAGATCCAAGCTTGAGTCGAAGACGAGGTGATGCATCTTTGTCGGCTACGGTCGAGATGAGTTTGGCTATAGACTCTACGATCCCGTAGGAAGAAAGCTCTACAGAAGCAAGGACATAGTATTCGTCGATGATCAGACCATGATCAACACTCAGGATTTTGAGATGCCTTCTGAGGCTAAGGAATTGCCTGAGTTAGAGTCATTTCGCTTTTAGCAGTTTTCAGTAGACATCGTAGAGGATCCAGTTATGGGGGAGCCAGTACATGGACTTGCTCCTAGCCTTGATCATCAGTCTGCTGATGGTGGTCATGGTAACCCTCAGGAGGATGAACATGCCAGAGAGGTAGTTCTTGAAGGGGAAGAGGCTGTTGATATATAGCCAGCACCAGTGGTTCCATTGAGGAGGAGCGACAGAGAGCGTCAACCACATACGAGATACTCACCAGATGAGTATGTGCTATTGACTGACGAGAAAGAGCCCAAAAGTTTCATAGAGGCTATGGACGACGAACATAGGCATGGGTGGACGAAGGCTATGCAGGAGGAGATGAGTTCCTTACAAGCCAACTCTCCTTATGATCTAGTACGGTTGCCAAATGGCAAGAAGGCTTTGAGAAATCAATGTGTGTTCAGAGTGAAGCAGACAGATGATGCTACTCGCCCTCGATACAAAGCGAGGCTGGTAGTTAAAGGCTATGGTCAACGGAAGGACGTAGATTATGATGAGATCTTTTTACTAGTTGTCCAACAGTCGTCTATTCGGGTGGTGCTAGCATTGGCAGCCAGTTTCGACTTGGAGGTCGAACATATAAATATGAAGACGGTATTCCTCTACAGTGATCATGATGATGAGTTGTACATGGAGCAGCCAGAGGGATTATGTGAGAAGGACAAGTCACACTTGGTCTGCCGGTTGAGGAAGAGCTTGTATGGTCCGAAGCAGGCTCCGAGGCAGTG
Source organism: Iris pallida (assembly GCA_029216955.1). NCBI lineage: Eukaryota > Viridiplantae > Streptophyta > Magnoliopsida > Asparagales > Iridaceae > Iris > Iris pallida. The sequence continues at coordinate 34,467 of JANAVB010009600.1, forward strand.
GTATAGGAAGTTTGAGTCATTTATGGGAGAGCATGATTATGCACGGACGACGTCGAATTACTGTGTATTCGTCAGGTACTTTACCGAGGATGATTTCAATATTTTACTGCTCTATGTTGATGATATGCTACTAGTGGATCGGAATACCACTAGGATAGCGGAGTTGAAGCGCCAACTGGGCATAGCCTTCTCTATGAAGGATTTGGACGCAGCGAAGACCATTCTTGGGATGGAGATCAGCCGAGAGAGAGAGAGTCGAAGCTGTTATACTTGTCCCAAAAGAAGTACATTCACCGGGTACTTCAGCGTTTCGGGATGGACGGGTCGAAGAAAGTGAGTAACCCCCTTGCAGCTCACTTTAAGTTCACTGAGGAACAGTTTCCATTTACCGAGGATGAGAAGGAAGATATGGAGCGGGTACCATATGCTTCAGCTGTGGGGAGTCTTATGTATGCTATGGTGTGTACGAGGCCAGACATCGCTCACGCAGTTGGCACAGTTAGCAGGTATCTTTCAAATCCTGGAAGGGTACATTGGAGTGCGGTCAAGTGGATTCTACGATACCTTCAGGGTACTGATGATTGGAGACTTTCTTTTGGTGGTGACGAGCCGAAGCTGGTTGGATATACCGACGCTGATACGGCTGGAGATGTAGACACAAAACGATCGACTTTGGGCTATGTGATGATGTTTGCTGGTGGAGCGGTATCGTGGCAGTCGCGGTTGCAGAAGTATGCTACCTTATTGACAACAGAGGCAGAGTACATTGAGGCGATGGAGGCTTACAAGGAGTTGTTGTGGATGAAGAAGTTGCTGCAGGAAGTGGGGTTAAAGCAAGAGCAGTATACTTTGATTTACGATAGCTAGAGTGTTATTCACCTTGTGAAGAGCCAGACATTTCATAGTCGGTCCAAGCATATTGAGACTTGGTATCATTGGATACGGGATGTGGTTGAGAAGAAGGATGCGACGCTTGAGAAGGTCCATACTGAGGACAATGGAGCGGACATGCTCATGAAGGTTCTACCAAGGGAAAAGTTTGAGTACTGCAGGTGGATCGTCGGGATGATGAGTTCCTCCACCTAGTTGTGAAGGGAAAGATTTGTTGGAGTGGGTGGGATTTTCAACCTAGTGGAGAATACCCCGGAATACGACGAGCGCCATCCGTGTGTCGGAGATGCTCGGGGAGTGCATGGATCCTATTTTGGAACATATATGGTAAGAAAATATATGGTTGGATTTCCATATTTACTTTGATCATATATTTATGGTTGGATTCTTCATATAGTAGCTTTCCAAATAATTGGACTTCCAATTATGGCAAGCCAATTATGATTGGATTTCCATTAAATATATGATTGATGCATATTGGAAGTTTCTATATATATTGGCCTGCCATGTATCGATTACCAAGGGCTTACAAAATGGTGATACATGCAAGTTAAAAAATATCTCAAAAACAAGAGTGCTTTACAATATTTGAGAGAGAGAGAGAGAGAGAGAGAGAGAGAGAGGATTAAGGACTATTGTGAATGAGAGATTGCTTCAAATAATTTTTTGGCATCTTTTGTTCTTCGGAGTCCGCAATCAAAAATTTCTTCTTTCAAATGAGTTGTGGTGATCCGTGTTGGATCGGGAGGAGCTTGTATAGGGTGTATTTTCTTTATTCCATTAGTGGAGGTTCTTCAGGGTTGGACACCGATCGTCCCGTAGTTTTTTCCATAAGGGTTTTCCACGTCAAAAATCTTTGTGTCTGGTTTTGTGTTGGCATTTTTGGCTTGTGTGTTTTTGCTCGGTTCTTTCGCAGAACTTTCTGGTTTAGGGGGAACAATTTTCGCGCTTCGTTCCCAACAATATTGTAGTCTACTATCTTCTCAAGAGTCTTTTCGACAACTTCAAAAGAAAAAGAAAATAATAGGTGACTTAGCTTAATTAGCTGGTGTTGACACAGCTTCTCCATTCTACCATGAGAATTTATTTAGTTGCCATAGGTCCTTCCTCTCCCCATAGATTATTCCACGAGAATGGACTACTACGTCCTATGTACACTAGGCTTCTACTGGAATTCGAACTCCTGACCACTCGGGCCGCATGCCTCACCACTGCCACTAGACTAGGGATCATTATATATATATATATATATATATATATATATATATATATATATATATATATATATATATATATATATATATATATATTTCGAAAAAGGGTAAATTTTATTCCAAAATCAGTCAATACTCATACAACATACAGACAGGATGGTCGCCCACCCGTCAGTCGACCATTTCTTTTACATCAAACTCCAAATTATGGAGGATACCAACCAGAGGGGTGATAAGTCCCTCGAATATGCGCTGTAACTCCCGAAATTCATTTTTTAGATTTCCTAAAAAATTTTATATTTTTTTTTCTTGGAAAGGTATCATTTTCTAGAAACCTTGCTGGAATAATTCAATTTGATTTTTCTTTTCCCTGGTATTACTAATTGCAAAACCTTATCATTACTAGCTATTTATTCTATTTATTGGTTAAAATTTCTAAATCTATTTTTGGTTGCTACGATTGTTTGCTTTGCTTGCTAAAGTTATTTATTACTGATTTCTGTGTTATTAGAGATTATTAAATTTTTTGATTAGTAACTGGCTTTCTTGATTTAATTACTATTTGTTACTATCTTGTTACAATTAGCCAGAACACTTAGCCAACCCAAGACCAGTCATTTTCCTACACAGCACGTGGGCTCGACCCATGTGGAAAAATAATTTGAAATCTGATTTCTCCCTCCATTTCTTTTCCCTTTCTCCAAATTTCTAACAACTTGGTAACTAACTCTAACAAATTTCTAACAGCTATTGGTGTAGTTTGTAATAAAGTAATCTTTGGGGTCCTTTTTTGTAAATAACCATTTAATTCTAAACTCTATTTAATTCCTTCTTTCTCTATCTCCCTCACAATTCACTTCAGCTAAAATTCGAAGAGAGCAGAGCTCTCTAAATTTCTTCACAAAATTTCCCCCTCGTTTCCCCGGGCTAAACCCTAACCCTAATTTCTTAGGCGAGATGGTGGCCATAGCCGATGGCAACCACCAGCCGGTGGCAGCAATTAGGCGCCCTCCTTGGAGACGGCGGCGATCAGGCGAACCCCCCCACAGCGACGGCGAGTTTGACCGCGATGGTTGCGAGATCCTTTTCCCCAGCCTTTGCGCCGATATTCCTCAAGCAGCGGTGACTGAGACCCGATCATCTCCTCCGTCAACTTGTTCTTGCCGATCTAACGAATCTGGATCGAAATTTGCCAGTTCGTCTCGAGCTCGCCGCTCCTGCGACGACAAGGTGAGTGTCGATCTCAACTTTCGTTTAGATCTAGAAGTATTTCCCGTGTCTTTGCTGAGATGCTTAACGTTGAGTTCGTTCATGATTTAGAAATTTTCGGGTGACAGATCGCGAGAGAGCAACTGTTGATCCGAGAAATTTCAGAGGAACTAAGTTTGAAACCCTTTGTAAGTATTTTAGATTTGGACTCCTTGATTTGGTTTGGATTTCTATTTCGATTTCAAGAATACATCTGAAATGATCTTGGGATGCTTTCCATCTGTTGTTCCATATCCAGATCGGTCTCGTTTGTGTCCAGGGACACGAAGCCTCGTTTCGGATACAAATGTTCTTGGATTCAGCCATCAGATCAAATCGACTGCCTCAGGTATCGCTCTTTTCTTCTTGATAAAAATCGCTTGTTGTTACGTATCTAGAATTGATGAAACTTTGGTCAGATTTGGAATGCGGGGAGTCCGGGTAATTCATGTTCAGTATTATTCGTGTCCTGAGTGGTTCGTGTCAAGTATTGCTTCTACCAGTGCGGGATGGAGTCTAGTGTTGGAGTGTCGGACGCAGGCAAGAGGAAACCTTAGTTAAAACTGTTGCAATTTCAAAATATATTATGTATATTTCTCTTTGTAACTTAGTTGAACCTTCCTTCTGCTGGTGTCACGCCCCAGAACCAGAACACTGGAGAGCGGGGGCATACATAGCCAGCTACGTATAATGGAATAGAATCCACTCTACTATACGGTCACGGCTGTCTAGATATATGAGGGTTTAACTACAAGCCATCAGTCACCTATGGTCATGAACAAGCCTAGTGTCCCAAACATTCCATATTTAGCTGATCATAAAGCTAGTCGTTACAAAATGTGAAGACTAGCAAGAGTTTTAGTCATACATGATCAACCCTAGGATTTGTCAATCATGTTACAGCCCGTAAGAAGACAGTAAGTAAAGTGCAATCGAGCTAAACATGTGCTCGTCGGCTAAACGCCTCAAAAAAATATTTTTACAATAGAGTGGAAGAGCCAAAATGAACCCACTTATTGCCAGGATTCCGTCTAGTGGTCACCATCTGGCTGGAAAGTCGGTAGATCCTCTGGAGCTGCTCTAGTATCTGGCCATACAAAACCAGCTGGATCAAACCCCAGAAAGAGCAAGTGCCATAAAGTAGGCTTCGCTTAGGAACTAAAACCAGCAATTAGCGCAAGAATATAATTACATAATAAAAGACAATAATTAAGGAAAAGCATGACAGGTGATATACGATGAGATAACCATGGGACTATTCAGATAACCAGGTTACAATCCGTAAACCAAACAAGGACCGGGGTTGTAACCTTTCGTCTGAACGGAACTTGGTTTCCCACCATTTATCGGCAAGATAAAGAAATCAGGTCACGTAACAATCTTGTACATGATCAAGACCAGACTAGACTGATTAGACTCCATCCAACAATTCACGACCAAGCAATAAGTACGGCTTGATACTTTAACTAACTAGGGTTATCACAGGCCTAGTTACTAGCAAAATACAGCGAGATTATTCCAACAGCCACAAGCCCTGCAGACCATCCAGTCTATCCAGACGCAATTAGGGGTTGAATTCAAGTGGGTACAACGTCCAGGAAACGCATGTACCCTTAGGTGACTTAGAGGGTGCAACACATGACAGTGTGCTGGAAATGTGCCCTACACGACGGCATGCTACAGATCCCAAGTGGGGCACCCAGATAACGGGATTGCCTGTAGCTGGGAAATCTCTTCATGACTACTGTGTTATTCTAGTTATTAGCCTTAGTCCGTTTTAGTAGGTACCCCTGACCGTGGTACTCAGGGGTCCCTGTCTTAGACATGATGCAAGACAAGACGGGTTCATTTGTATAAGCACAATCATCCACGGTGTCCTGGTTATTCCTTTTATCAAGTCAGGTCATGTTATGTTAGCCGTCGCAACAGCATGTCGAGATATATCATGTCAGGTTTACTTGTCAAGAGTGCGCCACGACGGGCCACTATCAAGAATTATTATGCCAAGTTTATCATGTCAAGTTTATCATGTCAAGTTTATCATGTCAAGTTTACTTGTCAGGAGTGTGCCACGTCGGGCCACTATCATGTCATGTCATTTGTCAAAAGTGCACCACAACGGGTCACCATCGTGTCAGGGAACAATTTAATATGGCACAAGCATACAAGTGGTAATTAAATATTAGCTGGGGCAAGTGCTGTGGTGGAATCATGCGGCTCAGGAAAAGTTCATGCGGCCAAAATATTACTTGTCATATGCGGCTCAGGAAAAATTAGGCCATATACAGCCAGCAAATAATAGGCCATATGCGGCCAGCAAGTTGCATGCAAACAAATGCAAGCAATTAAAGTTAATGCACGTGCATGCAAGCGGCCATGCAATTAGATTGCATATGCGGCCAACAAGTGGATTGGGCCATATGCGGCTACAATTAGCAATGGCCATATGTGGCCATAAATATTAAGCATGCAAGCACATGCAAATTTGTATGCGGCTGAGCACTTAAAAGTGCATGCGGCTGAAATTAACAAATGGCCAATGCGGCCAACTATGTTGTTCCATGCAAGCACTTAATATATATCCATGCAAGCTACTGCTTGCATATAAGCATGCAAGCTAAAAAAATGCAATTAATGCTAAGGCCAAAGCTAATAATTAATGCTAATGGCAAATATTTTGCAAGCAAATATTTAATGCTATTTGCTTGCATGCAAAATGCAAGCAAATATTTAATGCTAATGGCCAAGGGCCATGCGGCTCACTTGGCAATATTTAATGCTAATGGTCAAAGGCCCATGCGGCCATGAATGACTAAGGCCATATACTGCCAGAAATAACAAATGGCCATGCGGCCAAGAATGGCCTATGCGGCTCGGGCAAGTTGCATGCAAATGCATAAAAGCTTGCAAGCAACTTAATTATTACAAGCAACTTAATTAAAAGGCCATGCAACTTAAATAGCCCTGGCCGCATAAGCAAGAAAGGCCATGCGGCCAGAGCTAGGAATTGTTCATGCGGCTCAGAGTGCAATTAATGGCTCCCACAGAGAACATGTCCATAGAAAATACCATGGCTTCATGCTCCTCCAAACCACAATAGGAACCCAAACCCAGACTCCCGTAGGTCAAATTTGGGTAAAATAGAATTCTCTATAACATGGAACCATCAAATAGCAAAAATATGTATGTTTGTTAGATCAAAATTTATAAAAACTAAAAATACCACAAAGCTAGAGCTACAAGAAATTAACCACGAAAATAAAAAATGCTAAGTACTAAAGTGGGTTAGAAACACATGAGGAAGACAATGGAACAATAAAAGTAGAATTCCTCTATGAAGCAAGATGCACTTGCCTACAACTTCTCTCTCTCTCTCTCAGGTTGGTGGAGAAGTAATGGAAGGGAAGAAGAAAAGTTAATGAGGAGAGATAAATGTTTGGTGGGATATTAATAAAGGTGGTGGTAGGTGGGTTCACAACAAAACCGAACCAAGCCAAACAAACCGAACCGAACCAAGATAAACCAATCAATGAAATGCCAAAATAAATCAAGCAGGAAGACATGCAATACGAGTCAAGATACGTACACGTATTCCAAAATATGTAATACGAATCACAGGCATTATAACTCTACCCACCTTAAAAGAATTTCGTCCTCGGAATTTAATCAAGAGGCTAGAGATGTAAGGACAAGCTATATTAAGTAATCAATCAAATAATCAAATAATCAAATAATCAATTATGCAAGCAAGGAATTTGAAGGTATGAGGAAGAGGGAAGACATCCTGCTAGGAACCTCTCTGCCGGTTCTGAATCCGAGCTGGGATCAGGGCATACTGCTGGGGTCTCTGCTGCTGGAATACTCTGGAGGCTACTCCTGAATGCTGGGCCTGATCTTCTGGTTGCTGCTGGTCCACGGGAGGTGCTCCGTCTTGCTGATCGGCAGGTCCATGAACAATGCCGCTGAAGAAGACGACATAGGGAACAATAAGAAAGGACCAAGATAGATCAACGATACAAGCATGCGATCAGGACAAGAATTTTAGGGATTCAGAGAATATGAACATAGATCAAGGGCGAGTGCTGATTGAGACATCTATTCGGTAAACCCTCATATTTCTTGATTTACAAGACCTGTATGGGCCACCACTTAAACCATGCCACACCTCAGAACCAGAACACTGGAGAGCGGGGGCATACATAGCCAGCTACGTATAATGGAATGGAATCCACCCTACTATACGGTCACGGCTGTCTAGATATATGAGGGTTTAACTACAAGCCATCAGTCTCCTATGGTCATGAACAAGCCTAGTGTCTCAATCATAAGCAAGTAAATAAATGTTACAAGATGTAAGATCACCAAATATACAATAGTAATACGTCCCAAACATTCCATATTTAGCTGATCATGAAGCTAGTCGTTACAAAATGTGAAGACTAGCAAGAGTTTTAGTCATACATGATCAACCCTAGGATCTGTCAATCATGTTACAGTCCGTAGGCAGACAGTAAGTAAAGTGCAATCGAGCTAAACATGTGCTCGTCGGCTAAACGCCTCAAAAAAATATTTTTACAATAGAGTGGGAGAGCCAAAATGAACCCACTTATTGTCAGGATTCCGTCTAGTGGTCACCATCTGGCTGGAAAGTCGGTAGATCCTCTGGAGCTGCTCTAGTATCTGGCCATACAAAACCAGCTGGATCAGACCCCAGAAAGAGCAAGTGCCATAAAGTAGGCTTCGCTTAGGAACTAAAACCAGCAATTAGCGCAAGAATATAATTACATAATAAAAGACAATAATTAAGGAAAAGCATGACAGGTGATATACGATGAGATAACCATGGGACTATTCAGATAACCAGGTTACAACCCGTAAACCAAACAAGGACCGGGGTTGTAACCTTTCGTCTGAACGGAACTTGGTTTCCCACCATTTATCGGCAAGATAAAGAAATCAAGTCACGTAACAATCTTGTACATGATCAAGACCAGACTAGACTGATTAGACTCCATCCAACAATTCACGACCAAGCAATAAGTACGGCTTGATACTTTAACTAACTAGGGTTATCACAGGCCTAGTTACTAGCAAGATGCAGCGAGATTATTCCAACAGCCACAAGCCCTGCAGACCATCCAGTCTATCCAGACGCAATTAGGGGTTGAATTCAAGTGGGTACAACGTCCAGGAAACGCATGTACCCTTAGATGACTTAGAGGGTGCAACACATGACAGTGTACTAGAAATGTGCCCTACTTGACGGCATGCTACAGATCCCAAGTGGGGCCCCCAGATAACGGGATTGCCTGTAGCTGGGAAATCTCTTCATGACTACTGTGTTATTCTAGTTATTAGCCTTAGTCCGTTTTAGTAGGTACCCCTGACCGTGGTACTCAGGGGTCCCTGTCTTAGACATGATGCAAGACAAGACGGGTTCATTTGTATAAGCACAATCGTCCACGGTGTCCTGGTTATTCCTTTTATCAAGTCAGGTCATGTCATGTTAGCCGTCGCAACAGCATGTCGAGATATATCATGTCAGGTTTACTTATCAAGAGTGCGCCACGACGGGCCACTATCAAGAATTATCATGCCAAGTTTATCATGTCAAGTTTATCATGTCAAGTTTATCATGTCAAGTTATCATGTCAAGTTTACTTGTCAGGAGTGCGCCACGTCGGGCCACTATCATGTCATGTCATTTGTCAAAAGTGCACCACAACGGGTCACCATCGTGTCAGGGAACAATTTAATATGGCACAAGCATACAAGTGGTAATTAAATATTAGCTGGGGCAAGTGCTGTGGTGGAATCATGCGGCTCAGGAAAAGTTCATGCGGCCAAAATATTACTTGTCATATGCGGCTCAGGAAAAATTAGGCCATATGCAGCCAGCAAATAATAGGCCATATGCGGCCAGCAAGTTGCATGCAAACAAATGCAAGCAATTAAAGTTAATGCACGTGCATGCAAGCGGCCATGCAATTAGATTGCATATGCGGCCAACAAGTGGATTGGGCCATATGCGGCTACAATTAGCAATGGCCATATGTGGCCATAAATATTAAGCATGCAAGCACATGCAAATTTGTATGCGACTGAGCACTTAAAAGTGCATGCGGCTGAAATTAACAAATGGCCAATGCGGCCAACTATGTTGTTCCATGCAAGCACTTAATATATATCCATGCAAGCTACTGCTTGCATATAAGCATGCAAGCTAAAAAAATGCAATTAATGCTAAGGCCAAAGCTAATAATTAATACTAATGGCAAATATTTTACAAGCAAATATTTAATGCTATTTGCTTGCATGTAAAATGCAAGCAAATATTTAATGCTAATGGCCAAGGGCCATGCGGCTCACTTGACAATATTTAATGCTAATGGTCAAAGGCCCATGCGGCCATGAATGACTAAGGCCATATGCGGCCAGAAATAACAAATGGCCATACGGCCAAGAATGGCCTATGCGGCTCGGGCAAGTTGCATGCAAATGCATAAAAGCTTGCAAGCAACTTAATTATTACAAGCAACTTAATTAAAAGGCCATGCAACTTAAATAGCCCTGGCCGCATAAGCAAGAAAGGCCATGCGGCCAGAGATAGGAATTGTTCATGCGGCTCAGAGTGCAATTAATGGCTCCCACAGGGAACATGTCCATAGAAAATACCATGGCCTCCATGCTCCTCCAAACCACAATAGGAACCCAAACCCAGACTCCCGTAGGTCAAATTTGGGTAAAATAGAATTCTCTATAACATGGAACCATCAAATAGCAAAAATATGTATGTTTGTTAGATCAAAATTTATAAAAACTAAAAATACCACAAAGCTAGAGCTACAAGAAATTAACCACGAAAATAAAAAATGCTAAGTACTAAAGTGGGTTAAAAACACATGAGGAAGACAATGGAACAATAAAAGTAGAATTCCTCCATAAAGCAAGATGCACTTGCCTACAACTTCTCTCTCTCTCTCTCAGGTTGGTAGAGAAGTAATGGAAGGGAAGAAGAAAAGTTAATGAGGAGAGATAAATGTTTGGTGGGATATTAATAAAGGTGGTGGTAGGTGGGTTCACAACAAAACCGAACCAAGCCAAACAAACCGAACCGAACCAAGATAAACCAATCAATAAAATGCCAAAATAAATCAAGCAGGGAGACATACAATACGAGTCAAAATACGTACACGTATTCCAAAATATGTAATACGAATCACAGGCATTATAACTCTACCCACCTTAAAAGAATTTCGTCCTCGGAATTTAATCAAGAGGCTAGAGATGTAAGGACAAGCTATATTAAGCAATCAATCAAATAATCAAATAATTAAATAATCAATCATGCAAGCAAGGAATTTGAAGGTATGAGGAAGAGGAAAGACATCCTGCTAGGAACCTCTCTGCCGGTTCTGAATCCGAGCTGGGAGAAGGGCATACTGCTGGGTCTCTGCTGCTGGAATACTCTGGAGGCTACTCCTGAATGCTGGGCCTGATCTTCTGGTTGTTGTTGGTCCACGGGAGGTGCTCCGTCTTGCTGATCGGCAGGTCCATGAACAATGCCGCTGAAGAAGACGACATAGGGAACAATAAGAAAGGACCAAGATAGATCAACGATACAAGCATGCGATCAGGACAAGAATTTTAGGGATTCAGAGAATATGAACATAGATCAAGGGCGAGTGCTGATTGAGACATCTATTCGGTAAACCCTCATATTTCTTGATTTACAAGACCTGCATGGACCACCACTTAAACCATGTCACGCCTCAGAACCAGATCACTGGAGAGCGGGGGCATACATAGCCAGCTACGTATAATGGAATGGAATCCACCCTACTATACGGTCACGGCTGTCTAGATATATGAGGGTTTAACTACAAGCCATCAGTCTCCTATGGTCATGAACAAGCCTAGTGTCTCAATCATAAGCAAGTAAATAAATGTTACAAGATGTAAGATCACCAAATATACAATAGTAATGCGTCCCAAATATTCCATATTTAGCTGATCATGAAGCTAGTCGTTACAAAATGTGAAGACTAGCAAGAGTTTTAGTCATACATGATCAACCCTAGGATCTGTCAATCATGTTACAGTCCGTAGGCAGACAGTAAGTAAAGTGCAATCGAGCTAAACATGTGCTCGTCGGCTAAATGTCTCAAAAGAATATTTTTACAATAGACTGGTTGAGCCAAAATGAACCCACTCGTTGCCAGGATTCCGTCTAGTGGTCACCATCTGGCTGGAAAGTCGGTAGATCCTCTGGAGCTGCTCTAGTATCTGGCCATTCAAAACCAGCTGGGTCAGACCCCAGAAAGAGCAAGTGCCACAAAGGAGGCTTCACTTAGGAACTAAAATCAGCAATTAGCACAAGAATATAATTATATAATAAAAGATAGTAATTAAGGAAAAACATGACGGGTGATATACGATGAGATAACCATGGGACTATTTAGATAATCATGTTACAACCCGTAAACCAAACAAGGACCGGACTTGTAACCCTTCGTCTGAGCGAAACTTGGTTTCCCACCATTTATCGACAATATAAAGAAATCAGGTCACGTAACAATCTTGTACATGATCAAGACCAGACTAGACTGATTAGACTCCATCCAACAATTTACGGCCAAGCAATAAGTACGGTTTGATACTTTAACTAACTAGGGTTATCACTGGCCTAGTTACTAGCAAGATGCAGCGAGATTATTCCAACAGCCACAAGCCCTGCAGACCATCCAGGCTATCCGGACGTAATTAGGGGTTGAATTCAAGTGGATACATCGTCCAGAAAACACATGTACCTTTAGGTGACTTAGAGGGTGCAACACATGACAGTGTGCTGAAAATGTGCCCTACTCGACGGCATGCTACAGATCCCAAGTGGGGCACCCAGATAACGGGATTGCCTGTAGCTGGGAAATCTCTTCATGACTACTGTGTTATTCTAGTTATTAGCCTTAGTCCTTTTTAGTAGATACCCCTGACCGTAGTACTCAGGGGTCCCTGTCTTAGACATGATGCAAGACAAGACGGGTTCATTTGTACAAGCACAATCATCCACGGTGTCCAGGTTATTCCTTTTATCAAGTCAGGTCATGTCATGTTAGCCGTCGTAATAGCATTCGAGATATATCATGTCAGGTTTACTTGTCAAGAGTGCGTCACGACGGGCCACTATCAAGAATTATCATGCCAAGTTTATCATGTCAAGTTTATCATGTCAAGTTTATCATGTCAAGTTATCATATCAAGTTTACTTGTCAGGAGTGCGCCACGTCGGGCCACTATCATGTCATGTTATTTGTCAAAAGTGCACCACAACGGATCACCATCGTGTCAGGGAACAATTTAATATGGCACAAGCATACAAGTGGTAATTAAATATTAGCTGAGGCAAGTGCTGTGGTGGAATCATGCGGCTCAGGAAAAGTTCATGCGGCCAAAATATTACTTGTCATATGCGGCTCAGGAAAAATTAGGCCATATGCAGCCAGCAAATAATAGGCCATATACGGCCAGCAAGTTGCATGCAAACAAATGCAAGCAATTAAAGTTAATGCACGTGCATGCAAGCGGCCATGCAATTAGATTGCATATGCGGCCAACAAGTGGATTGGGCCATATGCGGCTACAATTAGCAATGGCCATATGTGGCCACAAATATTAAGCATGCAAGCACATGTAAATTTGTATGTGGCTGAGCACTTAAAAGTGCATGCGGCTGAAATTAACAAATGGCCAATGTGGCCAACTATGTTGTTCCATGCAAGCACTTAATATATATCCATGCAAGCTACTGCTTGTATATAAGCATGCAAGCTAAAAAAATGCAATTAATGCTAAGGCCAAAGCTAATAATTAATGCTAATGGCAAATATTTAATGCAAGCAAATATTTAATGCTATTTGCTTGCATGCAAAATACAAGCAAATATTTAATGCTAATGGCCAAGGGCCATGCGGCTCACTTGGCAATATTTAATGCTAATGGTCAAAGGCCCATGCAGCCATGAATAGCTAAGGCCATATGCGGCCAGAAATAACAAATGGCCATACGGCCAAGAATGGCCTATACGGCTCGGGCAAGTTGCATGCAACTGCATACAAGCTTGCAAGCAACGTAATTAATACAAGCAACTTAATTAAAATGCCATACAACTTAAATGGCCCTGGCCGCATAAGCAAGAAAGGCCATACGGCCAGAGCTAGGAATTGTTCATGCGGCACAGAGTACGATTAATGGTTCCCACAGAGAACATGTCCATGGAAAATACCATGGCTTCATGCTCCTCTAAACCACAATAGGAACCCAAACCCAGACTCCCGTAGGTCAAATTTGTGTAAAATGGAATTCTCTACAATATGGAACCATCAAATAGCAAAAATATATATGTTTGTTAGATCAAAATTCATGAAAATCGAAAATACCACAAAGCTAGATCTACAAGAAACTAACCACGGAAATAAAAAATGCTAAGTACTAATGTCACTTTCCGTTCCCAGAATACGTATTTTAATTCATGTATTGTTTTAATATATTTATTTAATATATATATCATGTATTGTTCTGTATTTAAAATTCCTTTAATTTCACGTTAATTAATTTTCCTGCAATTTTACTTTCAGCGTTTTACTTTCTGCTTTGCTTTTGGGTTCGGCCCGAGTTGGTTTATTTTCCGGCCTTAGATGGTTCAACATGAACCCACCTACCACCACTCCTTCATTTAAAGCCTCATCCCTTTTCTCTCTCTCTTCATTACTTCTTTTCATTAGTCTTCTTCTTCCTCATAACTCCCCCACCAACGTAGGAAGGCCAGGCAAGTGCCAACTTGCTTCTTGATGGATTTCCATTTTTGTTGTTCCATTGTCTTCCTCTCAAGATTCTTAGATACTTTAGTACTTAGCATTTTCAATTCCCATGGCTCATTTCATGTAGATCTAAATTTAATACATTTTTAGAATTTTTAGGTTTTGATCTAGTAACTTTGTTATTTTTCAAGGTTTGATGGTTCCATGTTGTAGGAAATTTGATTCTACCAAATTTAGACTATTGGAAGTCTTGATTTTGACTTATTTTGAGTGATCTATGGTCTTTTTGGTTCATGGGTTTTCATGGCCATTAGAGGCTGATTGGAGAAGATGACCATGCTGTTTGATGGCAAAACACTGTTGCCATGCTGTTTGCTGGCGCATGCTGTTTTCTGGCGCATGCTGTCCTGGCGCATGCTGTTTGCTGGCAAAATACTGTTGCCATGCTGTTTGCTAGCGCATGCTGTCCTGGCGTATGCTGTTTCCTGGCGCATGCTGTTTCCTGGCGCATGCTGTTTCCTGGCGCATGTTGTTTCCTGGCGCATGCTGTTTCCTGGCGCATGCTGTTTCATGGCACATGCTGTTTCTTGGCGTATGCTGTTTCCTGGCGCATGCTGTTTTCTGTAGCCGCATGGTACTTTCTGGCCGCATGAGATCCTGACCACATATGCATTCTCAGTTGCATGAACTTCTATAATTTCCCGGCCGTAGGAACTCTAGCCCATGATGCCTTTTGACTGATTCTTGTCCTGAATTGATATTGATTGTGACCTTGACTAATAATTGATCATGCGTTCCTAGTTGGAACTAAGAGACTGGCTAGTCGTCTTATTGAATTGAATGAATGAGACACGTTTATATTAATTATGAACTATTGTAATCGATTGGCCGATCCCGAATATTGGCATACAGGCATATGCAAGCTTCAATTTATTTATTTTTTTACAAAAGCAGCATGTGTACTTTATGGTCAAGACATGATTTATTTTGTGGTTAGTTTTAATTGTTGCATTACGCTATGTAAAACCTACAACCTAACCGCACAGGTATCGTTGTAGAGTTGGGCATATCGTACTTTGTACGGAAGTACTCATTCTGAATAACCATGATCCACAGTATGGGATTTCACTTAACATAGAGGCTACTAAGTTAAATAAAATAATGATTGCATAGAGAGAATGGATTCCCGAGTTCTTACATGGCAGCCCTCTTTGGGACTATTAGTGGCCGACAGGCTGGAAGGTTCCCACAGATACTACAAATCTGTCACACGGGCAGGGAGCGGTATCTGCTTATATTATTTATTGTATATTGATGACGGGCGTCCTGCTGGGACTCGTCTAATTCATGATTGGCATAATTGATTGACTGGATAGACTAGCCTTGCTTGCACATAGTAAGAACTGAGGAATCCTTTATCGTATAATTCTAAGATAACTTGGAACCAACAATAGCAAGCTGTAGTAGTTGCATGGTCATTTAAATTAATTTGGTTGTGTACTGTACCTACTCTGTTGACTAACTGAGATGATCAGAGTGTCGAGAGATGACGGGCCAACTTCTGTCCTTATTTGGTTGGGAGGTTGGTTCGAAATGTCGTGATGTTATGTGAATCCCAGTAGCAAGCAGAGATCTATTATTATATTCTCTTATTTACTGGTTTAATTTCTCATATCGTGCTTCCTTACGGTACTTGCTATTAGAGGTCTAACCTCTCTGGTTTTGCATGGCCAGATCTAGAGCCGGTTCCCGAGGACTCAGCTTACTTCCACCTCCAAGATGGTCAATACTAGAGGGATGATCGCAGGAGGACTCGAGTGGGTTCCTTACTTCCCCACTCCTTTTGTTATTTACTTAATACCTTGCCGTTTGGCACCGACATGTTAGTCGGATTGTCTTGTACTTACTTTTATATAATTGTAATTAAGTCAGACTACAGCTGATAATAATTGTGTATACTTTGCTACATTATCTGGCTATGTTTTGTAAAACCAGATATCGAGAACATTTTAACTGAGCGTTTGGGACGCCTTACTGCTTTATCTTACATGTTCTCTATTTCTGTTTCTTGTTTGAATGATTGAGACAATAGATGTGAAGTGACCATAGTGAGACTTTCATATAATATGCACCCCCTCGTCTTATTAGACAGCATTGATCGTATTATACGGTATTTCTCTACCCGTAATACGTAGCTGGCTGAGTCATTCCCCTGCTCTCCAGTATTCTGGTTCTGGGGCATGACAAGGTTTTAGTGGTGGCCTATGCAGGTCTAATTTCAGACTTGTGGGGTATTTTGATTTATAGGATGTCTCAATCACACATGTTCTCCCTTGATCTCATGATTCGTTGTTCTCAACCCTAGCCTGACATTCCAGTATCCTTCGACTTCATCGATCCTTCATGTCCGGTCATTTGATTGTTCTCTTGTCCCTTTCCTTAGGGGAACCTCGTCCGTACCTGTCAGAGCTGGATCGCAACAACAAGGGCAACATGGGCAACCTGACCATGTTGATCAGTAACAAGGACCAGTACTACCTCAAGAGACTATCCAAGAAGAAGTGATAGTGGAACCAGCAGTTGGACCGCAGTATCCGGAGGCTCCAACGCCGCCCATAGTTCCACCTACCCCAGTGGAAGTGGACACACCGGCCCTTCTGGAGATCATGAGAGGGATGATGGCTACTCAGCAACACCAGATGTTAGTCCAGCAGTGCATGCACACTCAGTTACAAGAGCAGAACGTACTACTCAACCAAGGATTGCAGACGGCATTGGATAGAGGGGCAAGGACAGATTCAGGAGCATCAACCAGGTTTTGCAAGTACAACCTCCGTCGTTTCGAGGGCACGAAAGATGCCATCTCAGCAGATACGTGGCTTAAGGATATCGAGGCTATTCTGACAGCAGCTAAGGTACCGGCAGAAGAACGTGTGGATCAAGTAAAGTTGTTACTTCAAGATCTCGCACGTGATTGGTGGGAATAAGAGGAAGTGGACATCAGACGTCCTGTTGCTTGGGACGACTTTACTGCAAGATTCAAGACAAAGTACTATGGAGTTGTGGCACAGTTTGAGCTACAACAGAAGTTTATCAACCTCAAGCAGGCCGACAAGACGGTAGATGCTTATGCAGCGGAGTTCTGCAGATTGAGTAGGTTCGTCCCAGAGATGGTAGCAACAAAGAGCCAGAGGGCTATGAGGTTCCAACAAGGGTTTCATCTTGAGCTCTTGCAATTGATAGAGGGGCACAATTATCAGACTTTTGACGAAGTATTGACGGCCACCCGAAGGCATGAGATCACCATTCAGAAGATCACGGCAAGGACTGGAGGTCAGAAGAGATCCCACAGTCAGATTGAAGGAGGAGGGAGAGTAGTGCCCTGAACAACAGCACCGTCCCTTGGCGTCCGTATTCACGATTTGGCGATGCGAGGGCCAGCACCACCACCAAGGCAGCAACAACAGCAACAGAGGAAGAACCAGCAACCCCCAGTAGGCCGCACTTATTGTGGGAAGGTAGGACACACTAGAGATGTGTGTCGGACATTGAACAGACAGTGTTTGATATGTGGAATTAATCCAGATCATCGGGTTACCACCTGTCCCATGAATTTGAGGTCAGGAGGACCAGTGCAACAATTTTCTGCTCTGCCAGCACCAGGGGCAGGACAGTATCGAGGACCAGCGGTAACAGTGAGACCGTTGGCACAGCGCCCGTTCATGACACCGGCTCAGATATTTCGGCAGCAGGGACCGCCGATACAACAGCACCAGCATAGACCACCCCAGCATCATCAAGGCAGAGGCTAGCAGCAGCACCAGGCTAGGCCACAACATGGGAACTAATAAGGAGGTCGAGGGCAGGCATTCACTCTGTCCTTGGAGGAGGCATTAGCATCGGGAGATGTTGTGGCAGGTAACGTTCTCGTCGCCTCATATCCCGCAGTAGCATTGTTTGATTCGGGAGCATCACACTCATTTATATCTGTACAATTTGCAATACGGCTAGGAATGGAATTCGAGGCATTGCCAGGGAGGTTAAATATACTAACTGGTAATGGGCTCGTAGGAGTTAGTAGAGTTATTCTAGCATGTAGCATTATAGTTTGCGGGCATTTCTTACCCGCCCGGTTGATAGAATTTTTTGTTGGAAATTTTGACGTTATCTTAGGCATGGACTGGCTGAAAGACAGTCATGCGACAATAGATTGTCGTAGAGGGAGTATATCTTTTGATATTCCAGGCATGAAGCGGTTCACCTTAGTCAGATCAGTGGCAACTCAACAAGAGCAGGGAGTAGTGACGGCAATGGAAGAAGTTCAAGTTCCGAAGGTAGTTGAAGAGTTTCTGGACGTATTTCCCGAAGAACTTCCAGGTCTACCACCGGTTAGGGATATTGAGTTCAGCATAGAATTGGTACCTGAAACTAAACCGATATCAGATCGAGTTTACAGAATGGCGGATTCAGAACAGGCCAAGGTATATCAGCACATAGGGGAACTGAAGAAGAAGAAGTTCATCCAAGCTAGAATATCACCATGGACAGCACCAGTGGTACTTATGGGGAAGAAGGATGGTTCATCCAGATTGTGCATCGATTACAGAAAGCTCAATGCGGCAACAGTAAAGAACAAGTACCCACTACCCAGGATCGATGACTTGTTTGATCAGTTGAGCAGAGGTAGAGTTTTTTCCAAGATAGATCTACGTTCAGGGTATCATCAAGTGAGGGTTCGGAAGGAGGATATTCCTAAGACAGCATTCAGGTCGAAGTATGGGCATTATGAATTCTTGGTAATGCCGTTTGGTTTGACCAATGCTCCAGTAATATTTATGGATTTAATGAATCGCATTTTTATGCCATATTTGGATCAATTTGTCGTTGTGTTTCTCGACGACATTCTCGTATACTCTGCTAGTGAAGAGGAGCATGAAGACCACCTCAAGAAAGTGTTACAGGTTCTGAGAGAGAACCAGTTGTATGCCAAGCTCAGCAAGTATGAGTTTTGGTCGGACCATATTTTATTTTTGGGGTACATCGTATCAGGAGCTGGAGTAGCAGTGGATCCCAAGAAGGTAGAAGCAGTAGAGAGTTGGCCAGTACCCAAGACCGTAGAAAATATGCAGAATTTCTTGGGATTGGCGGGATATTACAGGAGATTCGTATCAGATTTTGTAAGACTTTCAGCGCCCATGACCCGCTTGACACGGAAGGATGTACCATTCGTCTGGTCGGCAGAATGTCAGGCATCATTTGAGAACTTGAAGCAGAAGTTGATATCAGCACCCATTTTTATATTGCCAGTTGGGCCCAGAGGTTTTACTGTATATTGTGATGCGTCAGATAAAGGACTTGGATGTGTCTTTATGCAACATGAGAAGGTGATAGCATATGCATCTAGGCAACTTCGAGACCACGAGAAGAATTATCCAACTCATGACTTGGAGTTGGCGGCAGTAGTGTTTGCTTTGAAGCTATGGAGGTATTACTTATATGGTGACCGAGTGGACATGTACACAGACCATAAAAGTCTGAAGTACATCTTTACTCAGAAGGAGCTGAACATGAGACAGAGAAGATGGTTGGAGTTGATCAAGGATTACGACGTGGAACTTCAGTATCATCCAGGCAAAGCTAATGTAGTAGCAGACGCTCTTAGCAGGAGAGACGGCACATTTATGTTGACAACCCAGAAGCACATCTTAGAAGACCTTCAGGAGATGGGCATCGAAGTTATACTTCCTAGCGATGTAAGAGTTCTAACAAGTCTACAAGTTCAATCCGACTTGGTAGACAGGATCAAGGTAGCTCAGGCACAGGACCCAAGGATTCAGAAGCTTAGGGCAGAATGTGAGTCAGGACTCAGGAAGGAGATGAGAATTCATGAAGATGGTACACTTAGATTTGGATCACGTCTATGTGTGCCTAGTGGAGATATCAGACATGAGGTTATGACAGAAGCTCATAGTTTTCAGTATTCTATATATCCTGGAGGGACCAAGATGTACCAAGATATCAAACAACACTTCTGGTGGAACGGAATGAAGAGGGAGATAGCTAGATTTGTTTTCCGTTGCTTGGTATGTCAGCAAGTGAAGACAGAACAGCAGAGGCCAGCTGGGTTATTGCAACCGCTTCCTATTCCAGAATGGAAGTGGGAGCATATTATAATAGACTTTGTGATCGGTTTACCGAGATCGCCAAGTGGTAAAGATGCCATTTGGGTGATAGTAGATCGGCTTACGAAGGTGGCACACTTTCTTCCTTTCAGAGTAGGATAATCTACAGAAAAGTTGGCAGAGTTGTATATACAACAGATAGTCAGGCAGCATGGAGTCCCTGTCAGTATTATGTCAGACAGAGATATCCGTTTTATATTACATTTCTGGAAGAGCTTACATCATAGTCTGGGTACCAAGTTAAGATTTAGCACGGCTTACCATCTACAGACGGACGGACAATCAGAAAGAACAATTCAGACTTTAGAGGATATGTTGCGAGCTTGCACTCTGAATTTTGGAGGATCATGGGAGAGCCACCTATACTTAGTCGAATTCTCATACAACAACAGTTATCAAGCCAGTATCCAGATGGCACCATTTGAAGCACTATATGGTAAGAAGTGTAGGTCGCCACTGGCATGGGATGATATCGGGGAGAAAAAGATGTTAGGCCCAGAAATGATTGTCCAGACAGTTGAAGTGGTCAAAGGAATTAGAGAGCGACTTTAAGTTACGCAAGATCGGCATCATCATTGGGTGGACCAGCATCGTAGGTCGCTAGAGTTTTCTGTTGGAGACCACGTGTTCTTGCGGATCTCACCTACCCGTGGGGTCATTAGGTTTGGCGTTCGCGGGAAATTGAGTCCGCGGTACGTGGGCCCATTTATTATCCTTGATCGGATAGGCGATGTTGCTTATCGTTTATCCCTTCCACCTTCGTTACGAGAGGTGCATGACGTATTCCATGTATCTCAGTTACGTAGGTATGTATCGGACCCAAGCCATATCCTTGATCATTCTGAGCTGGTTGTTGGTACCAACCTGTCTTACGAGGAATAGCCTGTGTCTATTTTGGACCAAAGAGAGAAGATACTCAAGAACCGAACAATTAGCCTTGTCCGGGTTGCTTGGGGTCATCACTCTTTAGGAGAGTCAACGTGGGAACGTGAGGATGACATCCGATCATGGTATCTGCACCTGTTTGACTCACAAGGTATATCTCTTTCTGTATACCTTGATTGTCTTAACTCCTCATGCTCGTCACCTTATGAGTAGAATTGCTTGGTGTCGTCGATAGTTAAACATAGATATGTTACTTGCTATTGGCATTGTAGAATGATCGTTTACTCAAATTGCTTATAATTAGATTAGTTTAGCTCCGATGTTTCTATCCTGCTTGGATTTGAAATTTCGAGGACGAAATTTTTCTAAGGAGGGTAGAGATGTCACTTTCCGTTCCCAGAATACGTATTTTAATTCATGTACTATTTTAATATATTTATTTAATATATAATATATACATTATGTATTGTTCTGTATTTAAAATTTCTTTAATTTCACGTTAATTAATTTTCCTGTAATTTTACTTTCAGTATTTTACTTTCTGCTTTGCTTTTGGGTTCGGCCCGAGTTGGTTTATTTTTCGGCCTTGGATGGTTCAACATGAACCCACCTACCACCACTCCTTCATTTAAAGCCTCATCCCCTTTCTCTCTCTCTTTATTACTTCTTCTCATTACTCTTCTTCTTCCTCATAACTCCCCCACCAACCTAGGAGGGCTAGACAAGTGCCAACTTGCTTCTTGATGGATTTCTATTTTTGTTGTTCCATTGTCTTCCTCTCAAGATTCTTAGATACTTTAGTACTTATCATTTTCAATTCCCATGGCTCATTTCATGTAGATCTAAGTTTAATACATTTTCGGAATTTTTAGGTTTTGATCTAGTAACTTTGTTATTTTTCAAGTTTTGATGGTTCCATATTGTAGAAAATTTGATCCTACCCAATTTAGACTATTGGAAGTCCTGATTTCGACTTATTTTGAGTGATCTATGGTCTTTTTGGTTCATGGGTTTTCATGGCCATTAGAGGCTGATTGGAGAAGAAGACCATGCTGTTTGCTGGCAAAACACCGTTGCCATGCTGTTTGCTGGTGCATACTGTTTTCTGGCACATGCTGTCCTGGCGCATGCTGTTTGCTGGCAAAATACTGTTGCCATGCTGTTTGCTGGCGCATGCTATTTTTTGGCGTATGCTATTTTCTGGTGCATGCTGTTTGCTAGCAAAATACTATTGTCATGCTGTTTGCTGGCGCATGTTGTTTTCTGGCACATGCTGTCCTGGCACATGCTGTTTGCTGGCAAAATACTGTTGCTATGCTGTTTGCTGGCGCATGCTGTTTTCTGGTGCATGCTGTCCTGGCGCATGCTGTTTGCTGGCAAAATACTGTTGCCATGCTGTTTGCTGGCACATGCTGTCCTGGCGTATGCTGTTTCCTAGCGCATGTTGTTTCCTGGCGCATGCTGTCCTGGCGCATGCTGTTTCCTGGCGCATGCAGTTTTCTGGCGCATGCTGTCCTGGCGCATGTTGTTTTCTGGCGCATGCTGTTTCCTGGCGCATGTTGTCCTGGCACATGCTGTTTCCTGGCGCATGCTGTTTCCAGGCGCATGCTGTTTCTTGGCGCATGCTGTTTCCTGGCGCATGCTGTTTTCCGTGGCCGCATGGCACTTCCTGGCCGCATGAGATCCTGACCACATATACATTCTCAGCCGCATGAACTTCTATAATTTCCCGGCCGCAGGAACTCTAGCCCATGATACCTTTTGACTGATTCTTGTCCCGAATTGACATTGATTGATATTGATTGTGACCTTAACTAATAATTGATCATGCGCTCCTAGTTGGAACTAAGAGACTGGCTAGTCGTCTTATTGAATTGAATGAATGAGACACGTTCATATTAATTATGAACTATTGTAATCGATTGGCCGATCCCGAATATTGGCATACAGGCATATGTAGGCTTCAATTTATTTATTTTTCTACAAAAGCAGCATGGATACTTTATGGTCAAGGCATGATTTATTCCGTGGTTAGTTTTAATTGTTGCATTACGCTATGTAAAACCTACAACCTAACCGCACAGGTATCGTTGTAGAAATAGGCATATCGTACTTTGTACGGAAGTACTCATTCTGAATAACCATGATCCACGGCATGGGATTTCACTTAACATAGAGGCTACTAAGTTAAATAAAATAATGATTGAATGGAGGGAATGGATTCCCGAGTTCTTACATGGCAGCCCTTTTTGGGACTATTAGTGCCCGACAGGCCGGCTGGTTCCCACAGATACTGCAAATCTGTCACACGGGCAGGGAGCGGTATCTGCTTATATTATTTATTGTATATTGATGACGGGCGTCCCGCTGGGACTCATCTAATTCATGATTGGCGCAATTGATTGACTGGGTAGACTAGCCTTGCTTGCACATAGTAAGAACTGAAGAATCCTTTATCGTATAATTCCAAGATAACTTAGAACCAACAATAGCAAGCCGTAGTAGTTGCATGGCCGTTTAAATTAATTTGGTTGTGTACTGTACCTACTATGTTGACTAACTGAGATGATCAGAGTGTCGAGACATGACGGGCCAACTTCTGTCCTTGTTTGGTTGGGAGGTTGGTTCGAAGTGTCGTGATGTTATGTGAATCCCAGTAGCAAGCAGAGATCTATTATTATATTCTCTTATTTACTGGTTTAATTTCTCATATCGTGCTTCCTTGCGGTACTTGCTATTAGAGGTCTAACCTCTCTGGTTTTGCATGGCCAGATCTAGAGCCGGTTCCCGAGGACTCAGCTTACTTCCACCTCCAAGATGGTCAATACTAGAGGGATGATCGCAGGAGGACTCGAGTGGGTTCCTTACTTCTCCACTCGTTTTGTTATTTACTTAATACCTTGCCGTTTGGCACCGACATGTTAGTCGGATTGTCTTGTACTTACTTTTATATAATTATAATTAAGTCAGACTACAGCTGATAACAATTGTGTATACTTTGCTACATCATCTGGCTATGTTTTGTAAAGCCAGATATCGAGAACATTTTGACTGAGCGTTTGGGACGCCTTATTGCTTTATCTTACATGTTCTCTATTTCTGTTTCTTGTTTGAATGATTGAGATAATAGATGTGAAGTGACCATAGTGAGACTTTCATGTAATATGTACCCCCTCGTCTTATTAGACAACATTGATCGTATTATACGGTATTCCTCTATCCGTAATACGTAGCTGGCTGAGTCATTCCCCCGCTCTCCAGTATTCTGGTTATGGGGCGTGACAACTAAAGTGGGTTAGAAACACATGAGGAAGACAATAGAACAATAAAAGTAGAATTCCTCCATGAAGTAAGATGCACTTGCCTACAACTTCTCTCTCTCTCTCTCTCTCAGGTTGGTGGAGAAGTAATGGAAGGAAAAAAGAAAAGTTAATAAGGAGAGAGAAATGTTTGGTGGGATATAAATGAAGGTGGTGGTAGGTGGGTTCACAACAAAACCGAACCAAGCCAAACAAATCTAACCGAACCAAGATAAACCAATCAATGAAATGCCAAAATAAATCAAGCAGGGAGACATACAATACGAGTCAAGATACGTACACGTATTCCAAAATACGTAATACGAACCTCGGACATTACAGCTGGGTCGTGTGTATGGATTTTCCTGAGACTTGAAGTGTGTTTTGGTGTGGAGCCTGCTGTGTTGTGGAATGAGGAATATGGGTTTGGCATCATAAGTCGGTTGCAATTTTGCAGTGAGCTAGAGAACATAGCTGGATTGGATGTAGATTAGTAGAGTTTTGGGTTACCATTTAATGGTGACACTTTGCTAGTTTTGAGCTTGAGTATTTGGGTTAGCTTGCTGGAATGTTTTGGTTGTTGATGAGAATACAACTAGGCTTGGGGTTATTTGGAACAACTCTATGTGCCTATGGCATACGTTTGATTTTGAAGGTATATGTGGACCGTTGGATTCAAAAGTTTACTGAACTTTTCACTTTGATTTATCAGTAGATTGAAGCCTTATAAATTTGACCTGTGTATATCTGTAAGAGCTTGGCTACACCTTGATTTCTCAGATGGGTGTTCTTCTCGAACTTTTGATTTAATGTTGTCCTGTGACTTGTATTTGGCAGAAGGCTTGTGGGCTGGACTTTGTGGGATTTCATTGAGTTGGATTTTTGTAGGAGTTTTGTTGCAGAAGCATGGTTGTTAGCTGTATGAAATTTTAGGTGAGGATCAGGTGGTAGGGGGCACCGGACCTGGGTAGTTGGGCGAGGGAAATGGAGATGTGTTCTAGGCTGAAATATTTAGTTATCTCTATTTATTTAGTAACAAATTTCTAAAATATTATATAGTTTGCTGGTATAAATAAATGTGTTTAGTAGCATTATTATTATTATTGCCATCCATAGTAATAAAATCTTATTGAATAATTTCAGATTGATATGATTAGTAAATTGTATAATATTTTTATAGCAAATGATTTAGTAAATGTTTTACCATATCTATATATTGCTAGTACTATTTGATTAGAACACTATTTAGATAATATCGTATTAACAATAATTTTGTAAAGAGTTTAGCTAGAAAGTATTTCCTAAACTTGAACGATTTTGCTAGTATTTATTTTGGATTTAAGCTATAATATATATTTATCTAATTAGTATATTTTGTTGTGCTAGAATATTGTAGCATATTTTGCTATATAGATGCAACATTCTTTTTATGGTAATTAATTAAATAATGTTATTCTCCTTGCTAGATTAATATATTTTCGATTGGTAATATTGCATAGCTAGTTTAAGTTAGCAAATATTTTCTAAACCTAAGCAATTTTCCTTGCAAAATACAGTAAAAAGTATTTCACTAGTAATTATTTTGATTTAAGCTATATTATATTTTTCTATAAAAATTTGTTGGTTAGTTTTACCTATATTTAGTATTAGAAATAGCTAGTTAGCAATTAATTTAGTATTATTCTAAGGGTGACAATTAGTTAAGTTTATGATTAGCAGTAGATAAGTTAAATTAGTTAATGTCATTATTTTGTTCCTAACCCAATTGTACCTTAATTCTAGGTGAACATTTGAGACTCATTGGTTTGAAGAGCAAGGCAAGTACAACGACTCGAACCCTTTACTCTGTATTTATGTCTTGCTTCATGTTCTCATATTGACACGTTGTACACACGATTGTTCATTGTTCACCGTTCATTGTTCATGGTTCATTGTTCTTACTTGTACATTGGGATGGAGAAATACTACAGATATGTGACCAATCCTATTTTAGCTAGGCATTGACTAATAGCTTAGGTCTCACATCGTGCACGTGAGACTCTAAGCCGTACCATTATTCATGTGCTCATTGTTCATTGTTTACCCAGTCGGTCACATACTCTGATAGTTATTTCAAATGCATGTTACACTGATAGTATAGTTCATTGTTTCTGGATCCGGTACTATAGTTTCATTGTTATTCATGTACCACAGTTTTATATTCCTGTCTTGTACCATAGTTCATATTGTGGCTCTTTTTCATGCATTTTAGTTTACATTGTTTAGAGCTTCTTGTCGGGGTTGTACTTTGCTCTTTTTCTGACAGGATACGTTGCAGGTCTTCTTGATGATGTTGTACCACCTTGGGCCAGAGCCCGAAGATGGTGGAGTTGTATTTAAGGATGGACTAGAGTTGCAGTGCCCTAGATTAGATCATTTTTCTAGTTTATTAGAGTTGTATCATGTATATTACATTGAGGATTCAGGATTGTATAAATTTATTCGGGTTACCAGATTTGTCTCCGGATGATGTTGTATTGACTTGATAGATTGTGGAGATCTTTTCTGGGAACGTGTATAGAAGCTGTGTTATTTTATGTATCTAGTATCTTGGAGTTTTTCTTAGTATTGTACAGCTTACTTCATCGTATCCATCAACGAAGGCTGGACGTGTCCGACTCGTGTCCGATTATTCGGGAGCGGGTCGTGACATGTTTTTAGTGGTGGCCCATGCAGGTCAGTCCTAATGGCACTTAGGCTATAGAGTGCTATTGGGGACCAGCGAAACTAAGAAAAACTCATCACAACATAGGATCCGTGGAAAAGGGTTATAGTTTTACTAAGATTGTTTATCATCTTATAGTTTAGGCCCTATCTAACCGATTTTCTGTTTTTCAGGGTGGTTCAGACACGCAACACTAAGATTGTCGACTCCCTGCACTTGAGATTTATGAGATTATCTATCTGATATATTTTTGCCGATATAAATATTTAATTTTTGAGCATTCATTAGATTTTCTCTTAAATGCCTAAATTTTTCTAAAAACTTTCTTGTTGCAATTTGAGTCATTGTTTCCTATTTTAAGATTTGTTCTGTGGCCTCCTTATCCTACAGTTTATTTCTTGGTACTTAATAAAAATTTTTATTTCTTAGAGAACAGATAACTTTACCTTCTATCAGAACAGATAACTTTACCTTCTATCATGATTTCAAATTATCAATATCTCTTTTCAAATTCTCATGGATAAAGTTGAGAGAGTATTCGACAACCTACTATGATGTGGCAGATGCACACTGCAGTCATTTATCTGGAATATGGAGACCGCGAGTTCACTGCAGCCAGATGCGCACTGGCGAGGCACGAACTCTAAGTCGAGGTAATTTTAGGTATTCATAGGTTCTCGAATATTATTGAGGCTATGTCCTAAAGGCTTAATATTTTGATCTCTTCAGTTGTTCTGATAACATGAATAAAGTTGATAGAAATATTCGGTAATTTATCATTATTTGAGTCATAGAGCCAAAAGGTTCAATGCAGTCAGATGTACACTACACTAGCGGGGTATGAACCATATGTACAAAGTGATTTCGGATATATATGATTTCCAGATACTATTGAGACTACATCCATATTATATACCATGCTTGATTTCTTATCACCATTGACTACCTTACTAGAAATTATCCTGAATTGTTTTAATTCTTAGCTTTTTTTGAATGTCGTAGCAGTGGATCCAATTTTCAAAAATCATTTTGCTACCCCAGGTTTCCTATACAAAATTCTCTTGATTTTCCTTGAATTTATTATGATCAGGATAATGAACATACCTATATGATTTTGATTTCTGGATGGTTTTGTCCTAAATAATTTTGTCCTAAATAATGAACATACCTATATGATTTTGATTTCTGGATGGTTTTGTCCTATAGTTTTACTTTGTTTCTGTCTTACATTCATGTGCCATGTTCTCATATCGGACACAAGATACACATGATTGCCTTGTACCTTGTTCATTGTATTGTGAGTCATTGTTATTGCGGGATTGGGGAAAATATTAACTAGTGTGTGACCATACCCAACATAGGTATTGTGGATAGCCTAATCGTACACCTCACGTACGATTAAGCCGCACCTTGTAGAATTATGAATTATGAATTGATTGATTGTGGATTGTGGTCCTTAAGTCGGTCACACATTAGGTTAATATTTTAAAATGTCACACTTGTATTGATTGTCGTGTTCATCGTATTGTTCATTGATTGTCGTATTCATTGTCTTTGTATATTGCTTGTCGTGTCCATTGCCTTCAGTTTTGTATTCTATTTCCGGTACCATATTTCATTTTCAGTTCTCGTATTCTGGTTTTACCTTGTATTCTGTATTTCAGATTACATTGTATATTATTCTTGTCGGGGTTGTACTTTGCTCTTTCCTGACAGGACATGTTGCAGGTGCCATATGGAGCATGGTGATATCATTGGATATTGTAGGATTTATTTATTTATTTTTCTGGAGATTGTATTTTGTATTTCATCATTGTATATTTTTATTTGACCGGATTTGTCTCTAGATGACTTTATACTAAATTGACTTGGTGGATTGTGGTGATATTTTCTGGGATGGTTATAGATTCTGTGATTGTTTACATTACATTATGACTTGGAGTTTTCCTTAGTATTGTATAGCTTACTTCGTCGTTTCCATCGACGAAGGCTGGGCGTGTCCGACTCGTGTTCGATTATTCGGAAGCGGGTCGTGACATGTGTTTAGTGGTGGCCCATGCAGGTCTGTCCTAATGGCACTTAGGCTATAAAGTGCTATTGGGGGACCAGGGAAGCTAAGGAAAACTCATCACAGCATAGGATCCGTGGGAAATGGTTATGGCTATTGATATTTAAATTTGATTTTACTTATGATTTCCTAGGTTAGTTTATGATTTTCTAGGACATAGCAATCAACGGTTTATTTTCTATTACAGGATGGTCGCCAAGAAGAACGCTGGGACTAGCGAGCAGCCTGCACCCGATGTGCAAGAGCAGCTTCCACCGCCTCCGCCTCAGTCGCTTCCTCCGACGATGACGTTCGACGGTACCCAGATGATGGCCATGTTCCAGCAGTTCATTGAGGCACAGAACCACCAAGCCACGCAGTTTCGGGCGACGATCATGGACGTGCTCCGAGTTAGGGAGCCAGCTCCACCAGCTCCGCCGGCACCGTCGGCACCACCAGCGCCGAGGCCAGGGACTGCCAGAGATTATCAGAACCTCTGCCCGATGGATTTTTGGGGCCGTGAGGGGATAGTCTACGCAGATGAGTGGCTAGAAAACGCCGAGCGGACACTGAAGATGGCGAGGATTCCAGATGACCTGAAGGTCGAGGTTGCGAGCATGCAACTTTTCGATATTGCTAGAGCTTGGTATAGTGAGGAGCCTCAGTTGGCTGAACCCCAAGTTCTATGGAAAGAATTTAAACTGCTGTTCCAGGAGAAGTTCTTTCCGGATGTGGAGCGAGACGAGCTTCGGATGCAGTTCAAAGCATTGCAGCAGGGTAGTATGACTGTGGCTCAGTACACATCGGAGTTCACCCGACTCAGCAGGTTCACGGAGAACCTAGTTAGCACACCAGAGGAGAGGGCTTGGAAGTTCAAAAAGGGTCTCACCAGAGAGTTGCGACATGCAGTGGCAATCAGCCAGGCCACTACCTATGCGAGCATCCTCAAAGTTGCTCAGGGAGTGGAGAAGGAGATGGACCTGAAGCTCAAGCGGGACCGAGACATTTACGCCAGCAGTTCCCAGGGTCTACCAAAACGGACTGACACTCAGCAGAGGCCTCCTCAGCGGCCAGCATCTCAGCATAATCATGTTCGAGCTACGACATCGCCGAGGCAGCAGAGACATATCCAGACCCCAACATACTTTTCTTGCGTGTACTGTAAGAGGCCGGGACACCGTGTAGAGGAATGCCGCAAGAAGTTAGGGCAATGCTTGGTTTGTGGATCTGCCACTCACCAAGTGAGAGATTGTCCAGCGGCTTTCACTCGTCAGGGACCAGCACCAGAGCTGCAGCAGGAGGACCCAGTCTTCGAGGATCAGTAGCCGCAGGAAGCGCAGCCAGATGGACAGTTATCTTCCTTATGTTGCTTGTAGTATTTAGATTTTCTTGTAGTGCATATTTTGAGGCTTGTCTATGAGTTTTCTTATCTTTATTGTTTTTTATTGTCTAGTGACTACTTGTTAGTCCTTGTTAAAAATCTTTTAGCCTTATTGCTGTAGGTCCAAAAAATTAAGTTGCACCCATCAAAAAAGCAATGAAAATTAAATTGAGCACCCTTCAAATGAACTGTGCAGGAGACAGACTGCGTAACAAATCAACTGCGCAAGGCTGAACCGCGCTAACATCCAAGAGCGCTA
Organism: Iris pallida; assembly: GCA_029216955.1. Classification (NCBI taxonomy): domain Eukaryota; kingdom Viridiplantae; phylum Streptophyta; class Magnoliopsida; order Asparagales; family Iridaceae; genus Iris; species Iris pallida. The sequence goes on from JANAVB010009600.1 coordinate 65,394, forward strand.
GCTGACATGGCAACGTCATCATTACCTGACACAAAATCAGATATTCTGACAACTGACAGCCCGAAGAACGAAAAAACTGTTCGTTTCTTGTGCCACGCCGCCATGACAGCTATCTAGCGCGGTCTAGCTGCCAAAAGCCAGCGCAATCTGCCAGCCCAATCAAAGCGTAGTCTGCCAGATCCTCTTTAGCGCAGTTCGATCCCAGCGCAGTCTGAAGCTAGCGCAGTTCAAGTGGCACAATCCATCAAGATAACTGACATTTTATACGTGGCCTACATGCCATCAATTGCGCACCATGTGGCAACCGTCTGTACACGATCATGCGTATTTTAATCAAACAATGCCACGCGTCTAATACAGTTGGCCCATGATAGAGTAACTGCCAGCACAACTGGTAGTCTGCGCAGTCCAGTGCTTGCACAATCCAGCCGGCGCAAGCCAGAAATAACTACTAATTAGTTATTTTCCAGAACTCTATAAATAGAGTTTCAAGTCCTTCATTATCAGATCATATCAGATCATTCACGATCATCAGAGAGATCAGGAGTTCTTGCCCAAGTGCTGCTACTTTCTTCAGAGGCTACCGTCTTCAAAGTTCACATCGTCCAAGGGATAAAGCGATCGTCTTCAGATCAGATTCCTATAGTTGTACTTTTCCAGAATTCTATTGTAATCTTCTTACAAAGTTTGTGAAATAAAAAGAATACTTTTATTTTTGCAAATAAAATGGCGACTCTGCTGGGGACGACTTTCTCCTCCGACGAGGAAGTGACAACTCAATGTGACATTGCGTCTATCGGAAAGACGCAGAAGACGCTGGTTGTAAAGGTCAACCAGACTGCCTACGAGGCGATGATAAACTCCGGGGCTACTCGTCGTACTGCAACCTCTGCCAAGAGCAAGGTTCGTTCAGTGTGGACTCCAAAGTCCTCTGCACAGTCCTCTGCGTAATCATCTACGCAACCTGCTGTCTTTGCTGCTAAGGAGCCACTGGCCACTTCTGCTCCTGCGCAAAACACCACCCGCGTTACCAAAGCGCAAGCCAGAGCTTCTGTGCAGTGTACTGCTCCTCTTGCTGCTACGCAAGCCACTTCCTATGCTGCTTTGGCAAAGTGCAAGACTCCTCGTCCCCTGGCGCAGTTGGCTGCAACTTTACCTGCGCAATCCACTCATGCAACCAGAGTGCAACTCAAACACACTGAAGTCAGGACTCTTGCTGTGCAAACTACAGTTTCTGTGGCCAAAAGGCCATCTGTCAAAGCTCTCCATGCGCAATCAGCCAATACGCCTATTGCCACTTCAACCTCTGCGCAAGCTGTTCCAGCGCAGTCCAACAGGGATAGCCTTTTGGCTAATCTCCCTTCTTTTCACAGCAAGGAGAAAAACTCTGCTCCTCTTTCCAAGCACCCTGTTGCTCCAGCACAATCCACTGGGGGTAGTCTGTTGACTGTTCCTCATCCTCCTCAGAATAAAGAAAAAGGCCCGTCGGTCTTTTCTCAAACTTCTTCGTTCCACGACTTGGAAGACAACAGAGGGAAATGCTCTTTAGCCAACCCTTCACAAAACAAAGAAAAAGGCCCTTTGGTCTTTTCTCAGTCTTCTCGGGTTTTTACCTCGAAAGATCAATCTGAACGTGCCTCGGCACCAATCAGTACAAGAACTCTCTCAAACAAGAGTTCTTCTCTTCTTGCCAAAGGGAAATGTACTAATCAAAGTGGTATTCTTCCTACCCCGGTAGCAGAATTTCAAGATCTCCTAACTTTCCGGATATCCCGCTCACAGCAAGGAAAATTATAGGTATCTCAGACAGAAACCCCTGGGGGTGAGTTTGCTGATCTACGGGATTATCTCAATCGATCTCGGTCTACATCAACTTCAGCGAAATGCAAGCAGCCAATGCCGAAAATGAACCTGCATCAGAGGCAAACTTTCAAGATGAAAAATCCTGATACCTATGCTAATGAAGTGAGTACTTCCCTGTATACTCACGGGACAAAACATCTGAAGAACCGGAACCATGTTCCGAATATGGTCAAAGAACATATCCCTCAGACTTCTTCTCGTCCCGTCATTATTCCTGACCTCCGAGAACACCTCAGGCAAAAATGGAACGATATCTCAACACCTCCAGTTCAGCCACTTGGACACCATTGTAATCATAAGGTTGTCATCAAGTGCTGTTGCCAGACAACAAAATAATCTGTCTTCAATCGTCTGAATTTTACAACTTCTAAACCAATGTCAGAAGATGAAGACGAAGTGTTGTATGCTTCTGTCAACATGGCTTCTCGAGACACTGGGGGTAGAAAATGTTCCAAATACGGCAAGCCTCGCAGGCCCAGCCAACGGTACTTAGATTTACTCCAAGAATCTTCTGAAGGAGTATTTCGACATACCCGATCCCGAAGCCGAGATACAATCGGTCAAAGGAATCTTCTCCAAGATCCTTCTGGTCATCTTCCTACTTTTCATTCAGGAGATGATTCCTTCTCGAATTATGATGCATACAGTAAAAGTTCTGAACAAACAGTATCCTCTACTGTACCTAGAGAATTGACAGCTTATGTTGTCAGTGAAGACCCAGATGCTTCTAGTTCGGCTAATCAAGAACAACGAATAGCTGCACTGGAGGACAAGCTGAAGACCATGGCTGAAATGGTCGCCAGTATGCATTCTATCATCGTGGCCCAACATACAGTACCACCGACCGCACCTGCTACAAATCCTGAGATTATAACATCGTCGGTACCTGTCAATGCAGGGCTGGGGGTAGTATCTCCTCAAATACTCCTGTACAAATTCAACCCACACCCAGTCAGTCAGGAGCTGGGGGTAGTACTTATCACGCTGTTCCTCTCCCTAACACTGTAATTCAGCCTGCTCCTTCTTCATTATCGGAGGATGCTAATGAAGCTATCAAACTCTTGTGCACTCAATTTGAGGTCTTTAAAGAGAAGGACAATTTACAAAGATTGGGGATCAAACAACCCTATCCGGTTGAATGGAAAGAAGTCCCATCTCCTCCAAAGTACAAGATTCCCATAATTTTGCTGTTTGACGGCAGTACTTTTCCGAGCCAGTTCATTAACCACTTTGAGGTAATGACTGTTCAACTTCAGCCAAATGACGCTCTTCTTACCAGGGTATTCGTTGGCTGTTTAGCCGGTATGGCATACGATTGGTACAGAAGCTTGCCTGATGGCTATATCACTTCTTTCTCGGGTCTTAAACAAATCTTATTGGAACGATTCTATGAGGGAATCAACGACATGACCATGTCGGCCCTCAACAAGATCAAACAAAGACATAATAAAACTGCTGAGAGTTTTATTGAAAGATTCCGCCGAGAAGCTTTAAAGATGCCTCCTGGAACTCCGGCCGCTATCACTATAGATACCTGCAAGGAAAATCTTTTGCCTATTATCAGCATGTGGACAGGGTCAACCCAATTTCAAGATTGGCCATCATTCATTGTCAATGCTAAAGTAGCTGAAGTTAGTGCTGACAAGTTCAAGCAGTTGGGGGTACACATGTCTAACCCCGACCGGGATGAACACCCTACATCTGGTAGCGGTAATCGTCAGAACAACCGCAAGGGTAAAGAGACTTTGAACATCAACTTGAGGAACAAAGAATCTCTGGCGGTCATTGTGGCTCCACCTACGTCTACTTCCACTCCTTCTGCCCCTCCACCAAGGGAACCTCATACGAAAGTAGAGTACTCCTTTGACGAGAACGACACCGTAAGCATCTTTGATTGCTTGATCAAAAGCAATAAGCTCCAACACCCAGACCCGAAGAAGCCTGATGAGGTCGGTAAGACTGATCATCCCAAATATTGTGTTTATCACATGTTCATTGGGCATCCCACTCGAGCATGTTACGTGCTCAAAGGCAAAATTCAAGAGCTAGTCAACGCTGGTGTTGTTACTCATCAACAAGATGAGAAGACTGTTACCGCGAACATGGTCTCAGTACAGTTCGGTAACTTCCCTCCACAGATGGTACAACATGGTGTCATCCCTATCCCCAAGGCCACTCTCGAGATCGAGAATCTCCCTCCTCCACGGAGTGAAGGTCACGTCCCCTTATCCCTGGATAATGGCGAGATTATGTGGATTCACCCGGACCTTGTTGCTAACTTCGAAGCTCCTTCTAAGCAAAAAGACCGCTCCAAGGGCAGAACAAAGATCTGCAATATGGTGTCTTTTGACCCCATAGTTGAAGAGAAAATCCTGCTGGGCACCAGGTCAGGGAAGGCCTACCTACGAGAAGTTCCTGAGAATCCCGAAAACCCTGCTTCTTCTTCTGAGTCCGCTCCAGTGCAACCTGTTTCCACCGAGGACATCCCTTCTGCATCCTCACCAGTTGTAGAACCTACTCCACCCAAGCCGACAGTAGCCGACAAAAGCAAACAACAAGTCCGCTTCGACAAACCTTTGAAGAAGTCATCTCCTTCTGGACTTGAGAAGCCATACAACTTTGATATCTTGGCTCAACTAGCCAATACACCGGCCAGGCTGTCAATCTTCGAGCTCTTACGCCTCTCCAAAGAGACTCAAAAAACTCTGAGTGAAGCTCTAATGCAGGCAGAAACTTGCCTAACCCTTCTAAAGAAGCCGAAAGTAGAGCCTGTCTCTTGCCTCTATTATCACAGTGTGTTGGAGTTAATTCCAAACATTACCTTCACACAGGATGATATGCTGTTAGAAGACAATAGGCATGACCGTCCTCTATACTATACAGGATATGTTGACTCGATGAAGGTCGATCGTATTTTGATAGATCCAGGGTCAGCACTCAGCATCATGCCAAAGACAATGCTAGATGCACTGAAGATCCCAGTACATAGTCTTTCTGGCACAATCACCACCATCCTGGGGTTCAACCAAGGAAGAAGTGAGCCTCTGGGCAAGATTCGCCTAAAACTCCAAATAGGCAATCTCCGCACAAAGGTGACATTCTACATCATAGACAACCATGGTTGCTCTTACAATGCTCTTTTGGGGAGACCATTCTTGCATGAACACAACATTGTTCATTCGACTCTCCATCAATGTTTCAAATATGTTGATGACAATGGAGAAGTTCAAAAAGAGGTTACGGATCTCTATCCTTTCAAAGGTGTCGAAGCATACTGCAACGACGCTCGCATGTATAAAGATGAGTTCATAAAGGTAGTACTGGCTCTGGATACTGAAGAAGAACAAGAAGCAGTGCCCAATGACACCCTCATCATACCTGTTAAAGGGCATGTTTTTCATCCTCAGTCCTCCGAACCACTGACTATTCACTTGCCAGTCCAGAAGCAACCAACCGATGGTGGTCAAGATCAAAGGGAGCTCACCTCTTCTGAGCCGCTTGTTATCGACCTACGTCGTAACAAGGATAAAAGGCAGCTCATCTCTTCTGAGCCACTTGTTATTGATTTATCTCATAACAAGGATAAAAGGGAGCTCACCTCCTCTGAGCCACTTGTTATCGACCTTCATCGTAACAAGTCTAATCCTCCTCTACGTTCTTCTTCTCACCCTCTTGTAATCAATCTGACCAAGCCTGCTAAGGCTAAAGGTTCTGTTGTAAATACAGATGTACAAATCAATGAAAAAGTATCTCCTTTCTACTATACTGATGTCATTTATCATGCTAAGTGCTATTTGGATATGTTAGATAGCTTTCAGTCATTTACAATGGGAGTTGTACAGTCTCTTCAAATAGAGGTCTTACTCAAACTCCTAGATGATTCATACTTTGTTGTCCCTTCTCAAAAGAGAGACGAAAGTCCAATACTTTTTAGTAAAGGGCCAGAACAAAAATTTAGCTATACGGATGATAGCAAAAATAACGATATGGGACGTCTTCAACTTCGTCGTTATAGTCAACAATCAAAAGACATCATCCGAAAGATGGATTATGACTTCAAGAATGGCCTCAACTACGGTAAGGGTAGAAGAACTCCTATCCGTACGGTTGTTCCGAAAGGAAAATCAGAGATGTACTACAGTAGGACAAAAAGAGGCCTCAGATATGCTTCACCTCCAGTCTTATCTCCAGCAGTCTCCGAATCCGATAGTGAGGAGCGCTCTAACTCTTCTGATTCCAGATCATGGGATTCTGACACCAGCATTGGTCAGGTTCATCGGCTGATTGTATCTTCTAACATGGTCTCCGCCGAACTTCCAGAAGTCTATGACGAAGACATCGAAGAAAGTCCTGAAACAGATCCTTGGGCCCAACGAATGGATACCCAATGGGAACTCCGATTCGAACAACGAGAACCTCCTACCGAAGATCAATTAGTTCAAATTGATGTGGGAGAAAGCGGGTCACTTCGTCCAATATTCATTAGCAAGAACCTTCCAGAGGCAGATAAACAAGAATTAATTCTTCTTATTCGAGAATATATTGATGTCTTTGCTTGGAGTTATGAAGACATGCCAGGTTTAGATCCCAAAGTGGCTACTCACAAATTGAATATCTTGCCTAATACAAAGCCAGTCAAACAACATCAAAGGTGATTCAAGCCAGAAATGATGGACGCTATTGACGATGAAGTCAAGAAGCTCATCGCTTGTGGCTTTATCCGAGAAGAACAACATCCTGATTGGGTATCCAACGTTGTCCCAGTCTTGAAGAAAACTGGCAAAGTTAGAGTCTGCATCGACTTCCGGGATCTTAATGAAGCCTGTCCAAAAGATGAGTTTCCTCTCCCTATCACAGACGTCATGATCGACAACACTTGTGGGTTCGAAAGGATATCCTTCATGGATGGATTCTCTGGATACAATCAGATTCGGATGAATCCTGAAGATGAAAAACATACTTCTTTCCGTACTTCTTATGGAGTCTATTGCTATACCGTGATGCCATTTGGTCTCAAGAACGCGGGTACAACTTACCAACGAGCTATGAGTACCATCTTTCGAGATCATCTTCGCAAGACTGTCGAATGCTATGTCCACGATATTGCCGTCAAGAGTCGTCTAAAGGAAGATCACATCCAAGACTTAAGAACAATCTTCAATCTGATGCGCCAACATCAACTCAAAATGAATCCCACCAAGTCATTCTTGGGTGTCTCTAGTGGTAAATTTCTTGGCTTCGTCATTACCTCTAAGGGTATACACGTGGATCCCGAGAAGATCAAAGCCATTCAAGAGATGCATCCTCCACGCAACCTAAAAGAGCTACGAGGATTCCAAGGTCGACTTGCGTACATCATGAGGTTCATTTCGAATCTGTCTGGACACTGCAGACCATTTACTCAGCTAATGAAGAAGGGTGTATCTTTCATTTGGACCGAAGAATGTCAACAAGCATTCAATGACATAAAGCGATATCTCATGAACCCACCAGTCTTGGTGCCACCAATCTCGGGCATACCATTCTTAATGTATGTCCGTGCTATGGATCATTCATTGGGTGCTCTACTTTCCCAAAAGAACAAAGAAGGCCATGAACAAGCCATCTACTATCTCAGTCGTACTATGATTGGTGCTGAACACCGTTATAGTCCGGTTGAAAAAGAATGCCTAGCTCTTATGTTTGCTGTTCAAAAGACAAGGCATTACATCATTGGACAAACTATTCACGTCATTTCCCGAGTTAATCCTCTTCGGGTACTGATGAAGAAGCCTAGCACACTCAATTCTCGGTTAGCTATATGGGCCATTCTGCTAGCCCAATATGACATGGTATATGTTTCACAAAAGTCTGTCAAGGGTCAAGCGCTGGCGGACTTCTTAGCAGCTCATCCTATACCAGAGACATCTAAACTCTATGACGAAATTCCAGACGAGACATTGGAATCAAATATGATCTCCGAAGAATTTCCTACTTGGCGTCTATTCTTTGACGGTGCATCCAGGATTGGACCAAATAGTACCATTGTCGCAGGAGTTGGGGTTGTTCTTGTTTCTCCAGATGGGTCAACTATCCAAAGAGCCTACTCCCTAGATGAACCTTGCTCCAACAACGTAGCAGAGTACAATACTCTACTCATTGGCCTTCAATTAGCTAAGCAATTGGACGTCGAATATCTTGAAGTCTATGGCGACTCCAAGCTGGTTGTTAACCAGGTTAGAGGAACCTATGAAGTTCGTCATCAAGATCTAGTACCTTATCATGAAGCTACAGTCAGCATGGCTACATCATTCAAAGCCTTCTTCATCGAATATGTCCGCCGAGCTTGCAATACTGAAGTGGATGCTTTGGCCAATCTTGCAGCAGCCTTAGCCATCCCTATCAAAAGACAGCATGTGGTGGTTGTCTCTAATCGGGAATTGTTCTGCATCGAAAACAATCGTAATATTGAGTTCAGTAATCTTACTGAAGCTAATGTTATCAGTGAAGATTGGAGAGCTCCCTTCATCGATTTCGTGGTCCATGATATACTCCCTGAAGATCCTAAGGAGGCTACGAGTATTCGTCGGCGGTCTCTGCGATTCTACTACAATCAGACCACCAAAACTCTCTACCGACGGACTTATGACGGTCTTCTTTTACGCTGTCTTGCTGGTGATGAAGCAAAGCAAGTATTGCGTGAAGCTCACGATGGTGTTTGCGGAGCACATCAACCCGGTCCTAAACTATAAGATTGTATCCGACGCATGGGTTACTACTGGCCCTCTATGGTATCTGATGCCATCGAATATGCAAGAAAATGTCGAGCTTGTCAAATCCATGCAGATTTCATCTATCAACCGTCGGAATTCCTTCATCCAACTGCTGCTTCCTGGCCTTTCGAAGCTTGGGGCATGGTTATTATAGGTCCCATCAACCCTCCTTTTTCTATAGGACATCGGTTCATACTAGCAATAACCGACTACTTCTCTAAATAGGCTGAAGCTATACCTCTGGCTGAAGTTAAGACCAGTAGCGTCATCAACTTCGTCAAACACCATGTCATCTATAGATTTGGTGTACCTCGACGAATCATTCATGATAATGGACCTCAATTCATCAGTCAAAAGTTCACCAGGTTTTGTGATGATCATCGGATTGACAATGTCGCTTCGACAGCTTACAACCCTGCTGCTAATGGTTTAGCTGAAGCCTTCAACAAGACTATCATCAAGCTCCTTAAGAAGTTTGTGTCTACTAACAAACGAACTGGAGTGAAAAGCTTGGAGAATGTCTATGGGCCTACCGTACTACGGTCCGCAACCCCACGGGTTGTACACCTTTCTCTCTTGTGTACGGTTGTGAAGCAGTTCTACCTTTGGAACTTCAGATCCCATCCCTGCGGATTGCTATTGCCAACGAGCTCACTACAGAGAACAATGACCTCCTTCGACTTCAAGAATTAGAAGCGCTCGACGAGAAACGGTTATTGGCTCAACAGCATATTGAGTTATATCAAGCCCGAATCTCAAAAGCTTTTAACCGCAAAGTTAAGGTCAGAGCTTTTCAGAAAGGAGAACTGGTTCTAATCGTCAGACGTCCTATGACCATGACTCATATGAGCAGGGTGCTGTGACGCTCAGAGGAACTGTAGAACATGTCTTTGTTGTTTGGCCCCTTCTTTACACAAATATTCCCCGTTCGGGCTTGCTGAAGTGGAGTTATATCCCATTCCATCCTCCTGGGATAACTCGTAAAAGCATAACGAGACAGGGGAAGGCATCTGGAAATCTCCGGTAGAAGTATTATCTTCTTACCCCTTTGAAAAAGTCTTTGTTCCATACGAGGTCTAGGCTGAGAGCTCTTGTCAAGAGCCTCACCGAACAGATACAGAGGCTTCTTATGGATGACGGCGTCAACAGTTTGGAGTGGATGCCCGTTCATTAGACTCAGTAGAGTTTCATTGTCCTAAGCCATCAGGATGGCTTGCCGAGATGATGGCAAGGCATATTGAGGATATGTCACATGGGAAAGATCCTTCTTGAATTCAGGTTCATACAAAGTCCCTACAAAGACCTCATAATTGGGATCTTCCCTGAGGTTAACTGCATCAAATAAAGAGATAAAGATCAGTACATGCAAAATCACAAAGTTTCTCTAAAAAGAGTTCATCAAATTGCGCTATGTGCAAAGCATCAGATTGCGCCAATGCATCCCACATGCGCAAAGTATCCAATTGCGCCAACACATCCACTTGCGCAAGATATCAGTTTGCGCTAACCCACTTGCGCAAGGCATCAGTTTGTGCTGGCTCAACCTACTTGCGTAAATCGATGGATTGCGCCGAACATCTGCCAGCGCTTTCCAACCGATTGTGCAAGAGTATAATTTTCATAAAAATGAAAACTATTGTGTGTGCAACCAAAACCCTAAACAGGGCGGCACAATACCATCAATCTCTAAAAAGAGAGAGGTATGAAGATTCGAAAATGTTAAGAACCCTAAAAAGGGTTTCGATCGAGTTTGTCATCTACCTTGCAGTGCTGGGTGGCCAATTTCATGACGAGAGATTCGGGGCGCAACCCGAGTCGAGGTTTCAGCCGGAGCCTTGTCCTTCTCGGTGGTAGTTCGCTTGGGTGCCATTGCAATCGACGGCGGGAAGAAGAAAAAAGAAGTCGGAGTAGGAGGGAATCTTTTATCTCTTCAGAAAAGCGAAATCAAGTAAAGCTTGACAGAATGAGAATGGGAACTATTTATAGTTTTCAGAAGTGTAACAGTCACCTCAGATTGTGCCACAAAAGTCGGAGCTGATTCCTCCAAACGCGCAGTCAAAGTGCCACTTGCGCAACTTGATTTTAAATTTGAAATTCAAAGTATTTCGAAACTTTGAATATTTTCAAATTTCGAAAACTTTGAAGGGGGTCTTGTAGGTCCTAAAAATCAAGTTGCACCCATCAAAAAAGCAATGAAAATCAAATTGAGCACCCTTCAAATGAACTGCGCAGGAGACAGACTGTACAACAAATCAACTGCGCAAGGCCGAACCGCGCTAACATCCAAGAGCGCTAGCTGACGTGGCAACGTCATCATTACCTGACACAAAATCAGATATTCTGACAACTGACAGCCCGAAGAACAAGAAAACTGTTCGTTTCTTGTGCCACGTCGCCATGATAGCTGTCTAGCACGGTCCAGCTGCCAAAAGCCAGCGCAATCTGCCAGCCCAACCAAAGCGCAGTCTGCCAGATCCTCTTCAGCGCAGTTCGATCCCAGCACACTCTGAAGCTAGCGCAGTTCAAGTGGCGCAATCCATCAAGATAACTGACATTTTATACGTGGCCTACATGCCATCAATTGCTCACCACGTGGCAACCGTCTGTACACGACCATGCGCATTTCAATCAAACAATGCCACGCGTCTAATACAGTTGGCCCACGATAGAGTAACTGCCAGCGCAACTGGTAGTCTGCGCAGTCCAGTGCCTGCGCAATCCAGCCGGCGCAAGCCAGAAATAACTACTAATTAGTTATTTTCCAGAACTCTATAAATAGAGTTTCAAGTCCTTCATTATCAGATCATTCACGATCATCAGAGAGATCAGGAGTTCTTGTCCAAGTGCTGCTGCTTTCTTCAGAGGCTACCGTCTTCAAAGTTCACATCGTCCAAGGGATAAAGCGATCGTCTTCAGATCGGATTCCTATAGTTGTACTTTTCCAGAATTCTATTGTAATCTTCTTACAAAGTTTGTGAAATAAAAAGAATACTTTTGTTTTTGCAAACAATTGCTTCTTAAAATTTTTACTAAATTTCTTTTACACCTCTACAAACCCTTGAAATTTCGAGGATGAAATTTTTGTAAGGGAGGTAGATTTGTAACTCCCTAAACCTAATTTCGTATATTTTTGAATTGTTTGAAATTTTTCTAAAAAGAATTATTTTTGGCTTTAAGTAATAAATTAGTTATTTTGAATTTTTGTTAGTTAAATTGATTTCATTTTTCTTAGTTCTGATTTTTCCTCAATATTGATTAACTCATAAATATTTTGATTATTTAATTATTTTTTAACTGAATTCTTGGTCGACATTTTAGCCTAATTGACATTATTTGATACCAATTAAGTTTTAATTCAATTCTATATTGATTGATTATATATTAATAAATATTAATTTTAGTGAAGTGACAGTTGCATTGTAATAGTTTTCATTAAGTAAAGGATTAGTTAGTTGACTTAACTAATTTAGTGGTTATTTATTAGTTAGTTTGGATTAGAAAGGAGATTCGTTTTAATGGCAGAAAACTATTTTTTAAACCCTATTAAAATAATTAGTTATTAAGCAGTATTAATTAATTTTGTGATTAGTTGATATTTAACTAATTCTGTTATTAGGCTGGTATAATTATTAACTAATTCAGTTAGTTGGTTAGGAATTCTATTATAAGCTATTTCTAAAAACCCCCAGATCTATTTCTATTTACAGTTTTACCATTGTCCCGTTCATCGCATTGCCACACTTGCATTGATTGTCATGTTCATCGTATTGTTCATTGATTAACGTGTTCATTGTCTTTGCATATTGATTGTCGTGTCCATTGTCTTCAGTTTTGCATTCTATTTTCGGTACCATAGTTTTATTTTCAGTTCTCGTATTCTGGTTTCACCTTGTATTCTGTATTTCAGATTACATTGTATATTGTTCTTGTCGGGGTTGTACTTTGCTCTTTTCTGATAGGACACGTTGCAGGTACTTGAGGCCATATGGAGCATGGTGATATCATTGGATATTGTAGGATTTATTTATTTGTTTTTCTGGAGATTGTATTTTGGATTTCATCATTGTATATTTTTATTTGACCGGATTTGTCTCCGGATGACTTTGTACTAAATTGACTTGGTGGATTGTGGTGATATTTTCTGGGACGGTTATAGATTTTGTGATTGTTTACATTACATTGTGACTTAGAATTTTCCTTAGTATTGTACAGCTTACTTCGTCGTGTCCATCGACGAAGGCTGGGCGTGTCCAATTCGTGTCCGATTATTCGGGAGCGGGTCGTGACAGGCTGGGATGGGTCAATCTCAATCCCGCGAATAATCTCACCAAGCTTCTCAGTATGGCTGTAGGACTCCGGACTCCAAGCTCCATTCCTGATGATGTACTGACAAGACAGACCTCTGCCCGCCTTCCTATGATCTCGATTGCCCATAATGTCCACCAAAGACTGGTACTGTATCCAAGGATCCAGCCATAGGTCAGTTCCAGCCCCATCACACATGATCCTCCTGACAGACGATTGAAGAACAGCTCTGTGTCTCAAAATTTGTTTGAAGGTCACAGAGTGATTGTTGTCACGACCCGCTCCCGAATAATCGGACACGAGTCGAACACGCCCAGCCTTCGTCGATGGACACGACGAAGTAAGCTGTACAATCTAAGAAAAACTCCAAGATACTGTAGGAATGAAATTGTAAAGCAGAATACTCTAGAGGGGAGGGTGAATAGAGTAGGCAGCGGAAAATTGCTAATTAAAAAACTCGTTAGCAGTTAGATTACAGTAATAATAATAATCACAAAATAAATGACAGTAATAAAAGAGTGATCAGAAGGAAAATACAAACACCGAGATTTATACTAGTTTTTCTTTTGTGAGGACTAGTCCAGTCGGAAGAACTCTAGCTTCCAGTTGAATCCACTATTGAAAAATTCCGCAAGTTTTCATACGAAGTCCTCGCAACTTCTACAGACGCGAGCTTCGATACGAAGAACTCGACCAACTTCAATTGTGAGAGTCAATCTTCAATCAAGCCTCTGATTACAATCGCTCTGAAACTTCTAGACCGTAATAGAAAGTGAATTGGTGATTTGAAATGATCGAAATCCTTTTCTATTTATAGTTTTTCAAAGGCATAACTCTGACAGAATTTGGACAGAATTCAGACAGAACTCTTTATAACAAACCGCAACTGAAGGGAGACCAAGTTCAAAATTAAACGTTCACATAACGTTCAACTTGGCCGAACTCTGGCCGAGTTCTGTCAGGGTTTGGTCAGTTGATTTTGTGAAAAATAATTTGGCTTTTTGAAAAGTCCTTCAGAAGCTTTTTGTAAAATAGATATTTTTCAAAAACATAGGTCAATTTGAAAAGATAGGTCAGTTTTAAAAAACGATTTTAGGATAGCCTATTTGCCAGTACGACTAGGTGTACAATGTATTCCTAGACTCAATAAAATGAAAAATTACATTGCTTTGAAGGAATTACATTCTGAGTGGCAAACAACTTCGGTCTTGAACGAAGTAGAAATCCATCTTTGATTAGTGTCCAAAACGTCGTTAGTAAACATCTGAATTGACTTGCAGTTATATCGAGACAGAGTTTGATCAATTATTAAAATCAGATTTGACCATGACCAATGGACTAACAGATACAAGGTACATAAAACAACACAGCTGCTATATACGTTCCCAATATCACCACAATCCACAAATATTTTAAATACAATTAAAGAAATGATAATGCCGGAGACAAATCTGGTAACCTGAATAAATATACAATCCTGAAACCTGAATACAAAGTACATGACAAATCTCTAAAACGATATAAAAAGCATCTAACTATAACTCTGAAATTCTAAGTCTATCATGAGGCACAACTCTATTCTGGCTTCGGGCTCTGGCCAATAAAGATGGAACAACATCCTCAAGCATACCTGAAACGTATCCTGTCAGGAAGAGAGCAAAGTACAATCCCGACAAGAAGCACTAAACAATGTAAATTGAAATGCATAAAAAAAGAACCACAATATGAACTATGGTACAAGACAGGAATATGAAACTGTGATACATGAATAACGATGAACTATAGTACCAGATCCTGAACAATGAACTAGATTATCAGTGTAACATACAAGTGAAATAACTATCAGAATATGTGACCGGCTGGGGTAGTACGGGATACAAGAGCACATGAATAATGGTACGGCTTAAAGTCCCACATGTACGATGTTAAACCTAAGCTATTAGTCAATGCCTAGCTAATATAGGATTGGTCACATATCTGTAGTATTTTTCCACCCCAATGTACAAGTAAAGAACACTGAACAATGAACGATGAACGACGAACGACGAACAATGAACGATCGACGATAAACAATGAACAATGAACAATCGTGTGCACAACGTGTCAATATGAGAACATGAAGCAAGACAGAAATACAAAGTAAAGGGTTCGAGTCGGTGTACTTGCCTTGCTCTGGAATATCAGTGATAGGAAGGTAGAAATCTCTGGGTCCTCCTGAGAATACAAGTTGAGTTAGGTTCTAAATCTCTTGCCAACAATTTAGCTAATCTGGCTATTTTTAACTAACTATTCTTAAACCAGCTATATAATATTACCAATCGAAAATATATTAACTAGCAAGGAAAATAACATTATTTAATTAATTACCATACTTGGAAATAATTTTAGTTAGGTAAAGAAGTATTTAGGAATAATTCTATTATATAGATACTAGAAGGGATTTAGCGAGCAAAATATTATAGCTAGAAATTTTAGCAAGGTGTTTATAATAATAGCAATAACAGCAATAAGATGAAAAGTATAGTAACCACAATCCTGTACTACTACAAATATATGATTTTTATTAGATAAACAAAAATACTATAATAATGTTTTTTTCTTATTTTTATTTTCAAATAAATATTGTAACCCAAATATATTCATAGTCCAAAAATAACTTTAAAATATAATTATTATACTGTAGTTCGATATCCATAATCCACTATATAAATAAACAAATAATAGTAAAATAGTATAAAATACATGTATTAATTATACGTAAATATACTACCTATTTATAATATAACATAGATATACATATAGTTTGGCCCATAAATTAATTTACAAACATTAAATCAACTAAATTATCAATGGGCTTGAAGCCCAGCAAATAATTACACAAAACAGCTACTGGCTGATCAAACTCTAGTAAATAGGCTTAGAGCCCTAAACCCAATTCGGTCAGCCCCAAGAATGATAACACCACATTTATTCCAACAATTATCTACAGAACATACTAACCAAGCCCAAACGAATTGCTATTGGGCTCTCACCCAATCAAAAATTGTTTGATTTAAGACATCACTGCTGTCCTCTCATTGCAGAGAGAGAAGCAGTTGGCTGCTTCAATCACCAAAGGGAAGAAGAGGAGGGAAGAAAGGAGATGAAGAAGAAGAAGAGAGGAGCAAGGAAAACTCACCGGAGCTGGGCAGTACGACGGAGGGACTGGTTGATCCGGCCAGAAGGAGGCGAGGCATGCGAATGACCGATGGTCATCGGCGAGCCCAATGAACAAGCACGGCCCTGGCCTTAAGGACTGTGCCAGATCCGGCCTCGACACAGCTCTCGGGAAAACGGCGCTTCGAGGCCACGGCGGAGCCAAGGAAATGGAGGCGGTGGTGTGTTTGTTGGGACGATCGGGTTGATCGGCGAGATTGGCTGCAAAAATACTCGAGCACGGACGTTGGACTCCAGATCTGGCCTGAGGCGATCGGCGATGATGTTCCTGACGAGATCTGTCAGATCTGGACTGAAGGTTTGACGTCGGCCGATCTCGGCCGAGGCGGTGGTGGCATAGTGCGGCGGAGGACTCAGCGCCGAGCGGTGGCTCACTCAGGTGAGCGATCTGTGTTTTGGTGGTATTGGTAATAACGTTGTGGTGGTGGGTTACCGGACTGATAGGCTCGGGTGGTCGAGCAGTGGGGTTTGGTCGGGATGGCTGGTGGTGGGGACAAGAGTAGAGAAGAGTCATAGGAAATGGCAAGGTGGTGGTGATCGGACGGAGACCGGAGATGGTCGTGAAGGTGGTGATGCTAGGCTGGAACAGGGGATCGGTAGAGTATTGGCTAGAGGCGAATTTCGTCGGAGTTGCTAGGCGGCGAGCGACGGACCGGCGGGTGGAGCACCCGGACAAAAAAGAGAGGGAGGCAGTAGAGAGAGAGAGAGAGGAAGAGAGTGAATATTCTTGTAATAAGTATTGGGGGTCCTAATATTTTAATAGGAAAAGAGTGGAGAATTCCACAAGTAGAGTGGCAATGCTTGTAAATTGTAATAGATCTAGGCCTTATAGTGAAATGCCAACAACTAACCATAACTAACTCTAACCAATTACTCTATTAACAACTAATCAATCACTTAGGCCTAACTAAACAAGTAAATAATAACTAATAACATATTTAATAACAAATACTTTCTAAAAGTTTTTGGAAATTAAAATAAATAAAGCAATTATGACTAGATAATTAATTAACTAACTAATTAATTAACTACTCTCCAGTCCAATATCTATAAGCCCACAATCCAAACCCGAAAGCTTGGTAGGCAAACCGATAATTAGATAATCAAATAATCTTGAATTTATAATAACAATAACTAGGATTAGAAATAAATCTAAAACAACTCGAAAATAATTCTATAGACTTTCCAAAATAATATCAATGATTTAAAATAAAAATTTAAATTTAGAAAAGGTTTTTATAACTCAAAAATTAGCACCAAATTTTTTAAAACTAGAAATTCACAATTGCGGTAGTTACAATTTTTGTCAATACCATACCTCCAGAAGTTGCCATTCCTCACATAGCGAGACTGCATCCACTCCGCCCAAAGGGATCTCCCTTTGATGAACCGCCATGCCAGTTTCAGGGCCGAGGCTTCCCTGATAGCCAACAGAGGACGGAGACTGTAACTCCCTACACCGATTTTTGGTAAGTTCTATATTTCTGGTGGAAATATAATACTTTTCATATTGATAAAACTAGTTCTTTACATAAATTAATTTTAACTACTCATGATTGTTGATATTTCATAATCAGTTTTTAAAATTATGATTTAGTAGCCTACTTATTAATCTCAATTTCCTTCTACTAGTGCTTTATTCATAATAGTGTGTAATTATTTGATTAATTATTTACTAATTAGTAATGGATTTATGTTTTCTTATTAACTTTAGTTGGCAGTGAGTAGTAAATAATTTAATGATTATTTTTTAGTTAGCCTTTAACTAATTGATTAGTTAGTTAATTAATTGGTTAACTATTAACTAATTTTGTAATTAGTTGAGAGTAACTAAATTAGTTAGCAACTTGAAAATCTGTTTTCTATTTTGAAAATCTGTTTGAAAACTGTTTTGAATTTTTGATTTTTGAAAATATGTTAAAACCATTTTGATTTGAAAATCTGTTTAAATATTCGAATTTGAAATCTGTTAAATGTTAGTTATTCTCTAACTAATTCAGTACAGGTGTACACTATTGCCCCCAGATCTATAGTTAATTACATCTCTGCCACTACTCTACACACACACATACACAATATTTTATTATAAATATTACAGTTTCCAATGCACACTTTCCAAAGTTCTGACAACCTGACACTCTCTCTCTCTACAGTCTTTCTCTTTCTACTCTCTCTCTCATCACTCTTTCTTTTTCCTCTCTGGCCACTCGGCCGAGCACCTCAGATCACCGTCGACCGCCGATAGCTCGCTGCCGCCTCACTGCCGAGTTCCTCGATGCACGTGCAGCATCGCAGACCGCGCCTGTCTCGAAGACCTCGCAGCCCCTTCGAGTCCCGTACTCAGTCGAAGTCTGACCCCTCGATCAGAGAGCTGGCTCTTCGAGCTCCGTGCCAACGTCTCGAGTGACGTGCTGACCCTTCGTAACTCAAGGAGCCACATCCTCGCGCGTCGAGCCACCGTCGGAGAGCCACCGAGCTGTCACTAGATTGACCCAGATCTGGTAGATTTGGTCGTCCCGACCACCTCAGTCGTGAGGACCACGCCGAACGCCACCAGTCCTCGACCCCGTAGACGACCGTTCCTTGGGGGGCCAGCGCCGCCACATCAGCGACCATCACCCGTCGGCGCCTCACTGTGCTCGAGGCCGATCATCTCCTCGTCGTCCGTCGCCTGACACAATGTCGAAGCACCTCCGATCTGAAGTCGACACCGTCAGACCTCGCCGAGACCACCGCCGTGGTCGGATCTCCGTCTTCTTGTACCGCCGTCAAGGTAACTCCTCATCGATCCATTTGTTCCCCTTCTTATGTTGCTAGGGTTCTGGATCTAGGGTTTTCTAGTTTGATTATGGGGTTTCGTCGGTCAGGAAGAGGGGAGAGGGTGAACTAAGGCTCGAGGAAGATGAAGCCATGTCTAGGTTTCTTGAAGAATAGGGAAGAAACCTAGGGTATCGATCTCTTGGATCGACTGTTGATTACATGTGGAGTGTGTGGCCATGGAATAGAGTGGGCTGCGCGTGAGAAATTATAGGATTAGGGTTACGGCTGGAGTGTAGGGGCTGTGAAGGGAAGAAGAGAAATAAGATTAGGGTTATGGTTTTCCGACGAGCTGAGGAAGAAGAAGAAGTCGGCTGATTGAGAAGAATGATAGAGGAGAGAGAATGAAGGGTTTATATGTTAGGGTTAAGAAGTGTGGGCCGGGTTGATGGAAAAGTATTGGGCTCAGGGCTGAGTTTTAGAAAAAAAGGAATTATATTAGAAACAACAGTAATAGAGTTAGGGTCTGAGTCTTGGTGGGCCGGGTTAATGTCGGGTCTTAGTATTGTAAATATATTTTAGTGATTGGTTGTAGTAGACTGGTTGGATCATGGATTTATGGGCTGGGTCAGTTTAGGTTGATGATAATTCATTTGAAACGAATGTAGGCTGGGCTTAAATCCAGCATGGTATTTATGTTAGTTGGGCCAGACCAGTAACTAATAGGATGGTTGGGTTTACCAATTGTGTTTGGGCTTGTTAAAATTGTTTGGGCTGATAGTTTGTACTTGGAAATATTTTAGCAAGCTGGACTTTGGAAATTTTATGATAGATAGTAAGGAGTTGGGCTGGGCTTTGCTGTTTTAAAATTCCATGTTATAATTCTTGTTATAAATAGTAATTAATATTTTTCAGTATTATTTCGTTATTTAAACTTAGTTTCTAAAATGCTCCAATAGTATAATTATGTAAATATTTTAGTAAATTATGAAATGGTTTAGTTAGTATTTGTCATCAAAAAATGTTCCTTGCAAAAATATAGTATTTTCATCAAGTTATACTATAATATATTTCCTAAATATATGGTTTAAAGCATTTTTACTATTATTTATTTTGTCTAGATTTAAATTATTTCTCAAGTTCAAGTTCTAGGTTATACTTATCTTATAAAAGTTTTCTTGCAAAATATGGCTTAAAAGGTATTTTCACTAATATGTATTTTGATCAAGCTATAAGATATATTTTCTAAATATTGTTAACTAGTTATGATTATTGAGCTAGTTACCATTAATTCAAACCCTAATCAAATTATACCAACTACCAGGTGATCCTTTACATCCATGTAGTACTACTCACGTACTTCCAAGGGGAGGCAAGTACATCGACTCGATTTTTACTGTCTTTCTGTCTTACATTTATATGCCATGTTCTCATATCGGACACGAGATACACACGATTGTCTTGTACCTTGTTCATTGCATCGTGAGTCATTATTTATTGCAGAAATTGGAGAAAATATTAGCTTTTATGTGACCACACCCAACATAGGTATTGTGGATAGCCTAATCGTACACTTCACGTAAGATGAAGCCAGATCTTGTAGAATTGATTGATTGTGGTCCTTAGCCGGTCACACATTAGTTTAATATTTCAAATTGTCACACTTGTATATTGATTGTCGTGTTCATTGCCTTGTTCATTGATAGTCATGATTCATTGTCTTGTATATTGATTGTCGTATTTATTGCCTGCAGTTTCACATTATATTCTGGTACCGTAGTTTCATTTTCAGTTATGGTATTCTGGTTTCACCTTGTATTCTGTAGTTCAGATTACATTGTATATTGTTCTTGTCGGGGCTGTACTTTGCTCTTTTCCTGACAGGATACGTTGCAGGTGAGCTTGAGGCCGCATGGAGCATGACGGTATCATTGGTTAGTGCTGGCTTATTTTATTTTATTTTTTTGGATATTGTACTTTGTATTTTTATGATTTCACCATTGTATATTTCATTTGACCGGATTTGTCTCCGGATGACTCTGTACTAAAATGACTTGGTGGATATTGGTGATCTTTCTGGGAACGTTATATATAAAGCTGTGGATGTTTACATTACATTGTGACTTGGAGTTTTCCTTAGTATTGTACAACTTACTTCGTCGTGTCCATCGACGAAGGCTGGACGTGTCCGACTCGTGTCCGATTATTCGGAAGCGGGTCGTGACATATTTTTAGTGGTAGCCCATGCAGGTATATCCTAATGGCACTTAGGCAATAAAGTGTTATTGGGGGACCAGCGAAGCTAAGAAAAACTCATCACAGCATAGAAACCGTAGGAAAATGGTTTATGGTTTATGGTTATTGATATTTAAAATTTGAAATTTGATTTTACTTATGATTTCTAGGTTAGTTTATGATTTTTCTAGGACATAGCAATCAACAGTTTATTTTCTGTTACAGGATGGTCGCCACGACGAACGCGGGGACTACCGAGCAGCCTGCACCCGATGCGCAGGAGCAGCTTCTACCGCCTCCGCCTCAGTCGCTTCCTCCGACGATGACGTTCGACGGTACTCAGATGATGGCCATGTTCCAGCAGTTCATGGAGGCGCAGAACCACCAGGCCACGTAGTTCTGAGCGACGATCATAGACGTGCTCTGAGTCAGGGAGCCAGCTCCACCAGCTCCGCAAGCACCGGCGGCACCACCAGCGCCAGCAGCATCGAGGCCAGGGACTGCCAAAGACTATCAGAACCTATGTCCGATGGATTTTTGGGGCCATGAGAGGATAGTCTACGCAGATGAGTGGCTAGAAAATGCTGAGCGGATATTGAAGATGGCGAGGATCCCGAATGATCTGAAGGTCGAAGTTACGAGCATGCGACTTTCGACATTGCTAGAGCTTGGTATAGGTAGGAGCCTCAGTTGGCTGAACCCCAAGTTCTATGGAAGGATTTCAAACTGCTGTTCCAGGAGAAGTTCTTTCCGGATGTGGAGCGGGACGAGCTTCGGATACAGTTTGAGGTATTACAACAAGGGAGTATGACTGTGGCCCAGTATACATTGGAGTTCACCCGACTCAGCAGGTTTGCAGAGAACCTAGTCAGCACACCGTAGGAGAGGGCTTAGAATTTCAAGAAGGGCCTCACCAGGGAGTTACGACATGCAGTGGCTATCAGCCAGGATACTACCTATGCGAGCATCCTTAAAGTTGCTCAGGGAGTGGAGAAGTAGATGGACCCGAAGCTCAAGCGGGACCGAGATATTAGCACCAGCAGTTCCCAGGGTCCACCGAAGCGGACAGACACTCAGCAAAGGCCACCTCAGCATCAGCATCATCCTCATGTTCGAGCTCCGACATCACCGAGGCAGCAGAGACAGATTCAGACTCCGATATACTTTTCTTGCACATACTGCAAGAGGCCGGGACACCGTGACGAGGAATGCCGCAAGAAGTTAGGGCAGTACTTGGTTTGTGGATCTGCCACTCACCAAGTGAGAGATTGTCCTGCAGCTTTCACTCGTCAGGGACCAGCACCAAAGCTGCAGTAGGAGGATCCACCATTTGAGGATCAGTAGCAGCAGGGAGCGCAGCCGGATGGACCGTTATTTTCCTTATGTTGCTTGTAGTATTTGGATTTTCTTTAGTGCCTATTTTGAGGCTCGTCTCTGAGTTTTCTTGCATTTACAGTCTTTCATATTGTCTAGTGACTACTTGCTAGTCCTTGTTACATTTGTTATCCAAATAAAAAATCTTTCTACTCAATTGTTTCTTAAAAACTTTTTACTTGATTTTGTGCACCTTTACAAAACCCTTGAAATTTCGAGGACAAAATTTTTGTAAGGGGAATAGATTTGTAACTCCCTACACCGATTTTTGGTAGGTTCTATATTTCTGGTGGGAATATAATACTTTTCATACTGATAAAACTAGTTCTTTACATAAATTAATTTTAACTACTCATGATTGTTGATATTTCATAATTAGTTTTTAAAATTATGATTTAGTAGACTGCTTATTAATCTCAATTTCCTTCTACTAGTGCTTTATTCATAATAGTGTGTTATTATTTGATTAATTATTTATTAATTAGTAATGGGTTTATGTTTTCTTATTAACTTTAGTTGGCAGTGAATAGTAAATAATTTAATGATTATTTTTAGTTAGCCTTTAACTAATTGATTAGTTAGTTAATTAATTGGTTAACTATTAACTAATTCTGTAATTAGTTGAGAGTAACTAAATTAGTTAGCAACTTGAAAATCTGTTTGAAAACTGTTTTGAATTTTTTATTTTTGAAAATCTGTTAAAACCATTTTGATTTGAAAATCTGTTTAAATATTCGAATTTGAAATCTGTTAAATGTTAGTTATTCTCTAACTAATTCAGTACATGTGTACACTATTGCCCCCAGAACTATATTTAATTACATCTCTGCCACTACTCTACACACACACACACATACACAATATTTTATTATAAATATTACAGTTTCCAATGCACACTTTACAAAGTTCTGACAACCTGACACACTCTCTCTCTCTACAGTCTTTCTCTCTCTACTCTCTCTCTCTTCACCCTTTCTCTCTCCTCTTTTGCCACTCGGCCGAGCACCTCAGATCACCGCCGACTGCTCGCCATCGCCTCGACTGTCGAGTTCCTCGACGCACGTGCAGCATCGCAGACCGTGCCCGTCTCGAAGACCTCTCCGCCTCTTCGAGTCCCGTGCTCAGTCGAAGTCTGACCCCTCGATCAGAGAGCTGGCTCTTTGAGCTCCGCGCCAACGTCTTGAGTGACGTGCTGACCCTTCACAACTCGAGGAGCCACCTCCTCGCGTGCCGAGCCACCACCGGAGAGCCACCGAGCTGTCACTGGATCGACCCAGATCTGGTCGATTTGGTCGTCCCGACCACCTCAGTCGTGAGGACCATACCGAACGCCACCAGTCCTTCGACCCCGTCGACGACCGTTCCTTGGGGTGGGCCAGCGCCGCCACATCAGCGGCCATCACTGTAATGTCTGTGGTTTATATTACGTATTTTGGAATACGTGTACGTATTTTATCTTGTATTGCATGTCTACTTGCTTAGTTTATTGGGTATTTCATTGCTTGGTTCATCTTGGTTTGGTTTGGTTTGGCTTGGTTTGGTTTGGGTTGCTTTGGTTCATTATGGACCAAGAGAAAACCCCTACCTACCACCACCATCCCCATTTATTAGCCCACCCCTCTTTCTCTCTTCATTACTTTTCTTCTTCCCCACCATTACTCTTCACCTACCAGGAAGGTCTAGGCAAGTGCATCTTGCTTCATGGAGGAACTCAAGATTTACTGTTCCATTTTCTTCTTTGCAACATTCTAAGACTCTTTAGTGCTTGGCATTTTCAATTTCCATGGCTAAATTCTTGTAGATCTAAGTTTATTGTATTATCAGATTTCTTGGATTTTGATCTACTTAATCTTGTTATTATCAAGTTCTGATGGTTCCACGTTGTAGAGAATTTCATTCTGCCCCAATTTGACCTATGAAAGTTTGGATTTGGACTCTGGATGACGAATTTATGGAGCTTGGAAGTATGGCTTTATAGTGTTCTTCTCCTCGAAAATTGGAGAAGAAGGATAGTATATGACTAATTCATGCGGCAAGTGTTCTTCCCTGCCGTATGGGAAATTCCAGCCACATGAGACCTTGAACCCCTTGAACCGCATGAATTTCAGCCGCATGGCCTTGCGTGGGCTGAACCGCAGGCGCCTCGTAACCCTAGCCGCATAAGCCCTGATTAATTGAGCCACATGGGTTCGAAATCCCCCAGCCGCATAAGCTTACTTTTTCTGAGCCGCATAGATCGAGTCTCTTTCGGGCCGCATGTGTCATGACCCGCACCCTAGAGTTAGGGCATGAGAACGTAACAACGCCCAGCCTACGCCGCAGTGTCGGCGGTAGAACGCTGTCCTAGGTCTCAATGCATCTAACAGTATAAGACTAAACAGTTTATACTCCCCGAATGGGAGTGACATAGCAGAATGTAAACTCAATCACATCTAAGGTAGAGCATAAAGGAAGATAGATAAAACATGAAATCGGAAAGAGATACAACAGATAGAAGTCTAAGTGTCTAAGATACATAAACTCAGAATACATCTCAAAACTCAAATACAGTAATCCATAAATACATCTCAAGACAAGTGAGAATAAACTATGAGCAAACCCTAGCAATCTATACAACCTCAACTGTCTCCTCTAGGCTAGCAGGCAACCTCCAGGCTATCTGTAAAATTTATCAACAGGTCCAGTCAGGACAGGAGCGAGCACACTACATCTCAACAAGTCATAACAGGAAAGGAAATGTAATCATGCTAGAGAATAAAATACAAGATCTGAAGAAATAGCATAATGTAAAAGAGAGACTGTAAGTAAATATCTATGATATATATAAAGAGAGACAGTGCTAGTGATTCAGAGTACTGCATAAACATGTGAATGGCTAAGGACTGATTCATGATTACACTACTGGAAATTGATTCATGATTACACTACTTGGATTTATTCACATGTTCACTTATACTCCTCCATCCCCAATCAATACACAAGGATCCATTCAAGTTACGTTAAGATTCATGATTATACTACGTTGCCCATAAAGGGTGATTCATGAATTGATTCATGAAGGCTCGGTGATCATGAGGGTACATGAGTCACTAGCTGATTCCTGAAGATTCATGATAATAGAAGCATGAGATACGTGATGTAAGTGAAACACACATGACAAAAGTATCTGATGCTCCCGAGAGGGATAACATCTCATGAAGGGATCCATATAGTACCAATCCGTGTTACCAACGTGTCAGCATCAAGTAAGATAGTCTAAAGCAGGAAATATAATCCTAAACATGATATGAAATGATCAGAGAATGTACTCACCTGATATCTGAATGTACAAGGTAAAGATACTGTCCGAGGAGAGGTGTCTGGCTCCTAATTAGAATAGCACAAGTCACAA
Source organism: Iris pallida (assembly GCA_029216955.1). NCBI lineage: Eukaryota > Viridiplantae > Streptophyta > Magnoliopsida > Asparagales > Iridaceae > Iris > Iris pallida. The sequence goes on from JANAVB010009600.1 coordinate 91,287, forward strand.
CATGTCCAGAAGGGTAATATAAAGCACTACAATGTATTCTACATGAATCTAGGTCAAACTAGGCCAAAGTCAACCCTTGGTCAACTCTGGTCAACTGCACTAGTCAAACTAGGTCATGTCCTAACCCAACAAGTCTTACTAGGCCTAACCAAGACTATTCTAGCAAGCACACATCAATACGAGGCTATACAAGCCAACATACACCCAACTCTATATCGCATGCAATTATTCAATACTCAAATAGGCAAGAATTCACATTGGATATACACTAGGTAATCTATTACTTTAAGCTATATATGTCTACACATATATACACATGCATATATTGGTATTCAACATTAGATCTATAATCATGGCATTTTAAATGGTTATATAAACTTATATATTACAACATAATATGCTAACATATATATATACATACATAGCTAAGTTAACTATATTCATAAATACTTATTTAAGAGGCTATGTGTGTGTATGTGAACATGGCAAAGGGCAAGTGAGGGTTAAATGGGCATACATAGTGTATACATATCAAAAAGTGTCAAAGTGTAAGTGAACAAAGTGTCAAGTGTGATAGTGTCAACATAGTGTAAGGGGGTACATGAGGTAATATAGGATTTGTGTTAACATAGAATATTACATCTCATTAACTTGTATATTGCATACATTACATCTATTATTACATTACATTCATGCTTTCATTCATTCATCATTCATTTATTCTCTTGCACTACTATATGCACCATACATTACATACTATGGAACCTACATATTCATTACAAGCCATACTTATACATACTTACATTAGATAGGATACTTACACCTCATACATCATTTATTTAACCATTTACTCATGCTTGCATTCTCCATTTAATTACATAATGTATATACATTAACATGGGTTAAAATCAAATAGAACATTATATTACACACAAGGGTGCACAAAATGCATATACCGAATAGTAACTCCTACTAATAATCAATACTGTACCATCTCAGCATGAATTAAAATTTAAGATTAAAGTATGTTATAGATCTATGTGTTAGCTTTCCGAAACTTCAAACGGATCGCGTTTTAGTTTCCGGAAACTCCCGGAATCGCAAAAATACCGAGAACGCGTTTGTCTTTCGTACAGCTGACACTCAAATAATTCTCCAGAAAATTACAGAAAGAATTAGGCCTATTAATATATGTTTTTGGAAAGCTAACTTCAATACGCTTCTCTTAAAAAAAACGGGAGATTAAACTTAACTTTGAGCTAGAAGTTATGACATTTCTAAGTTAGGGCTGAAATTAAAAACGTGGATAAAAATCATGACGGATTTGGGTAGTTTGAGACAAAAGAACACAAGTATATAACATAATATATCAAGAACTCACTCTCTACACTAATATATATATATATATATGAGACACTATAGAACACATCTCCAATACAAAAATATGAGATTAAAATAATTCATTCATACATAACAACAACACATAGTGTGTCCAAATTTGGGATTTTCCCACATGGACACAACCACAACACAAAGGACACTCCTATGACCTCCAAATGGATACGAAATGGACACAAATGGAGATACAACCATGGGGGTCATTCCTATGGGTTCAAAATAGACCTATATGCATGAGGAAATGAAAAGGAAAAGGGATTTATACCTCCCGGTAGATCGAACCGAAGAAAAGTCTTTCCGGAGCGACACCGACACGTAGAGATTCCAAAAGGACACGAACGAGCTCCGAATCCTCCCAAACTTGGGTAGCTTCCTCCTTGGCTAGAATGGAGAAGGAAAGAAGAAGATTTGGTGGCGAAATGGAAGGATTTGGTGGAGAAATTGCTAGGGATTGCTCTCTAGGAATTTGGGGAAGAACAAGAGAGAGTGTGTGGATGAGAATAATGAAATGAACTTGAGCCTATCCTCTCCCAAAGTAGCTGGCCATATGGGTTATTTGTCCTATTATGGTAAGGTCCAAAATACCCCCACTAACCTATTGTATGAGTATTAGGAAAGGGCTAATTGGTTGGGGCTAAATTAGTCATTCTAAAGTCTCTAATCACACTAACCTTATCCATAATAATTAGTCTAACCTCTAACTAAAATATTTCTATCATGTGGACTAAAATTAATATCATGTGGGCCATGTCTAACTAGTGTATGGGTCCCACTAGAGTCAAACTACCCCCGGGTCCCCGTTTCAAGTCGGATTGAGTTGAAATTCGAATCCGACTCAAATAACCCCAAAATAATATCATAAATAATAAAATAATATCAAAATAATTCAAAGAGGTCAAATAAAAAAATATCCTTAGGCCAAAAATGATATTAAAATATCATAATCATATGGTTAGGCTCTAGGTCAAACAGTCTCTAGGATTTCACTAGCAAAACGTCAAAACCACAAGTCATTGATTTAAATAATTTTAAAATAATTTAAAATCACCAAAAATCATATCATGAATTAAATATTATTATTAAAATAATTATAAACATGAAATTTTAAAATTACCCTCATTTGGAAAACTGGGTGCTACAGCATGGACTTTTCTCTCTGGCCGCATGGGACTCCGCTCATTCCAGCCGCATAAGACCCCTCCATTTCCAGCCGCATAAGGTCATGCCCCCTTTCAGCCGCATAGCATTGCTCTCCCGCAACCGCATATACGCCCTCCATCTTGAGCCGCATAAGGCCCAGTCACCCCCAGTCACCTCCAGCCGCATGAGATCACTCCCTGGGCCGCATATGCTTATCCGCCCTGAGCCGCATGCACCCCCTTTTTCCTGGCCGCATATGCCCGAGCCGCATGGCTCTTTTATTGCCTTGTATTTTATGATTTAATTGTTATTATAGGGCCATATCTTGTGGCCCTCAGTGTCACGACCCGCACCCTGATTAGGGGCACGAGAAGTGGGTACGTCCAGCCTACGTCGCAGAATCGGCAGTAGAACGCTGTATATAACGTCTGTAAGTACCTACGACTAACAGTTAAAATGTACCTGTACAGTATATACTCTCCGAATGGAGGTAACATAGCAATACAGTCTCAATCACAGAATAAAACTAAGGTAGATAGCTCAGAGTAAAGACATATGATAGATGAAGAGTAAAATAAGTCCACAGTCTAATACAAGTCCAGATATATACATCACAGAGTATCAAAATAGAATATAGAAACTACAGTCTGATAAGCTAGCTGGATCGCAGTCCAGTCAAACCTAGCTAGCCTACACTACTCTGGAAGTACAAAATCTAGTGGCTCTACTATAAGGCCACGATCTAAGGCTACTCCATCTGACTCGAGCCCATAATAGGTCGAGCAGTCCGCCTCAGAGTCATCTGTAATATATCATAACGGTATCCTGTCAGGAAAATGAGCAAGTACAAACACTAACAGCAGTTCCATGTGAATTGACAAATTCTATAAGAGACAGTATAATGAACTACAAGACAAAGATATATGAAGACTTGGGAACCGTTCGGAAGTTAAGTTACAACCCTTAAACCAAACAAGGACCGGGGTTGTAACTCTTCTCCCGAGCAGAACTTAGTCTCCAATCAAGGTACAATGTAAAGGAAAGTAGAGCATGTGAGTAACTGTATATCATGCATGGTGAGAAAGTACTGAATATAGAACAGAACAGGATATATGACAGGAAAAGTAAATATAAAATGTGCCTCGAATATTATAGCCTAATGTGATCGGTATGGGTCAAGCATCAGGCTTCCAGCCGACCGGCTACAAGTACGTGGACTCGGCCCGGCCGGGATGGTAAGCTATGGAGCGAGAAGTAACACAGGTCAGGCTATACCCATCGTGAGGTGAGGGTATAGCTATGGTGCAAGGAGTAACTCAAGGGGGCATTGATCACACTATCTATAATATTCCCCATTCCCCGAGTAGTATACGGATCCGGACATAGCACGTCATGACGCGGGATTCCCTAAGAGGGGAGCAAGTCCTCTTCAGGAATCGACGTCAATACAAGTACGAGAATCAAGACTAAGCAAGTACCAGTATCCCAAGAAATTCAGGAATGACATCTCATGACAGGAATCCGATAATACTAGTCCGTGAACTATCGTGTCTGAGAATCAAGTAAGACACTACGACTGAATCGGATATAGCAAATATCAAGACAATAAAAACTATCAGTGAATGTACTCGCCTGCTGTCCTGAGCTGTATGGTATATCAATGCTCAGAGCGGTATCAGAAGACCTAAATATGAGATACTGTAAGTTAATTTAGGTTTAAACAAGTTTAGGAATGATTTACAATGAATGATATGCAATCTAGGTCAAACTAGGTCTCACTGAGTCACACTAAGTCCTGTCAAGTCAATCTAGGTCAAATCAAGTTATATCAAGTCAATCTAAGCCTAACCAAGTCAATCCTAGGTCATACCAGGCATCACGGGTCAAAACAAGTCGAAGAAAGTCAAACGGAATCAAGAGTTGGCCTACAGTTGACTTTTGGTCAACTGGTCAACTCTGGTCAACTCTGGTCAACTCTAGGTCAACCATGGTCAACCCTAGGTCAATGGTGACTAATAGTTGACTTTTGGTCAACTACAAAAGTCTAATGGAAATCGGGACTAATTTGGGTAAAGTGTTGACCCATAGTTGACTTTTGGTCCAAAAAGTCAACCGTGGTCAACCGGGGCCAAGACTAGGTCTAGACGACTATTTCTAACTATTACCAACCTCTACAACCCATATCCAAGTCCATCTTGGACTTCGAAACTCATATCTTGGCCGTAGGCCAATATCCTATTTTACCCTTAAAAATGGTAAAATTCTAGTTTCGGCAACTATCCAGTTAGCCTACCTACGCTTGATATTTTGACCCGATCTCCTTAGGGTAGTATGATACTAGCCTATACATATAATATCTACCAAAATACCTAGGTAACATGGACATCCAGTCCATGATACGGTCCGTTGTCAAAATCTTGAATATTTCAAGATACGGACCGATACGGTGCGACACGGGCACCCTACGACCCCGAATTCCACCCGGAAGCCTACCCGCAAAATCTAAATCACGTATTCATGCTCCACGCCAAGTTTCAACTCAATCGGATACTCCGAACTCCGTTTCGCCCTCTAACTCGGTTTTTTCCCCTTTTCTATTCTAGCCTTTTTCCTATTTTTCCAACTTCTTTCAATCTTTCCTTCTAACCTCAAATTCTTTTCTAACTTCTCATTCCATAATCATTTTCTACTCTTCTCTACGATTCCAACCATATATAATACTTATATATATAAATCTATATATATATACATAGACTAGGTAAAAGGGGGGGGGGGGGGGTGTAAAATAGGCTAAAAGCCAAGGGGGCTGTGTTCCTGGCAGCAGCCAGGAACTTGGACTGCCGCTGCCGTGGCAGTCCAAAAACTGTCTTGCTGCCCCTAGTACTGATTCTTATTCTTATTCTCCTTCTACTCCTATATATACACTTCATATATATATATACCTATATATATATCTCTATATATATATATATCTCTATATATATATATATATATATATAACTAGATATCTATCTATAATCTATCTAGATATCTATCCCTCCCTCTAATTATATATATAACACACACACACATCCATAAACACACAACCATATACACACATCCATGTATATATATATATAAATACACTCATATCTATATATATATATATATCTATATCCATATATATATATATTCACAAGATGATTAATCCTAATAAATCCTTAACCTATTTTTCTAGGAAAAGTCTACAAATTTGTGGGCAAATGGAAGAGAATCTTCCCCTCTCCATTTAATGTGTATGAACTATATGCAAAAGAGGATTAATTGGAGAGATTAGAGCTTACCTAGGTTAGGGTTGGTTGGAGGAAAAGCTTGGAAAGAAAGAAATGAATTTGGAAGAGAGAGAGAGTGAGTGTAACTTAATGGAGAAGAAAGAGGAGGGGGGGGGGGGGGGGGGGGGGGCTGTTATGGCCGGCCAAGGGGTGTGGGGGTGTGAGGGGCACTTGTAAATTACAAGTTTGCCCCTTCCTAAGCCTAATATTAAACAATTTCCAAATTAGGTTTAGGAAGTTGCTAAAAATAAATAAAAATTATAATTAAACTAAATTACTCATGGAGAACTAGTCCAAACTCTTAAACCCTAATTTTTAGTGTGGTGGGCCATGGTTAGCTAACAGGCTAATTACAGCTCAAGTCGAAATTCACCGGGGTCCCGAATTAACTCGGAATGCGATGAAATTCGAACCCGACTCCTATAATAATTAAATAATAATATTCATGAAATAAAATTCCCAAAAATAATATAAAATGGAAAATTATCATTTTACCCCTAACTGGAAAAAGTGAGGGTGACACTCAGTATACTTGGCCCTTTTGATAAATGCTTGTACTAAGTTATCCGACACATGTTCCCTGAACACGACAGTGACCCGTAGGGGTGCACTCTTGACAAGTAACATGACATGATAGTGGTCCATCGTGGCGCACTCCTGACAATATACCTGACATGATATATCTCGAATTACTGTTGCGACAGCTAACATGACATGACATGACTTAACAAGTATGAATGACCTGGACACCGTGGGCGATTGTGCTTGTACAAATGAACCAGTCTTTTCTTGCATCATGTTTAGGATAGGACCCCTGAGTACCACGGTTATGGGTACCTACTGAAATTGACTAAGGCTAATAACTAGAACAACACAGTAGTCATGAAGAGATTTTCCAGCTGTAATCCCCCAAAATTTTGGAGGATTTTTTTATTATTTAAAAATTTGCCCAAATGATTTTTCGTATATTTTATAAATATAATCCTAGTCATGCTTAAATTTCGTCATGCACACCGCCTAGACAATGTGTCATGGCTAAAGCCGTCAAGTGCTTTGACTAGTATATTAGCTGTAGAGGTTGATAGAATTATTTTATTTGAATATTTAGTTCTTTAAATTTAGTAGATCATACCATGGTTACCCTTTCCATGTTTAATATTATTATTTTATTTAGTTATTTAACTATATTTTTAAAGGGTTGAAAATTTATTTATTCGTTTGTAAAATTTTTATATATAATACTAGTAGAATATGTACCCTCCCCAAGATATTAAAACCCTACCATTTGGTTGTATTATTTTTGGTAATATTGTTATTATTTTCGTGTTGGTTCTTTGATAGTCTAGTCAATAAATAATTATTTTCTATATATATATGTATATGTCAAGATACCTGAGCAAAATACTCCCTACCCTGAGAAAGTAGGGATATTAAATTTTGGCATTTGAAAATATTTATTATAAATTCTGATATTTATGGATATTTATTGATATTTGAATTACTTATACTATATATAAATAAATAAATATATATATATATAATGTTGAAAAAAAAGAGCTTGCGGTTACTGTTCCCAAAAGGGAACAGTATAGTGCGTATGAATGGGAGCACCGACCCAGTATAGTGCATATGTATGGGAGCATCAGACCCAGCAGACCCCCCATACTCCTAAGACCCAACCGGGCCAACCCCCCAAGTGCAGCTAGGACCCGACCCCCATGAACTAGCTTAGTATATTATTCATACAACAAAGCTGCTGAACCCGACCCCCCATGCTGCTCAACCTTCCCTTTCCGCGAGCAGAGCCCCCAGTTTTCTTTTTCGCGAACCAGGAGATTTGGATGGAATCAAAATCTTAACGAAATCTTTTAAATTTGGTTTCTATCCAATCCCAAACCCAATTCACTACTGGATCGCCTTAAAATCAACTTCAAATCGCATGAATTTTTTTTAACTTAAAACTTCGTTTTAAATCTCGAAATAATTCCCCTACCGATCGGCCGAGGTCTCCCCATACTCGACAGAACTCTATAAAAACTTCTCTCGTGATTAATCCCAGAAGGATACCGAGCAAGTCCCAGTCCCTGCGAACACCCCTCACATCCCACGACGCCGTGGAGCACGCCGGAGCGCCACCCAAGTCCGGCCACGCACTCTACAGAGTATTTGTGACAGTAAAGGTCGCTGTGAGGTACCATCCTCCCTCCTAATTATCTCCCTACCGTCTCGACTAAATTAAGATCTACGAACTGCTATAGATATCCCACATAACCCCCTTTAAGACCCTTCAGAAAGAATTCAAAATCACACCCTAGATCGGCTGCTAATTCGACGCAAAGTCGAGCCGATTCAGCCCAAAAACAGAGCATTAGGAACAGCCAGAACCCTAACTTGGAAGGGAAATCCTGACCAAACCACTGCTTATTATCGAAAACTAAAATAACCCAATTGTAGACAACCTATACAGGAGTAAAACGTAACTTGTAGTTAGTAATTTCAGTAAATCCACAGGAAGTTATCCGACGTTGAAGTTGGACGAAAAACTGGGTTTAAAACAGTAAGATTTTAGAATTTTTCACCGGTACGGCGCGCGTTCCGACAAACCGGGCGACGTGGTCGTGCACTATACACATCGAAAGGCGCGTATGAATGTTACCAACGTGTGGAAACTGACGGGACTCGATTTCGTTGTGTGTGCGCGACGAAATCAGTACGTATCCGTCGAGATACCCCCGTATCGACGTTTTTCAAACTAGTCCATAACTTCGTGCACGTTCGTCGGATCGACGCAAAATTTGTGCCATCAGAACCGTATCATTTTGCTGGTCCTGTATGCCAAGTTTGGTCCGATTCTGAGAAGGTTGATTGGAACGCCAAATTGGCGGGCCCGCGACCCGCTCTAACGGGCGATTTTGTGCACGGCCCGCCGGAATTCAACTTTGGACATACGGTTGGGTTCGTCTCCTCAAACCGGATCCATAAACATGTAGTTTGACGACTTTAGAGACCGTAGGTTCTGGCACACGTTTTGGTGCAAAACGGATCCAACGGCGGACATCATTTTGACCCGAAATTACGATTTTGCCCCTGTTCCAGAATTAGACTTTTGGACAGGCGTTTCCTAGGTATTTCTTTTATGCCAAATTTGTTCGTGATGTTTATTTCAGTATCCGAGGTCGTTCGTAAAAGTTGGCTTTCAGTGCTTCCTTATTTTGACGATTTGAGTTACCAGACGTCGCCATTCTGCACACTACCTCCAGGCAAGATACCTTGCCACCAGCTGTTTATTTATTTAGCTCATATTTCATGCATTGTTTATTATTTTCTTTATGCAAAATAAACTGTGATACATGGCATAACCTGTTAGAACTTCATGTTCATTTATATTTCCTGCTGTGTATTATTTTTCTTACATATTAAACCTAGATTTAAGGGACCACCTTTGTGTGTTGCATTCATTAGCCTTGACACGTTGTAACACGAAGTTGTGTGTCACATGTAGAACACGGACATGCGTGACTGGCTGGCCACCGGTGCGTATAAGCCGTGCGATAGGAATAACCGCTAATAGAGGTTGCATGCTAGTTTGACTTAGCGGTTATAGAGGTTCACTGTTGTGGATACAACATTGTAGGCATTGGACGGGGAGGACAATTCCTTAGCGTATGGGCTTCGATGCACTTTTCCTTTTTGTAACCCGTGAGCTCCGCCGGAGACGCGGGTCAGATTACCCATGATTACTGACGGCCACTGGCGATTCTGCGGAATGTCATGCTCTTACTGATGGGGCATCTGGTGCCCAAGGGGGGACTATGCCGATCCTATTTAGCTAGGGCCCATGCGTAGGAAGGATTGTTCTTAACTATATTTCACTTAGAACGGTTAGGCACCTTTATCCGTTAGATATGAGTACTTTTGGTTTGGGTACTTGTATCTGACCATGGCTTAGAACAATAACTTGTCGCAGATTAGTTCGTCATATCTTGTCCTTGTTTGGTTGTAGGTATGGCTTACCACTTCGATGAGAAGGTATTGAACCTTGTTGGGGTCCGGATACCATATTGGATTCATGGCATGGAAAGATACGTCACCGTGAATTAGTTTACCATCTCCTGTCCTTGTTTGGTTGGGGGGATGGTACGCTCATTCAATAGGTGTGTATTGGACCATGTTATAAATTCAATTGACTTATTTATTTGAGCAGTATTTATTCAGTTTATGTGGCATGTTCTTTTTGTATCTTGTTACGTCCCTCTGAGGACCTGGTGATCTCTCCAGGTATAGGTGTGCAGGACTTTCCGCAGGAGTATGGCTCCGGTGTAGACTCATCCTTCACGTTCGAGCGAGTAGTACCTTCTGATCACAGCTGTCCCTATTGGGTCGAGGAGCCTATTTAGTCATCATTTCTTATTCTATTTATCTTAGAGGTTGGACTCTATTTCCTTTCAGTTTATTCTAGTGCCGGTAGTGGATTTGTCTCCGCCCGGCCAACAGCTATATTTTGACATTTACTTTGATTCATGAGTTACCATTTTCTTTATATTTACTGTGGATGAGATGTAGCTTTTACCTGTGACTGTCTGTTATTATTATTCACAATACAGCTTATGTGTATATTTGAGATTTCCATATATTGGAGTATATATCTCGTATATATGCAGCTGGCATGCTTCGTTCCTAGTCCTACATACTTTGGGACTGGGGCGTTACACCAGCTACAGGCAATCCCGTTACCTGGGCGCGCTTGTGGATTTGTAGCCTGCCGATGAGTAGGACACACTTCCAGCACACTATCATGTGTTGCACCCCCTCTCTTGAACAAATATCCGACCTGGGTAACCTGGATGGTCTGCAGGGCTTGTGGCTGTGGAATAATCTCGCTGCATCTTGCTACTAACTAGGCCTGTGATAACCCTACTTAGTTAAAGTATCAAGCCGTACTTATTGCTTGGCCGTGATTGTTGGATGGGACATAACCAGTCTAGTCTTGTCTTGATCCTATACAAGATTGTTATATGACCTGATTTTCTTATATTATCTTACTGATAAATGGTGGGAAACCAAGTTCCGTTCAGATGAAGGGTTACAACCCCGGTCCTTGTTTGGTTTATGGGTTGTAACCTGGTTATCTGAATAGTTCCATGGTTATCTCGTCGTATATCATCCTGATATTTTTCCATATTTCCAGTTCTTACTATTTATTTATACTCTTATGCTAATTGCTGGTTTTAGTTCCTAAGTGAAGCTTCCTTTGTAGCACTTGCTCTTTTTGGGATCTGACCCAGCTGGTTTTGTATGGCCAAATTTCGGAGCAGCTCCAGAGGATCTACCGACTTTCCAGCCCGATGGTGACCACCAGGCGTAACTAGGGCAATGAGTGGGTTATTTTTGGCTCTCCCACTTTATTGTAAAAATATTCTTTTGAGGCGTTTAGCCGACGAGTACATGTTTAGCTCGATTGCATTTTACTTACTGTCTGCCTACGGACTGTAACATGATTGACAGATCCTAGGATTGATCATGTATGACGAAACTCTTGCTAGTCCTCACATTTTGTAACGACTAGCTTCATGATCAGCTAAATATGTAATGTTTGGGACGCCTTACTATTGTATATTTGGTGGTCTTACATCTTGTAACATTTAATTACTTGCTTGTGATTGAGACACTAGGCTTGTTCATGACCTTAAGAGACTGTTGGCTTGTAGTTAAACCCTCATGTATCTAGACAGCCGTGACCGTATAGCGAGGTGGGTTACACTTTAATATACGTAGCTGACTATGTCTGCCCCCGCTCTCCAGTATTCTGGTTCTGGGGCGTGACAATCACCAGCCGGTGCCTTACTGTGCTCGAGGCCGATCATCTCCTCGCCGCCTGTCGCCTGACGCAGTGTCGAAGCACCTCCAGATCTGAAGCCGACGCCGTCAGACCTCGTCGAGACCACCGCCGTGGTCGAATCTCCGTCGTCTTGTACCGCGGTCGAGGTAACTCCTCATCGATCCACTCGTTCCCCTTCTTGTATTGCTAGGGTTCTGGATCTAAGGTTTTCTAGTTTGATTATGGGGTTTCGTCGGTCAGGAAGAGGGGAGAGGGTGAACTAAGGCTCGAGGAAGATGAAGTCAGGTCTAGGTTTCTTGAAGAATAGGTGGAGAAACCTAGGGTTTCGATCTCTTGGATCGACTGTTGATTACAGGTGGAGTGTGTGGCCATGGAATAGAGTGGGCTGTGCGTGAGAAATTATAGGATTAGGGTTACGGCTGGAATGTAGGGGCTGTGAAGGGAAGAAGAGAAATGAGATTAGGGTTAGGGTTTTTCGACGAGCTGAGGAAGAAGAAGAAGTCGGCTGATTGAGAAGAATGAGAGAGGAGAGAGAAGGAAGGGTTTATATGTTAGGGTTAAGAAGTGTGGGTCGGGTTGATGGAAGAGTATTGGGCTCAGGGCTGAGTTTTAGAAAAAAAAGGAATTATATTAGAAACAACAGTAATAGAGTTAGGGTCTGAGTCTTGTAGTAGACTGGTTGGATCATGGATTTGTGGGCTGGGTCAGTTTAGGTGGTAGGCTGGGCTTAAATCCAGCATGGTATTTATGTTAGTTGGGCCAGACCAATAACTAATAGGATGGTTGGGTTTACCAATTGTGTTTGGGCTTGTTAAAATTGTTTGGGCTGACAGTTTGAACTTGGAAATATTTTAGCAAGCTGGACTTTGAAAATTTTGTGATAGTTAGTAAGGAGTTGGGCTGGGCTTTGCTGTTTTAAAATTCCATGTTATAATTCTTGTTATAAATAGTAATTAATATTTTTCAGTATTATTTCGTTATTTAAACTTAGTTTCTAAAATGCTCCAATAGTATAATTATGTAAATATTTTAGTAAATTATGAAATGGTTTAGTTAGTATTTGTCTTCAAAAAATGTTCCTTGCAAAAATATAGTATTTTCATCAAGTTATACTATAATATATTTCCTAAATATATGGTTTAAAGCATTTTTATTAGTATTTATTTTGTCTAGATTTAAATTATTTCTCAAGTTCAAGTTCTAGGTTATACTTATCTTATAAAAGTTTTCTTGCAAAATATAGCTTAAACGGTATTTTCACTAATATGTATTTTGATCAAGCTATAAGATATATTTTCTAAATATTGTTAACTAGTTATAATTATTGAGCTAGTTATCATTAATTCAAACCCTAATCAAATTATACCAACTACCAGGTGATCCTTTACATCCATGCAGTACTACTCACGTGCTTCCAAGGCGAGGCAAGTACACCGACTCGACTTTTACTTTGTCTTTCTGTCTTACATTCATGTGCCATGTTCTCATATCGGACACGAGATACACACTATTGTCTTGTACCTTGTTCATTGCATCGTGAGTCATTGTTTATTGCAGGAATTGGAGGAAATATTAGCTTTTGTGTGACCACACCCAACATAGGTATTGTGGATAGCCTAATCGTACACTTCATGTACGATGAAGCCGGATCTTATAGAATTGATTGACTCATTGATTGATTGTGGTCCTTAGCCGGTCACACATTAGTTTAATATTTCAAATTGTCACACTTGCATATTGATTGTCGTGTTCATTGCCTTGTTCATTGATAGCCGTGATTCATTGTCTTACATATTGATTGTCGCGTTCATTGCCTACAGTTTTACATTACATTCTGGTACCGTAGTTTCATTTTCAGTTATGGTATTCTGGTTTTACCTTGTATTCTGTAGTTCAAATTACATTGTACATTGTTCTTGTCGGGGTTGTACTTTGCTCTTTTCCTGACACGATACGTTGCAGGTGAGCTTGAGGCCGCATGGAGCATGACGGTATCATTGGTTATTGTGGGCTTATTTTTTTTATTTTTCTGGATATTGTACTTTGTATTTTTATGATTTCATCATTGTATATTTCATTTGACCGGATTTGTCTCCGGATGACTCTGTACTAAAATGACTTGGTGGATATTGGTGATCTTTCTGGGAACGTTATATATAAAGCTGTAGATGTTTACATTACATTGTGACTTGGAGTTTTTCTTAGTATTGTACAGCTTACTTCGTCGTGTCCATCGACGAAGGCTGGGTGTGTCCGACTCGTGTCCGATTATTCGGAAGCGGGTCGTGACAGAGACCCACACCTTCCTCCTTCTTTGGCCGACATAGCTGTTCACAAGAGATCGCATGTAGGGCCCCCCTCCAGATGAACTCAGCAGAGATCCTTTCAACTTTTCTGATGGTAGCCACGGGTATCAAAATAGACTGCAGCCAAAACTGGGCTAGGGCAGAGATAACCGATCGGACTAACTCGATACGTTCTCCAAAAGATAGCCCGACAGCTTGCCAACCTTCAACTCTCCGCTGGGCATACTCCACCAGGCTATAGCAATCCTGGTCTCGGACATAATTGACTGTCAAAGGAACTCCCAGATATTTCACTGGGAGCTCACTTCTCTCCACGCCCAGTGCATCAGCGCGCTCCTCCTTCTGAAGGCAAAGTGAACTGAAGTAGACCCTGCTCTTCTCTCTATTCATCTGAAGTCCCGAGTGTGATTTCAGCTCACCCATAATCTCATATAACGTGTTCATACCCTCCAACGAAGGCTGTATGAACATCAGTAGGTCGTCGGCATAGCTAGATGAAGTAGGTAACCGGAGGCTCGACTCTCCTGTACAACGGGACAATCCTTCCAAAATGGACCGTCCTATCCATCAAGCAGATAAAGTACTCCATGACAAGCGTGAATAAGTAAGGTGACAGGAGGTCACCTTGCCGGAGTCCACGGTTGCTTTTGAAGAACCCATGCGGAATACCCTGGATAAGGACCGAGAAGGTGGGAAATGATATGCATTCCCGAATCAACGCAACCCAATGATCATCAAACCCCATAGCAGACAGAAGGTGGCATAAGAACTCCCTGTGGACCATGTCGTTGGCCTTCCTCAGATCCAACTTTACACATGCCTTCTCCCCACCAGGTTTGTTGAAGCCCCTCACCATCGCATGAGCTGAAGGCTATGCTCAGTTATAGATCGCCCCTTGATGAACGCCTCCTGGTTCAGAGAGACAAGGTCCTGCATGATCCCCTCCATGCGTCGGTACATGAGGTGCATAATTATTTTATAAAGTTAATTACATCACGCAATAGGCCTAGAGTCCGCTAGCGAGGTCGCCCCCTCCTTCTTTGGTACCAGAGTCAAGAAAGTGTGGTTCAGCTCCTTCAGCAGCTTCTCCTCAGGGAAGAACTCCTGGACCGCCTCGAGAACCGGAACCTTCAGAATATTCCAGTGGCGTTTGTAGAACCCACTGCCAAATTCATACGGGCTGGAAGCTTTGTTAGGGCCCATTTTTTTGATAATGGCCTCTACCTCCTCCATAGTGACAGGGGCAAGCTTGAGGCTATTCCCATATGGAGTCACCAATCTCTTCGTGACTACATCTGGGAACACAGATAGATAGTCAGTCTGAAAGTATAACTCATAGTAGTACCTAACCGCCTCTTCTGAGATCTTGGACGGCTCCCCAATCAGATTACCCTCGGTATCAAGAAGGTGAGAGATGGTGTTCCGATGCTGTCTGGTGCGAATGATATCATAGAAGAACTTGGTACATCGGTCGCCATTCTTAAGCCAAGAGCATTTAGCACGCTGAGCCGCACTAATATCCTTCTGAAGCCGCAGAGTATTGACTTTTCCAATCAGCTCATTCTCTCTAGCCGCAAGGTCCCCATTTAACATGTCAGATTACATAGAATGCTGGATGGCCCGAAGCTCCGCCTCCTTATCTTTAAGAGAGGACTTGGGCAAACTCTTCACCCAAGTCCGTAGCGCATTCTTCGTGTACTTGAGCCGGTGTACCATCTGATACTGAGCAGTCTCCACCACCTGATGAGCAACACCCTCCGTAATCGCCTCTGAGTAACCCTCCGAGAGAAACCAGCTGTTGTTGTACCGGAAGGGACGGGCCACATTGAGGGGTTGGAAGTGAATCCAAGCCTGATAGGAGAATGATCACTCGTCCCAGCGGCTAACCCCTCATCCAGAGAATGTGGGAGGCGGCAGAACCACTCCCCGTTGCTCAGGGCCCTATCCAACTGATAAGCAATCATGTTCTTGACTGCGTTGTTGTGCCAGGTCCAGATATACCCCGAGCGCGATAGACTCTGAAGGCCCGACAAGAGAAGGCAACTCAGGAAATCATGCAAGATCGGATCTGGAACCGGTCTGCCACCCATCTTCTCCCCTCTGTGCAGAAGAGCGTTGAAGTCACCCATCAGAAGGAGGGGGATGTAAGAGGAAGCAGCAGCGGTCGCCACTCTAGCAATGTCACTTCATAAGGCCTCCCGACGTCTCCTGTCGTTGTGGCCGTATACCGCTCCCAATAAGAACCGAAAGCCACCTTTGTTCGTGAAAACGATGGCAATCAGCTGCTCCGACATCAAGATCAAGTTCCCATCCCAATACTTCGAGCTCCATCTGACCCAAATCCTCGCCATGTCGCATAGAGTCAAGTTGTGTATCTGGCCCCAATGATTGGGTGTTCGACGAGCAAGAGTCTTATCCCCCTTTAATCTTGGTTTCCAGCAGAACAGAGATATCACATTTCTCCCTGTGTAAAACTCCACAAATCTCCCTCCATCTCCTTAGAGAGCACACACCCCTCACATTCCAGGCTATAATCGTCATTAATTATTAAGTGAGGGGTTCCCCTGTAAGTCACCTGAACTGGTACCCGGGGGAGACATGCTGGGTGGAAAACTGAGTAAGCATCAGGGTCCAGGCTGGATTGTCAACACAAAACTCCTCCCCCGTAACATGGGAGTGACCCCCAACTAGGAGGACCATCCCGTAGAGTACCCGCACGCCTCTTCCTGCTGTAAACTTGCTCACTAGCCGATCCGCCAACTTTTTCCTCTATTTCTGAAGTCACTATGCCTCTGGTGACCATGCCCCTCTACGTCGAGAAGACTACCATAGCGCCACCAGGAGGAGCCGCCGCAGGCAAGATAGGTAGGCTCTGACCCCTAGCCTCCTCCATCGGTTGGTCTCTCTCCCGCATGAGCTCTCCCTCTATGTCATTCCCAGGTCTAGACGTCATTGCCCGAGGGGTGCTAGGTGTATCAGTAGTAGCCGTGGCAGACCCCCTCTGTAATCCTCCAGACGGGCATAAACTATCAAGGTGCCCGAAGCAGGCATAAAGTGAACAGGTAGGGGCACCTATTCGTACTCCACTCTCTGAGATAGGACCTCACCCGAAGGAACCTCGTACTCCACTATGCTCGGCAGCTCCCCTCCAGCCCGGATCTCTACGAACATCCTCGCATACATCAGCCTCGAACGGAAGGCTGTAGCATCATCTGCCTTAATCGGCCTGCCCACCAGACTAGCAAGTCTCATGAGCAATAGAATGCTCCAATATCGCACCGGGAACTCCGGGAAGCGGATCCAGACCGGGATAGCATTGAGGACTTCCTTCTCACATTTTAGGTCCGGAGTCCACTCTTTCAGGATAATAATCCTCCTGTCGACCGTCCACGACCCACCTGGAGGATTCTGGTTACATCGTCTGCTAGCCCGAACTTCACGTAGAAGAAGTCGTTCTCCCTAGCAAAGAACTCTATGCTCCCCTTCGGCTGCCATACCCGCGCCGCATACGCCCGTATCTGCCCGTAGAAGGGTTTGTTCCCCAGAACATAGAGGACCAACGTATTCTCCCAGAAAGCCGCCACCTGAGCAATCTCCTCCGCATTGAACGTGGCCCTGAAACCACTTCCCATTTTTTGGGGGAACAAACTCTATGGTTGTGGGGGTTTTCGACCCCCCAGGTTTACATATGTCCACCCACGACTTGCCCACAGGGCGGGGGATCGTCCCCTGAGCCCGCTGGAAGACCGATGTTGGAGAATGCCTAACCCCCTGACCTCCCAAGTCCACCGCCTTGCCCTTCCCTTTATCCGCCACAGCTAGTGTTGGACGCCACCCA
The DNA here is from genome assembly GCA_029216955.1 of Iris pallida. Taxonomy (NCBI): domain Eukaryota; kingdom Viridiplantae; phylum Streptophyta; class Magnoliopsida; order Asparagales; family Iridaceae; genus Iris; species Iris pallida. The sequence continues at coordinate 109,119 of JANAVB010009600.1, forward strand.
ACTATTCTCCCGCCACCACCAGACGCCCCCCGGGAGGGGATCCCAGACGCATTCGCCGATTTTCGCAGTCTCATCCCCTCATCTGCCCTCCTATCAGAGGGGATACGTGGCCTCAAGGGGGTCTGAACGTTACCCTCCTTTTCCCCTGACTTTCCGCTTCGGTGACGTGTAACCGTCGTCCATCCCCCTCCATCCATCCGTCCGTCTTGAGGTCGAGGTCCAGATCCAGGTTGGAAGATTCGAGCTTCGGAGGATCCTCCCGGAGCCAGCCCACCCCCTTGGGCCACGGAACTTCCCGCCGTCGCCATAGATCGGTCACCCGTTGCCCTGTCTCCGCTACCACCGGCAACAGCCAAGCCGGCGCCTCCCGAGGCCTTGCCGCCCCCGCCGGCGCCTCCGCCACCCCTGCTGCCACTCCCCGCCTCCGCAGCCGCTGTTTCCCGCGATGCCCTAGAACCTCCGTCACCCGCACCACCGCCGCGAGCGCCGCCCTCGGCCGGCCCTCCCCCCGCCGCTCCAGCGCTGGCCGTCCCCCCGTTAGAGGCGCCAGGGTCCCACACACCGATCAGTACTCTCCCCGTCGACCCGCTCCCACACCTGCGCCACCACCGCTAGTGCCCGCGCTGCCTCCTCCAGCATCCGCGCCGCCATTGGCAGGCCCGCCGCTGGTCGGACCGCCAGAAGCACCGGGGTCCCAGGTGAGGGACCCCCCTAGGGTTCGCACGATTCGTCACTGTCGCTCCCGCTCCCGCAACCATTATATATATATATATATATATATATATATATATATATATATATATATATATATATATATATATATATATTGCGGGTTCGCAGCAACAGAAGGGGGGGGGGGGGGGGGGACTAGGGTTGGGTTGGGATGGAAGGGAGGGTTAGTTTTGTTTTGTTTTTTTTTATTTTATTTTAGGATATCAAATTGAAAATATTAAATAGTTGATGGTATCAAGTTGTCGATTAAAAAAGTTTAGGATATCAAGTTGAAAAATTGGAATAGTTTGAGAGTATCAAGTTGTAGTTAAACCTTTATTTTTTTTTCCAGTTGGATTTGTTCTTGGAAAATATTAAATATATGGTATATATCTAAAAATTAAAAAAGTACAACAAATTATTGCATGCATTTTGCGCATGCCACCAACTTGGGTTATGCTAATCTGTTTGGTTCAAGGAACCTCAAAGATTAACATGGACGAGTTTGAAAAGAGATTTTAATACTTTCCTCAATTAAAAGTAAAGATGGAATGAAGTATTTCACATTTTGTTTTATTTTTAGGCTAGTATTTTCCATTTGAATTATACAATGAACTTGAAGAAGCTAATGGTCAACATAACTTTAGTCCCCAACGGGCTTTGTCTGAGAAGAACATTAAATTCTTGTGTTTGGTCATGGATAAAAAATTAGTTCTCGTAAGGTTAGGATTAAAAATTTAAGAGGAGAAACAAGTTTTCCAACATTGACAAGTCTCAGCCATTGCACAGTGGAACTTTGATAGAAAACTAATGGAACTTGCAGTAACAATAATTCTCAAATTCCACGTCTTCTCAATTCCTCTTATTATGAACTCTTGCTTGTTTCAGTTCCATAAAATTTAATAAACTCCGCAAACTTGTGTCTGCAAAATTGTGTTTAATTCCACTTTATTTATTATTATTTTTTAACTTCGATATCAAGAAATATATTTCGCTAGCTCTAAACTGAATAACGAGCTGCAAAAATACAAGCACAAAATTTTCTTGTAACCCACCTCATTCCTAATATTTGGTTTCACCTTAAATAGAGTAAGAAGAAGTATTAATCTTCGGCACAGATCCAACAACATATCCTCTCAACTTTCAGAAAGCATACATTTCCGCTCCAAGTAAGTTGATCACAGAAAGCACAAATGATCTCACCATCTACAATGGTGCAATTTTATCAAGTAATGACATATTATGCAATGAACGAAATATATCATATACACATTCGTAGAACCATACTAATTTTTCTCCCATCTACAAGGAGGCTTTGCTCGCAGCCTGGCTTTGGAATAAAGTAGAATTTGTATACAAATATCATCAGAACTGTACAAATATAAGAAAGACCACCCATGAAAAAAAAATGGAAGGAAGCCTTCCACTTCACAAACAACTCTTGATTCTATCAACCGGACATTTGAAAACTGTGATTCTAACTAATATACTTTTCTCCTGCAACGAGGAAATGTACATATTCAAGACATCCACATCCATATAAACTTTACGAGAGATCTTTATGTCCAGCTCTAGGGAGGGGGCTTCAGCTCTCATCTTTCTTGTCTTGATACTTCTGACACTTCTGATACTTCTGGTGGCAGGTTGCTGGAAACTCTCATGGGCCTCCACTCAGATTCTTCTTTCTGCTGACGGAGGGCGATGAACTGAAGAGCCTCACTTTGAACTTGATAAATGTAACATGCCCACGGATACGATTCCGGTGCTGTCCACACAATTTGTTCCTCAAACTGTGCCTCCTCAGCAAATGTTGCCTTCAAACAGTATGCAGAATCCAGTGGCGGTTCTTCATAAGCAGCCAATGCTACACAACCAGCTGCAACAAATCCATCTGGCGGCCTGGGCAGCCAGATCGATACTGGGGCAACAAAATCACTAGGGCAGCTTCTCCATACCTAGAAAAAGAATCACGTGGTCTTGCCTGATAAGATGATGCACTACATGTTTATCTAAATTCTTAACAACTAGGATGTTGTGGGTGCTATGGACCAAGACATAAACTGAAAAAAAAAAATGAAAAGAGAGTAGAGCCAAGCACAAAAACTGATCTAACAGAAGTACTACAAATTTTGATCAGGACAACAAAACAAATCAAGGGGGCAATTTATGCTACAATGTCTTGAACTTTTTCACTTTTGTTGTGTTTCATTAACTACTCCAAGAACATAGTTTTATTAATAGTCCTCCTCCAAACAATTATAAATGGATTGACAATCTCACCAAAATTAGCAAACTAAAAATGAAACGGCCAAACTAGGGGTGAACATTCGGTTTATTCTGTTTCAACCAAACCGAAATAGTCAAAACCAAATAAACCGAATTTCTAAAAGTCCAAATACGAAACCAAATCAAAATTAGCCAAACCGAAACAGAACAGAACCGAACTGAACCGATAATTGATTCGGTTTATTTAGTTGGGCTAGTTTTATTTTTTAATGGGCCGGACTCAAAGTTGAGATTATGGTTAAATTATAATTAAAGATTACATAAGTTTATTGTATTTCAAAGTTGGACCCAAAATTGGACTAGTTATTAAATTACAGAAGTTGGGTTTTAAAATACATCCATAGAATTATTATTTTCAAAATATACGCAAAATTCTACACATTTTTAATCATAAAATATGCATAAACTTGACGGTAGTTATAACTGTGCAAGTCTTATTCGGTTTTGACCGAAATCGAGCAAAAAAGGAAAAAGAAAAAAGAACCGAATCTCTTATTCTTCAGTTCTGGGTCCAAGACCAAATAATGCTCACCCACATGCCAAATACCATTAGACCTTCATTTCCATGTCACAATCATTGCCAAAAAATGTCAAAAGCAAGGTTTGCAGAGTCGGTAATGTAATGCCCCGCTTAGCGCGGTGTAATCACTGTAATGTGATGGATTGTTGGCTCGAAGAGCTTGGTTGGACTTGGATTCATGCAGAAGAATCATTCAGAGATCTGGTATTCGGGAGAAAGTAGATTCGTCAATAGTGGGTGGTTTTGATTTTTCTATCCTTTACCTTCACACTTAATAAAATTGATCTCTACATGTTTTTGTTGATATGTTCCATGAGTTTGCTATGTGGTAAGTAAACAAAAACCAATATAAAAGAGAGTGATGTTTATTGTTGTTAACTTGCTATATAGATACATATCACATGGACTATCGTACTACTATTATAGACATGAAATATAGTATTGTTGTTATGTTATCATATTGAATATAGTGTTACTGCTATGTTATCTTGTCGTAACTGTGTTGTAGAACATGGTTTTTTACCACAGAATTGTTGGACATGGCTTGGTGCCACGAAATGGTAAGGATGTGACTTCGTGCCACGAAACGGTCGAATGCATTTGAAATGGTTTGGGCCTAATGGGTCGCCAATCGAAATAATGTTGAGATTTATATTGCCTTATCTTAGTTCATGTACCAATTGGGACACCGGAACCGATTCGACCTAGGAGAAAATTGGAACATGCTTCACGCACGATGTATTGCGGGGCCTTCAGTGGGACTAGCTAACATGACTGGAAGGACGAATCACAATACAAGTAATTCGGGACCTCCAGTGAGGCTTGCTATCCATACGTGAAGGATCGTCATCTTACCAGAGAATAGTCAAAGATGACTTGTGGTGCCAGTGACAATATAGTTAGGCTGCATAATTATGTCATCTGCTTGCAGGCCTAATAACTTGATGCAGGGACGAACACTCGACACCTTTATATATTTTATGAAGGCTAACAAATGTCTTATGCAGACACACTTATGACACATTTATATTGTGAACGATGACAGGGAAAGATGATATATATTGGGCAAGATTCACCGTCACAAGATATGCAGGCCTAGTAACTTGATAATATGTATTGGGTAAGATTCACCGTCAAAAGATACGTTTATGTTTCCATATACATGCTTATGAATTGTTAACTGATCCTAAGGCAATATTAGCAAGACTACTTAATAATTTACCTCACATAATCAACCATGTTGATTTTATATGAGTTGGGTTAAGGCTACTCATCAGTGCATTCTCCAATGTGTTGACCCCCAATTCCATAGGTGCGGAAAGTACAAAGGCGTTGGAGCTCGGTTGAAACTTGAAACCCATTTAGCTGGAGATGTTATTCTTTGTATATAAAGAACATAATGTATGGAAGATTGCTGATTGTATTAGTTTCATGAGTTGTAAATCCTGTGGCATCGTTCATTGTATTGATATCCAGTGCTTGTAATCGAGTATTTTTTGTCCTAGAGCCGTTGTCATTCTGCTGTAATTATCAGTGAAGAAAATCATTTTTCATATATCTTGTGCCTATCAACTTTTCTGCTTATTTTTCGCTACAATGACTTTGATTCTGAGATGTTCTATTAAGCGTGTTTGGTTCTTGCCTTATACAAGTACAATTTAGGCTTGTACAACATCACGTCTAGTGACAACTTTCGGTTTTGCAGAAACCGGGTGTGACAAGTAATGACCGTATCATATCCGTTTTGGCACGTTCTATCCAATAATGCACACGTACAGGCTGGTACCGACTATGAGGCTCTTTGGTCAATAACCAAAGAAAAATTTTATGAAGAGAAAAAGGAAAAAATAGTTTCAGACAAAAGGATTCATCAACATGCTATAGTGTGTCAATAATATTCCTTATCAACATACTGTAACGATTACCATTTGCCAAAGTTGAACATATATGAATTTACAATTTCATCCGTATTGGTATTATTCCATTCAAAACCATCTATTGTGGGTGTAGTTAGTTTATAAGCAACTAAATAAAAAATACTATCTAAATAGGTGAATGATTTCATCAAATATTAAACCTTTCAAAGGTAACGAGAATCCACGAATAATAAATAAAATTGTCTAAATGTATCAAATATTTTTAGTTTTTAAATAATTTATTACTATCTTCTGACTTCACGAAACTCTTATCCATAACCGATGAAAGTGACAATGAAGATACCAATACTCATAAGTCACAAGGGTCTGAACTGATTTTGACATCGAACTTTGGTCAAACTTGAGAGGAAAGAATCAGTAACATGATAAGGAATATCTATCAATGGTCATGTTGATCTTAAGGTCTGCACTATCTAGATACATCGTGTCCTTTTCGATTGTTCGATTCGGTATTGACCCCATCCATCCTGGCCGATACTGACATCGAGGCTCTCTTTCTTGGACAATTCAGCAAAAGAAAAATTAAACAAAATAAGAGAAGTATGGAAAACTAACAACACAAGGATCCCGTCATGCTGAAAAACAACTAGCTACAGTGTTTTGATAGGATTCATTATTGACACATTGTAACCAATAAAATTTGTTGACGTTGTATATCTATAAAGGCTAAATTGCACTTCAATAACCTAAACTATTCAAATTTGGCACTTTAATACCCTCAACTTTTTTTAGCAAGTTAATACATTAAACTTTTACATTTTGGCAAGTTACACCATCTGTTAACCCGCTGTCAGATTTAACGGTCATGAGCAAATCAAATAACCATTTGGGACATTTTTTTGCCCCTAAAACCTACATATTTACTCCAGTTAAAAAAATTAATATAAAATATTTTTTTAACCACCACACACACTTCGATGCAAAAGTGGGCTGCACTTCGATGCAGCTATGGAGGAGCAGGGAGGAGCTTTCCTGAAACGCTCGGAGAGAAGGGTAGGCGGGGACCGAATAGGGGGTGGGGTTAGGATCAAGGTTGTAAAAGGCGCTAGGCGCTAGTCGGACGGGCACCGGGTGCCTAGCCGCGCCTAGGCGGGCACCCAAGTGGCCGCGGTTCAAAAAATAAAATAAAATGAATCCAAAAAAACTACTGTAATTTGCAAAAAAATCCATAAAATCCAAAAACATGCATAGACGAGTAGGGGTCGGAGGTCGGGGGGCATAGGCGGAGGTCCGGGGGGGGGGGGGGGGGGGGGGGGGGGGGGGGGCTGGGGGGCACCAGACGCCTAGGCTGATTTTTAGAACATTGATTAGGGTTATTATTCTACTTTAATTTGAACTGGAAGTGATGGGATTATAATGAATTAAAATTAGATTAATTTATAATTAAAATCTGAAGAAATATTTAATTTAATTTATTATGGTTAGGATTATGGTTAATGTGCAACTACTGTTATCTCTAACTACAAAATAGTAATAGTTCAGGGTATCAACTAAAAAAAGTTCAGGGTATCAACTTGCCAAAAAAGTTCAGTGTATCAACTTGCCAAAAGAAAAGTACGGGATATTGAAGTGCCAAAATGAAATAGTCGAGGGTATTTAAGTGCAATTTAGCCATCATTCACAAATTCATCCACTTTAAAATTATTCCGTTAAAGGAATCTCTTTCAGGTCTAGTTTGTCTAAAAGCTAGTAAATAAACAAAATTATCGATTGCCATTGAATGATTCGACAATGTTGAATATACTTCCATTCAAATCTAATAGGAAACAACAAATAAGGAAATAAACTTATACCTAAATGTATCAAGTATTTTTAGTTATTTATAATTCTTTATTATTTTTGGTTTTCTGGAATAAAAATCTCTGATCCAAAATTGTTGAAAGTGCCGTTACCGAATCACAAGAAGAGTATGAATTCGATTCTGACACAGAAAGTGTGAAGTGCGAACCTTGACTTATCTAGGTGCAGAACATTTGAGAAGAGACAGATTTATAATAGTTCAATGGAAAGAAATCCTCACGACGAAAGAGTATTCTATTTACAAATAAAACACATCCTATTTACAGGAAGCATAGAGGATAAATAATCTGTAAAACAAAATTTGTAAACACCCTTGGTAATAGAGGTCCAGAAAACTTACTAGGTCATAGCCAACAGGAAGAGCAAAACTCCCAGCAAAATCTTTGTAAATGGCAGCAACATGAGGTGGATGGGTGCCTACATGAGCCACATCCCCAATAGACACATACCTATATAAGACAAATACAAGCATTTTAATACTGTGAATGAAAAGATTGGTCTCCAGTTCCAAGGTTCTTTATCTCGACCACAAAAAGCTTCCTAGCACTTCAATTATCACCTAAGACTCTAGAAACAGTTAAGAAGAAAACTATAATTTGACGCAAATACATATACTGTGTGAAGAGAATTATCAGCCATGGCTGAATAGTGCAAAAAGCTGGTTATGCTTGGCCACAATAGAGCTTATAATATGTCACATTTGTTTTGACATCTGCTGACATGGTTAGAAAATTCAGAAGTAATACTCGAATCTCGAAAAAGTGGGAACTCGAGTAAGATTACCCATCAGGGCAAAGGGGCCTCCAAATGCTGCATATTGTGCCATCATCAACCACCTAAAAACCCATGTAATATGTTAAAATTTAACGTAATCTTCAACTACATATAGTTATGGAAGAAAATAAACACAATATACTTCTTTGGTCCCCACCTGCTTTGGGAACAATGTACACCGACTTCTAGAGTCTAGTTCACTGCTCCAGATCTTTTGAAAGTTGAATGTGTGCTTTATGGATCTCCTATCATCAGAGAGTAAGCTAGTAGTAAAACCTCTTGGCCGAATCATAGGCTTGTTTCTGTTATGAGAATTTCTCCAATCTGTTTCTTCCCATGCAAAGTGTACATGTCTCTGGCTTGAAGGGACCTTTCAATGAACCATTCGACAGTATAAATAGTTTTTCATGGACAACATAAAATAGTTTCATAAATAAGATACTAAATCAATCTGAAGAAATCATGTAAGCTGACATTTACCTTCAAAGTCAGGACTTTCGTATCTGCTTGGTGAGCTTTCCACATTTTTCGTACAGAAGAGCATATCATAACAGCTTGAGGCTCCTGCTCCTCATCTTCCTGAACATTGCACTTGATGAGTCGTACAAAGCTTTCTGACCTTTTAAAGTTCTTGAGATGGATAATTAAATGAGAGGGCTTTTGGTATCCTGCTTTTGCTAGCTCGAGTGCCAAGAGTTTTTCCCATGGCACATCCCAGATTATCTTAGAAGGTTTCTGGTCTATTTTGTCTGGCTTCAAACACTACAAGTGAAAGAGCTGATGATCAGCAAACTAAACAACAAGTAACAAAATATACACATCAAACATGGTCATGTCCCAAATCCAACCTGTAGCAGCATGACTCGCTTATTAGTAACTAGAACGATCCTCTGATGTGTCACAATGAAATGACTTTCATAATAATCAGACCATGCATATTTCGAAGGCTCTTTAAACAGATCTGTACAACCAAGATGCCTACTAGCTTCTGCCAAGTAAAGGACCATCTGGAAACAGGATGCATACACAATAATTAAATGATATCCAAAAAAGTTCGTGACCATTTTAAGTTAAGAAGACTCAGCTAAATCTCCACAAACTTGAACATTTTTAAGTTAAGAAGCTGACATATAATAGAACTAATATAGCCTAGCTGGCCATCTTCTTCCAAAATAATACGCTGTTGAGTTATTGCACGACTCATTCAGCCATAAATTTATTTAGTACATATATGATGCTCCAATTGGCCACCTAGGTTTTATACTTTTATGGCATGGCCCTCATGCTGATAGCTACTTTGGCTAGGAATTTGGCACCAACATAGAGGGTTGATGTCAGGTTGCCAGCCGGTTAAGAAACATGTCAAAACTTGTATGGAGCTTTCTTATGCTCCATAGCCAACCCCATTAAAATGGGAGAAGGCTTGGATGATGATGATGATGTTCCAATTGTGTGTTAATTGACTTGTACGAATATATTAGAGTGCTGTCCAGCAGAGGAATATCGTCTCCTAACATCAATGTGTTCGTGTAATATATCTGTAATGTAATATCAGAAGTCCCCATGAGAAATATGTCACGTGTGATTCAGTAAATAACATGTCATCATATCCTACAAGAAGTCAGTCTTCACAAGAAAAATGAGCTTTTTATCTGCAAATGTGAGGAAGAAACGATGTTAGAGGCTTTAGCAACTCGCTTTAGAAGTGTTAATTAGAAAGTAACATTTTTCGGTTAAATCATCTCTCTTAATTTGACACCATCTCATACACAGCTCTAGATATAGAGCAAAAGTCGGACTGTACATAATAAATCGGTCAATCATTTGAAAATTTACAAGTCCTGGATTTCAAAGCTAAGCCCAAAATCTTCAATGTGTTGACTTACTTGACTATGCATGTGTCCTTTTACAAACCGGAAAATGATAAGGAATCTGATATTATAAATTATCCCAACCAAACTTGCTTGCAAAGTATTTAATTTTCTAACTTCTCTTTCGGGTACAGTAGTGTTCCCAAGGTTTTATCCAATACCCTGGAAGAATAGAAATGTAACTACATTACCCGTATGGAAGTACCGACAAAACTTTGTAGTCTCACTTAATCTTATATGCAACATGAATAAATAACCTAAGCCAGAGAGAGAACAGGGAGATGTAAGACATAGAAACGTACATAATGCGGATAAATAATTATATGTGAGACATATGTCATCACAAAAAATCTATGTTAGCATATTCACATGTCGAGCTTTACAGATTTTGATTCCTCTATCAAGATCAAGCCTCATAGTATTTCACTGTGTATATAGCACTTGGTATAAACCATCTAGATCATTAGAAGAGAAACACATGATCTTAAACATAGTTTATTTGTTTTACAGTTAAATTATTATTTATTACGTTAAACATGAGCTCAACAGTTTAATGCACATCTATCTATAATCCCCAAATCATACCTGATCTAAACAGAACACAATCTGTCCCAAAGCTAACCTGCCTATCATCCTATGCAAAAGGCTACATCAATATGATTGAATAAACGTTGAGAGGGTACCTGCCCAGTAGCTTCTCTTTCACAGTACTCCCTAAGCAAACCATCTGAATGAAAAGCACGGGGGTTTCTGATCCTTCGGGTTATCGACTTGTTACTTAGGATTTCCATACATCTGGCACAGCTGGCACCTATGCCATCTACAGTCAATGAGACAAAATCCAATGCTCCACTCAACGGCTGAACAACAAATCCTACAAAAGCCCGACCAATTCCGTGAGCAAGACCTAGGACACCATGTTCTCTAGCACTTTCAACGGGCTTTTTGAGAACCCCAGAAACTCCAAAAGCGACACCCTGAGCGAGAGCTTCAGTTCCTTGAAGAAATCCATCACCCACACCAGTAATTCTCCTCGACCACACCTGAAACAGATATCTTAACTAAAAGACGTAGGAGGGGACAAAGGGATACCTGCTTTATCAGTCATGTAAGGGGGGTGGCAGGAAGGGACAAAGAAACTTACCTGTTTTGTACGCAATTGCAGAAATTGGCCATCTATTGAAAGCTCTGCAAACCCTCTACTAAGTGAAGCTAGAGTTGATTTTGTCATGCCAAGAACGTCTACTGAGAGTATTAGATGTAAAGGATTATGGATGAGATCTCTCTTAATGCGGTTCACAATAGCAGGAACAATTGAGCTTTTCCGCATGAAGCGACTCTTGTGCATGACTTTCCTGAGGTGAAGCTGAAACAAACCAAAATAATGCAAACAGATTAATATAAGGAAATATTACCGGTGAGAATACCAGGAAGTAAATAATGCACAACTGGAAACTTCATAGACTATGACTTTTGGAGAAATGGAGCTGTGTTCCCCTAACATGACTAAGAACATGCACCATATTTCAAATTCAAATATTGTATCTGACATGCTGTCCATTTGTATTTGAATCAACTTGGTCTTACATGGAAGTAAATGAATCAATTATCAGAAATCAGAGTAGAATACGTACATCTTTTCATGATAAAATATGCGCATAAAAAAGAAACACCAGAATGTGTTCCACATATCTTGCTCATGCTGCAACCATATTCAATGAACGTGATGCATTATTCTGTTGGATGCAAGTTGCGTTACTTAAGCAAGTTAAACTAGAAATCTATAATTGCAATATAACATGATAACATTTTTATTTATTTTCTGTTTTTTAATATAAATAAAGTAAAGAGCACTCCCCTCCTGTAAAATACAGTAAAAATAAATAAATGAAAAACTTGTATACTGTGTTGCCAAATATTGATTGATACCATAATAATTATTTAACAGCTGCAGAAAACTTTACATCAGAATTCTGGAAATTATAACCGATATATTGACACTACTGTGTATTCAAATAATAAATACAGAACCAACCTGAATCTTAAATGCATTTCCAACAGCAGACAACACTGGGCTCCACATGCCAAGGACACCATTTGGCCTTTGAGTTGGTGCAGTTTCTAGTGATAGCTTCAAGCGTACCTCCGAAACGTCAATTAGGCTGGAAACAAGAAAAGAAAAAAAAAGCGACTATAACTTCAGATTCATACTTTGCATATGTGATCGTTCCGTTACAATAAGACCAACAGACACAGTAGGCAAACAAACAATACATAGGTAAACCAAGATAATAGTTGTACATGTTTTGTAAAATCCACATAATACATTACATCATAATTTGCTAAGACAAGTAATTTTTCTGACCATCTACAAATTGTTGTTTATAAGATGACAATTGAAACTAAATCTTTGTAGGATAAAAATTGAAACTGAATTCTTACTCTATTCGAATCTCTGGGTCTACTACAGCGATGCTTGAGCTGCTGGGAATACTATCTAACCGCAGATTATTATAGAAATCCACCAAAGCCCAAATGATTGGTTCATGAACGTTGAACTTCCACCACTTATCAGTCACCTACAATATGCAAAAGTAAGTTATAAACATTATTAAAATATGATAACGTTACACTACCAAGATTCCAAAAGATGATCAGTTTGCATTTAAATGCATTACCCGGATATAAACATAAGGGTAGACCTGAGTACCATCTGTATTACCATTCTTCATTGTAACAGTAGCTTTGAAGAGTGGATGGTTTATATTAGGCATATCCTCAGGTGCCAATAGAACAGGCATCACAGTCAATGGCAACTGGTTATCTAGTTGTAGCTTGCCAACAATGAGCTTGAATCTGGTATTGGTAAAAGGCATGTGTATAAAAAGTGGAAAGAAGATATTGCATTAACTCAGTGAAAATCACAACAAAAAGCAATAAATCAGTCCCAAATTTTTGGGGAACGCTGAATATCACATACAAACAATTGAATGTTGAAGCTAGCAGACTGCATATGTCATACACATTCACCAGCAAGTAGGTGTTCTTTTTCATTAAAGCAATTATACACTTTCAATTGGCAGATGACCAGAACATTTAAAGTAATGCAGTCCACGAGCTCACTCATGATTGTTGGCCAATAAGCCTCGTAAAGCACTGCCGGAAATCCATCAGGACCCAGGTCTGGTACTAACTATCGCAATCAAATATTCCTATTAAGTTTTTATTGTATAAGCAATTGGCAACTGAAGCTCACTGCCCCTACCTACAACTGCTATCTAAGTGATAAATTACTAAACAAATTTGACAATCACTACCCCTAAAAACTTTATTGTAGCAATGCTCATGCACGCGCTTAACCTTAGTAGTGTCATATTAATAAGAGGTAAGAAATAATAATCCTTGTCTCAACATTCAGAATCACCTTCTAGTTTCTTGTACAGCTAAAACAACTAGGGCCTGATGCAACCTAGTTTAGAAGGACAGTGCAGAGCAATTTATGCAAGGATCATGGAGATTTAGGGGGAAACATCTGTCTATAGTTGTGCAAGACCAGCAATACGTTTTAAGGTCTTTTAGATCTAAAAAAATTGAAGTTAAAAGATGCAGACTTAGAGAGCTCTACCCATATAAATGCATGCTATCAGTCTTATTCTGTTAATCAAACTATCGTGTAACAAAGGTATCAGAAAATGAAATAAAGTTTCTAAAAAGATTCAGTGCCAAACAGGATTAACTCGGTCAATATTTCTAGTTGAATGAAACCTATCTATAAATGTGTCTGTGTGTCTGGTTGCAAGCAAGTGAAGTGAAAGTGGTAAAAGTCCCACTTGCATTTTTACCACTTCTGTTATTTGGTTACAAGCAAGTGATGCTTGATTTTCACTTTTAGTTATGACATAAGTGGATCTTGTCTCTTTCAAAATTCGGATCTTCATTCTCCCTTTCAAGCTTGATGTGGGATGAAAGTGAGATTAATAATAGATTTTTAATTCACTTTTCACTTATGTGATGAGTGTAGAAATTTACACTTTAAGTCATTACTCTTGCACTACCAAACATACAAAGTGATAGAAGTGACACTTTCAAGGGGACAAAAAAGTTTAACCAGACAAGATATCACAAAAACTAACCTCAAAAGAGTGGGACTTTTGCTAAGTCACTTTTTTCACTTCACTCCATTGACTTGCAACCAAACACCCCCTTAATCTATGATAAACTACAGTTTACAGCTAAGTAAATCTAACAGTGAGAAGTTATTCTGAAACTTCATTTCATTTCTCCACACTACAGGTTGATGCTTGATATATTAATTTTAGTACCTTTATTTAAAAAGTTGATGTCCATAACAATTAGTAAGGATTGCACCAAGATTCATCTGACATAAAGATCTTGGTGCTTAGATTTATTAATACCTTACTAGCAAAAGTTGAACTCCACACCTATTCATGAAGTTGCCTCAATATGCAAATGCAAGTTACACTAAAAAAAAATCAAACAACTTTATACTGCAGGAAAAGTTTCAGGCCCTAATGTTTGATCAAAACCGATCATACCAACCCTAGCAAGCTCAAGTTTACTCAGGAAAGCAAGGTTACAATGTAGGTTAGGAACACCCAGGTTTCAGGATAAAAATAGGCTAAAATTTTCACAAATGTTCATAGAATCGACATCGGAATCTGTTTCGGACCTTCCTTATGAGTATTTGTATCGACGACATCACAATTTCAACGGTTTTTGAATCACAATTTTAGAGTTCTTCGTTTCGGAAAGCCAAATAATGACCAAAAAAATATTTATTTAAAAGACGAGAAAAAACATTTTATCCTTTTTTAGGCAAAATCTTATGTATTAATTGCTTTTCACACTAGTTTTGAATTGAATATTATTCAATCTTCATGAATTATTCACCCGCATTAAATATTGTTGTTTATTTTACCCGCTTTTAGACGAAGTACCCAATAATAGATAGTTCTAAATGCAATAATATTGATACGAATGAACATTGTGAAAATACATTGTGTTAATAAGGAATTTTATTGACACACTAGCATGTTAATATTCTACAGGATCTAATAATTGTGTAGATACTGTTTTTGCCATACTTCTCTCTTTCCTTTTAATTTGTTCTTTGTTGAATTGACCGAAAAGGAGAGACACAATATGATATCGGATGGTACCAGTGGGGTGAGTATCTTGATCAGATATCACAAAAAAACTACACTATGGCTAATATGTATCATTATCAGACGAAACTGCAAACCATGTTCTTAACATATAAACATACACAGTTAAATCACCTTCAAAGAGTATGCCCACAGAAATACTCACCCACTTGCCCATCAAGCAAAAATGACGCATGTACACAATGAAACAGATTTCAATATCAACCAAGTTTGCATCAAAACTGCAGATTGTCTTCAATCCTATGTTTGCCTTAATATATCATACAACAACCATTATTTAAAACTTTAGGCTACAACAGGAAGCAACCTGAAAGCTATAGGATATGATTCAAATGAACATTACAGATCTGCACTAATCCTTATAAGCAAGTTAAAAGTGTTATTAGTAACCAAACTTATATCATGAACAATAAGGACATTATAAATAGCAAGGAAGGAAGAAAACATTGTTTTCTAATATCATCTTATCAATCCTTGTGAAGTACCCTAGCTAAAGATGATAATCAAGTGACATTCTATTTAATGGGCAAGCTTCAGCAGTCTGATAGCCCTGCTATATTGGTCGTTATACCAGCAGCAACGTTACATGCATAATGGCTGAATATAGTGGACTGAGCCGATGGTGATCCTAAATCAGATCATGTCATTTCAGCATCCATGGATAATTTCTCTTCTGCATTGCTTTTATACTTCATTACTTGTTTACTTAATACTAACAAGTTAGTTTTCAACTACTTAGTAGGCCTCATTTCATAGCCTAATTAGATTTTTAGTTAATTGCTTAACTAATAAGTTCACTTATAATAGCTGTTTTTGTTAGTTACTCGGTATTCTTGGTATGTATTTGCTCGACTGACATATAGTAGTTACTTGCTTTAGCTTATAATGTATTGCATTTAACTTCTTTAAGCAACTTATTGTCATGTTATGACTTTGTTGATTCTATAGGCATGTAAAGCAACTTCATATAAAATTTCAATCTAATTTTATTTCCATGATATATCTCTGAATTTTGGAAATGCACTTTGAAATATAGATATCTTGGTAGAGGACAGGTCTATCAACTGCAGCGGGCACCATAGCATCACTGTAGTGTCAGTGTTTTAAATACTGCGCTTCACAACCAATTAATGGGTTAAGTTTTTTTACCTGCTTGTTGTCCCAAAATCGTACCCGGTTGAATATGAAAGAAAGACTTTCTCCAAGTAAAGATACAGCAGTTCTCTTGGTCTATGATCTACCAAAGAAACCCCAACAATGCCCAGTTCAACTATAATTTCAAGAGGAGAAATGCTGCTCTTCACCTCATTTTGCAAAGCTGATGATCCGGAGGCAGATTCAATATTTTCATGTGAACCTAAAGGCATATTTCTGGCATTTGTGAAACGTACAATCTTGATATCTCCTACTTCCATGACATCAAGCTTAATACCATATCCCTCCAACTCTGTGGATACTGTACCAGTTTCCACACTGACATTTTGGACACACACTTCATTTCCAATGTAAAAAACAACATCAATAAGTTTCTGCCCATATGGGTCATCCCAAGAAAACTTTGTAGTAGAAAGTGGTTCCAAAATAATCCATGCACCATCATCATACCCAGACTGCCGGAATTTGATTGCTGTCTTTGTTCTGTTTTCGATTCTGTAAAACAGAAGGATATCATAAAATGATCAGAGAACTTCATGGGTGGGACCCCCTCAAAAGACATGGTAATAAAATGAAAGTAATCATGTAGAGGTACCTGATAGGACCATGTTCTGATCCTAGGCGGAACACTACCAGAAAACGTGATCCCTCTTCATAACCACGAATTTCAGTCCTTAAAAATCTCCTAACCCCGGGATGCTTTCTCAGCACTATAGTAATCGTGTCTTCCTTTATTATTTCAATAGGAACACACCAAGCTGTATCTTCCATGCGAACCTAAGAATAACAGACCACTAGTTTGATTAGAACAAAAATTCTACTGCAAAGTAGCTGAATAACTTTACTGGGTCAGCATGTTTAACTTCAATTAGGAAAAATTGCAACTAACTGATGATAATGACTGCTATAGATTTTCCACAATATTATGCACGCATATATCGGGAGAGAAAATCCAAGGCTGAACATAACATAATACTTCAGAGTTGTAAATGTTAGAAGAAAAATTTATGGTAAAAAATCTGAGGCTGTCTCTACGTTTAGTGTCTGATTACCACCAATTTTCTTGTATATTGTCTGATTATGAACAATTTGAGATTTTAAGGGGGAACATAATACAAATTCACAATTGTAGATGTTATAAGAAAATTGTAAGGGTAAAACTTCAGAGACCGTTCTTCTTTTAGTGTCAGATTACCATCAACTTTCTAGTATTGGAGTTAAAACATAAAGCCGGTGGAAACTTTAAGTACTTAACTTGATTAATGGTTGTGCTCTTGTCCATCTGCAACATTCGGATGACACCCTTCTTTTGGCAGTGGCGATCCGCTACAGAATGACAATCAAGTGGATCTTATAGTTTTGAGTTCTGGTCAGGCATGACGCATAGCCTGAGGACTAAGAATGTTTCTATGGATATTGCATAGCAGATAAAGTGCTCTACAAGGTAAGGGTCTGTTTGGTTAAATTTTTAAACGCACATTTCCGAGTGGAAATGCTACAGTAGTTGGGAAATAATGTTTGGCTGCATCCGCCTAAAATTTGGTTTCCGATTTTTTTTCCCCTTTCAAAACCACTGTTATAACGTGGTTTTCAGAGAACGAAAAAAAGAAGCTTTCAAAAAAAATTTCCTCTCAACGGGGCGGAAGCCCTTTTTTTTCCTTTCCAAAACCAACTTATTTTCTTCCCTCTCCTCCTTTCCTTATTCTTCTCTCTCAACCTCCTTTCCTTTTTCTTCTCTCTCAGCCGGAAGCCCTAACCCTAGAATCGAGACTACTTCTTTCTCCTCTCCGGCGCCTACCGCGGCCACCATCGATGGGGTCGCGCATGGGTCTGCGGGCGAGCGCAGGGAGGTCACGCGTGGATCTGCGGCGGTCTCTTCGCCTTGTGGTCGGCCTTGCCAATAGCATCTCGACCGTTCCTCCTCCAACTCTGCCGAAGATGCCGAGAGTCCTCTACCGTTCTCCTCACAGAGCCAACAGAGGAGGACATGTGCGCGGCATTCAACGTATTTGACCAGAACGGGGACGGGTTCGTCACGGTGGAGGAGCTGCGCTCCGTGCTCGCCTTGATCGGGCTCAACTAGGGAAGGATTATCTTCAATGGTGAATAGAAGTGTTGATCAATTCATTCACCCCTCCCTTAGCATAATTTAGTCTTGGTGATAGAAATTATGATCATTCTGTTGTGCTAATTCAACAATTTTGCTGCAAAAATTCACATGTTGGTACTCGTCCACGCTCATATCAGAGTTCTAAATGACAAGCCTCCTCCTTAGCATAAGAACGAGAATCTTCAAAAAGTTTTTTTTACAATTTTTTTAATACAACTACAAAATATTTTATAAAATTTTATAAAAAAATATTTTACCAAACATGACTTTAATTTTTGTTTCTTAAAATTATTTTTTCAGATGAAAGTAACCAAACGCAAAGTCAGAATTTGTATACCCAGAAAAAAAAACTTTATAACTTCATCTTTAAAAATTGTTTTTAGAACAAAATTTCAAAAAACATATCCAAACGGACCCTAAGTCATCCTAACATGGCCCAAATTACTTTTCATTTAAAATCATTTTATGGAATTTAGAAAAAATCTTTTGCGTAGACTATTTATTATTTAATGCATGACTTTTACCATCAAGGTTCACATTACATCATCAGATTTATAGCAACAAAGTTGACATTTTTAAGTATGATCAATGTGCAACGACGATTATTATCATTAAATAATTGAAAGATTATCATCATTAAATTACACAAACTATACCATAATATAACATTGATGTCCAATTTCCAGAAATCCAATTCTTCTCCAGACAACAACCCCCGAGACCAATATGTTAAAATATTAGTATTAACCCTCAACCCTCTCCAATACTCTAGAATTTTGGTGTAATGACGACGACTTTAACATAGTATTAGAGCATCCATGTTAGAATTTTTTGGCACGCATTATTTCAAGCAGACCAAAAAAAAAACCTCTCCATGAATCCAACTCTCGGTCGATAAAATCGGTCATTGATCTGCAAGGGTGTGTTGAATAATATTAATATTAACCCTCAAGCCTCCCCAACAGTCTAGAGTTTTGGTGTAATGACAAGGACTTTAACAGCCTACAACTGTAATGTCCCGCTTCGAGCGGAGGCATTGTGTCGACTTCTCGGATTGAGTAGGTTAGATCGGATTTAAGCTATGCAAAAAATTGCGAGATATGGACGAAGATGCAGACTTGTTTAATTGGGTCAGATTGGATGGTTTATGAAGCATTACTCACTTGTTTGGTTAAATCGTGCATCACATCAAATCATCTCTTTGATGAATCTTCAATATCTGCATGATCGGAACAGAAAGACATGGGTCGGATTGGATGGTTTATGAAATATGGCTCACTTGTATGGTTACACCAATTAAAAGATCGTATATCACATCAAATCGTCTCTTTGGGGAATCGTTCGATATCTGCATGATCGGGACAAAAGACAATTCACCATTACAAGTGGTGTTGGTCATTCTTTCATATAACTTCACACAATAAAATAATTTCATCTGCTTTGCATTGTATTGATAACGTTTCAATAAGCAATAAGGTAAAATAAGTTACTTGATATATCATTGATAGTTGAAATGTTGAATAGGTATATTGTCGTGCATATATTCACGGAGATGAGATATCTGACCTTCGACGTGTGTTTTCATATTGTTGTATTCGAAGCTTTCATAGATAAAGTGTACTAGAAATGGTTTGGTACCATTGTATAAGCAATAATGGTTTGAGACCAATGAGTTGCCGATAGGAATAATCCTGAACGAGAATGGAAGATTTTGAGCTTAGACACGCGGAATGAGATGCACAAGTAGAATTTTATCACATTTACTTCAGTTCCATTACAATGCATTTTATGTTTCTAGTTATAGAGCATACGCATTTGCATGACCATCGACAACTTGTGCACAAGATTTAGCTTTCCTCGAACGGTATCCTAGACATCAGAATCATGTCGACATAGGAGAAATATGTGGAACTTGCAGTCAGGTACGAGGTATTGCAGTACCTCCATTGAGACTAGCTACCTTCTATAAATGGGCGTACCACAATACCGTGTATAGTCCTTTCTGGTATAGGGAAACCAATTACCGTCATGTAGATAGGCTACATACTAATGCCAACTGTTTTGCAGACCTAACATATTGATGCATGGAAGGGATTTGTGACGTTTATATTGTTATTTCTAATCCTTGTTTTGCACGGATGGACAAGTCGGATGTGGGTAAGATATCACTATACAATTGATAAATATCATGTTATCTTCTATATTGTTGATTATGAATTGTTAATAAACCAAGTCCCAAGTAGACATTACAATTATAAAACTGTATGCTTCACATGAATATTGTGTTGGTTTAGGTTAGTTGGGTTGGCCCCACTCACCAGTATATTCCCCAATGTGCCGACTCTCTCCTCCATAGGTGCGGAGAGTCGCTTGGACTGAGATGTCGGAGCAATCATTTGGCGAGTTGAAACTTTCCTTGTAAAAGATGTTACCTTATGTTATAAATGACATATGTATGAAATATTATAAATCTTTGGAAATCGTGAGTTATAAGCCAAATTGGCATATTTTAGTTGGCCATGAGAGGTTTTGTACTCTGCTGCAATTGTAAATAAAGAGATTATTTTCATTATACTGGTTGTGGTTCAATTTGTCTGCTTATGTCTATTGCAATAACCTTGTATTGAGATTAATTAGCAACTATGTTCATTCTTTCCTTGTACCAATACAATTTAGATTTGTACGACATCATGTCCAGTGAAGATTTTTCGGTTCCGCGGAACCAGGATGTGACAACAACCCTATTGCTACGGTTTTCATCGGGTTCTGGTAGAGTTTATGTAAGACCCGAACCCAAATCTTATAAGCATGTTGGTTTCCGATTCAGGTTCAAGCCAAAATCCTTCCCTTCTAACTGGATCTGGCTTGGCTTCCAGATTTAAGTAATATGTTTAAACTATAATTTACATCAAAGTATTTATTGTTTTCTTTTTTTGCTTCTTTGTCAACAAGCTGGATGATTTTCACATGGCCATACGTAAATTGTTGGGTCAAGTCTCCATCTCCCTCCTGTCGAGGTCACCTCCAACTCCACTGCTCAATAAATGGCAACAGGAACAGGGAGCTCAGGAAGCGCAGGAAGAAGGCGCACACGCTCTGCGTCTGCTGCTGGTGGGAGAGCATCGACCTCCAGAAAAACCGCTGCGGGTCCTGTGAGTTCCTTGCCACCCAAATCTGCAAATATAACAGGTGTGAAGGCTATTAGGAGGAATACGACAGGCACCGGAAGGATGAGGTATCGTCGTACTGTGCCACGGAGGCTCAAGGGAAACTTCAGAGAAGGTACTGTGGCAGCTCCAAAGAAGAGAACAGCTGCTGCAGCAACAATTTAGTATGGATGGTGGTAGGGAACTTTCTGGAAGGTTTCAGTCGGGAAACAACAATTTCTTTTTCATCTTGTTTGTTTCATGGATTTTGAGTTGGCAAAGTTTAAATCCTTGCACAACAAAAAATAGAGTATATTGTTGGGTCCTATTTATCTAAAATTATATAAAACACTCACACTTTTCAATCAAATCTATGTGATAAACTTGATATCTGCTATATTTAGATGGATAACAGGTTTCTTACCTGGTTCTGTTGAGGCTACATGCAAACTGTAACTATTAAGAATTTTGGGGTTAATTTTGGAATAGTCAGATCGGGTTATCGGTTACCATTGGCAGCCGTAACTAGTCACATGCTGTCCTCTGCACAAAACAACATTCCACTAAAGAATCCATCGTCTATGTCTAGGTACTAATATGATCAATATGAAATAATATGAGACAGTACACTATTGAAAGATGCCCAAAGGAGGACATCAGGTAGAAAGAAAAGTTAGAAACCCCTACATCACACCACAACACAAAGTCCCAATCGTATAGTACATGTTTGTCTTAACCTACCTACTACACATCCCAAAACTTTAGTCTCAAGGCCCCCGCCTTGCCACTGCCCTGCCTAGGCCTTTCAAGGCTTTGGCGCCTCACAGCCTCGCAACATCTTAAAATGCATATTACCTATTTAGTTATGGGGGATTTCCTCGCTTATTTGCTTTTCAATGAAACATGATTTAACGTGTTGTCATCTCAGTATCTTGCTGCTAAACAACATTCTTGTACTTCTAGATCTATATGCTTATGTTAGATCCATGCATCATCCATACAAAGACAAAATGATTCTGTTCAGTCACATTTTTGGCCAAATGCTAGGTTGGTTATAACAAACCATTCAGAAAGAAATGGTCACCCTAATAGACCCTTTTTCTGTTATTGCTCGAAGCTCTATCTATATGATTAATTAGTGGTCATCAACCAATATTTGGAACAATATGAGGTCAATAGACCTACAAAACAAGCAGGATATTTGTTTGAAGCTCTGTTAGCCTGGTGGTGTTTCCCAAGGCCTCTTATTGCTCAACTTTTCCTACCCTTGAGAATGTCTTATACCTTAACTAGAACATAATTTATAGGGGCTGATTTAGGTTCAATAGACAGAATGTAGACAATCTTTCACCATCCAATCAGAGCAAAGATATTCACTATTCAGATTATTCCTTAGTACATCACTACTCCCGATGCCTCTCCATGTAGTAGATAATTAGATTCGAAGTGGACACTATTGCTGAACAAACAAAACACTTGCACATACAGAACTTTTCCGAGCAAAAAAAGAAAGCATACATGTAAAAGCTTGCACCATATAAATCTATCAACTTTGAAGTTCTATTCATAAGAGGCAGTAGGAGGGGGAGAGAGATGGTTGAAGAAGACACCTGCAATTTATCTGGACCTGCTGCTTCTCGATAGATGAAAGAAACTCTTGAATCAGATATATGCAGAGTCTTTGGCTCATCTTCATCATTGAACTTAATAAAGACAGATTGCCCAACTCTGTTGGTGAATGTCATAAATGGACGTACTGAAATAACCTGAAAAATAAGTTCCTACACTGATAAATCATTTGGACCAGAAGTTTAAACAACATATGGGATATTATTTACCTTCGTAGGAACAGCTTGGTAAGGTGAAGGTTTAGATGAAACGAAGATCCGCATGCAATTCCCATCGGTATCATATGCATAAAGATCAATAGAGCCATCCTAAAGTTGAATACATATCTAACAATCAACATGCTTTCACAATCGACAGATATTGAAAACAATAGGTATCACCACGAATGAAATTTACCATGTCCCCAAGGGGAGAAAGGTCTCTAACAGGTCCAAAGCGCTCCTTGTCAGGTCTGCTTATTGCTGCAGATATTCCCAAAAGTTTGAAGTTCAATGCAGAAGCTATGGTATATCCCCCAACCATCTCTTCCTCGGTCATCTTGCAGAAAATTTTCTCAGACTTTGGGTTTGAATGAAATGGTACAGAAAAATGTCTCCTCTCTTTTCTGCCTGATATATCCAAAAGATTATAGGTAAGTGGTGGGCATCTTGCACTTGCAACCCAGTAAGAAGCATAGATTCTTAGAACCCTTGATATTAAACGGTCTTTGTCATAGTTATGTTCAATAATGATTTGAACAATCCTGCAGAGCAATGGAAGTTCGTCATATCAGTGTCATAATATTCAAAACTTATTCAAAGCTTAAAGATAATAAATCATGTGTGTGTGTGTGTGTGTGTGTTCTAACCTTCCAGAAAAAGAATTTTTCAGACATATCATTTTGGATGGCCTTCTGCTTGGATGAGATATGGGAACAGGCTCCTTCAAAAAAAAAAAAAAAAATGCATGTTATTGATTATGAAGAACTAAGAGAAGAACACAAGTCATTCTCATAAGATGGCTTTAGAACCATACATGTAATGGCTGCCATCCCCCTTGTGGGATAACTGACAAGTACAAGGGATCTCGCAGATCAGCATTATAAATCCTAATAGCTTCACCTGGAGCCAGAACACCTTGAGAGGAAGTACCGTTTTCTTCGCTGAATTGCTTCCCAGTCACCGTATATTCAGTAGAAAGGGGAAGGAAATTAGTTATGCATAATGGCGAGTTGATTATTAGATTCCAATCATGTATGGGGTCAGAATGCACATCTTTCCCAATTTGTGTGGCTTGTATTGACAAACAGAACCACAAACCCGAGGCAGTACTAGAAGAGTGCTCATTTACTGGTGAGCAATACAATAGACCATCAGACTCGGTTAGCGTGGCTACATATATCTCAGGAGATTCCTTGGTCTCACCCGAAACCTGAGTTTGACTGTGTTTCTCTACAACAGAACTCCATGAATATTCTTTTGCATCACTAGTATTTTCTGGTCTAAATTGAAAAGCATAAGATACTACGGGATGTGCCAAGCCTGACAATGGAAGAGGAATAGTTTCACCAGGTTTAATTACGCCAATTGTGACTTGACTCTCTTCACCAAATGCAACATTCTTCCTATTCCTTATCCATCTCCTTTGCCTCGCATAGTTAACAAAGTTAATATGATCCGATGACTCAGGCCACTTCAACTTTTCAGTATCTGGAGCATACACCCATCCATCAGCTGTTCTTACAGATGCCATATCAACATGCCAATCATCAACCCATTCCCAGCCATCTGGCAAATTAAGGCTAGGCATTCCCTGTATAACAGAATGGTCGTGATCAGGCATAGAAAACTACTCTAAGAAGCATAATTTTGAAGCCTATCAGCAAGTCGCTTTATTTACCTAGACTGTTACTAGTAGGTTTTAAATAAATTAACAGTGCTTAAGTCACATCACGAGGCTGATACAGTAAGACATGGAATAACAGGCTAAACAACTTGAAGAAACAAGAGTGGCAGAAGAAGTTCTATATACATACTTTTTTGAGAAAAGGTAAATACTGTTGTAACTCATCATGGTTAATCATGGTGACTCTTCATTTTGTAACTCATAACTCTTCACTTTGTAACTCCTAAGTGACCTTTCAGTATGTAACTCCCAACCTCTCTCTTCCTATATAAAGAGAGGTTGGGATGGCTTGTAGATAGATTGATACACATTGAGATATATTGATATACCATTTGAGATGTTGAGCTAATTGTCCACACAACACGTTATCAGCACTTTGCTCGTACAACACCGGAGACCCGACGTACCGCTCGCCTCGCCGTCCGCCGACCGTTGCCCCGCGCGCACCCCGTCGCTCGTCGCCGATCCCGCGTATCCGCGTGGGTCCTGTCCGATTCCGCGGTTTCCGTACAACGACGGTAACCCTTAATTTCTTCTTAGAAATATTTGCTACTAAACTGATTCAGCAAGAATATTTTTCTAAGGAATATTTGGTAGTGAAATATTTTTCCGGATAGTAAGATTTTTTTTTCCTAACAGAGAGTACAGGAACAAATTTGTATTAGCATGCAAATATTTTGTTCCAAAGGATGCTAATACAAATTTTTCCAAAGCATGCTGTTAGCTCTGGGATTACTTAATATTAGTTCTGGAAAAAGCTCATGATGATGATGATCGATTCCTTATATTGAATTATGTTATTCTAGATGCTCATGGAAAAACCTTTTCATTAATATTAGTTCTGTGACTTTTCATTTCGGATTTTTTTTCCGAATGATAGCTTTCTGGTTCTCATTACTTGATTTGCTATTCACATTCTGTTAACAGTTGCAAATTTGTTTTTATGTATAACTTTGTTATAATCTAGCCTTTAGCATACTAGTTTTTTTTTTTAAAAAACAAAAACATATTTGTTAGTTAATTTCTGAGGAAATAAATTTTTGATAGCAAATTTTCATGTTGAAAAGAAAATTTAGATGCTAACATTTTTTTTGGTAATGATGGATTTGGAGCGCCCCGGCGAGCGCCACAGTGCCATCTGCGCCCCGACAAGCACCTCAGTAGCATTTTTTTTTCCTTTATGTTATTCAGTGAATTATTGTAACAGATGGGTAATAAAAATTGTATTTTTTTCTCGCTATTTTTTTGGCGTCGCTTCATTAGACGTCGGAAAAATAGTTGACATTTTTTTGGTGCCGCTTGCTTAGGCACCAATTCTTTTGTGTGTTGTTGCCTACTTATGTTGTACGTTTTTTTTAGCGTAATGGCGTGGAAATTGAAAAATTGTCTTGGCTACATAAGCAAATTCTGGCACCGCCAAATATGGGCCTCCCAAAAATAACCTTTTTGGTTAATAATTTTTCAAAGGCAACGCTCATTTTGAGCACGCACTAAATTGTCACCTATTTTGCACAGTTCGCAAATATCGTGAATTTCTTGAAAAATCTTATTTATTCTTACATTTGACAAAAAATTTACGAAGTCTCTCAGAATAGGCTCACCTATTTGGGTATGATGTCAAAAAGAACTTGGGGCTTGGTTTTTAAGTGGTCCCCGGTGACCCTCCTCCCTCATTTTTCCGCCTGGTCATATTCACGTAGAGCTACTGAAAGGGATTGACCGAATATTATTTTTTGCTCAAATTGTATTTATAATTATGCATTTTTGCAAGAAACTTATTGATCTCTCTATATCGGTCCGTCGATCGATATAAGATAATTTTTAAACAAAAATCGTTTTTTCAAAACCGTTGTTTTTATTTACGATTGTTTGTTGTTGCTTATACAAACCAAATCCATATAAACCTGTCGTTTTATATGTTGACTGATCAAGATTTTTTCTCCTGTTGTAGAAAAATGTCGATCAAGATTGATTTTTCCATCCTTGAAACCTCCTGGCAAGAACTACTTAGACTGGACGCAAGACATCCAGAACCATCTAGATACGCAGAGCCTCTTGGACGTCATCTATAACGAGGAAGAGCGTGAAGTGGAAGTCACTCGCTCAATGAACGCCAAAGCGATGATTCTATTCCGCAGGCATTTATCTGACGCCATGAAGTCGGAGTTCATAGAAATCTCCTCGCCGAAGACGCTATGGGACTCTCTGAAAGAGCGCTTCGACCACCAGAAGACCATATGGCTACCTGAAGCACGCCATGACTGGTTGAACCTGCGCTTCCAAGACTTCAAGAGTGTAACTGATTACAACAATGAAGTCTGCAGGATTCGACCACTTCTCCAATACTGCGGTGAGATATTAACCGACAGTGATCTATTGGAGAAAACATACACCACATTTCCTTCCACTGACAACTTGCTCCAAAAGCAATACCGTCAGTCTAAATTCACCAAGTTTCCCGAGCTCATCACCCAGCTTTTACTAGACGAGAAGAACAATCTCATTTTAATGAGAAACAACAATTCTCGTCCTGCTGGAACAAAGGTAATTCCAATTGTTGATATATATATAGTGTTATTGGGCTTTAGTCCCACATTGGCTAGAATGATAGGAGAGGAGGCTAGCCTCTCCTATATATATGTTGTTACTCCATTCAATAAAATTACTTCAAGTCTCAACATGGTATCAGAGCCTAAAATTGCTTAGCATACCGTTAGAGACCCCTCCTCCACACAAACCCTAACCCTAATCCCCCTTCTACGCCGCCGCTGCCGCCCGCTGCCGCTGCAGCTGCTGCCGCCCGCTGCCGCTGCAGCTGCTGCCGCGCCGCCGCCGCCGCAGCGCCGCCCCGCTGCTGCTGCAGCTGCCGCGCCGCCGCCGCCGCTGCCGCGCTGCTGCCGTTGCTGTGCCGCTGTTGCGGCTGCAACTGCTGCTGCTGCTGCCGTTTTTACGGCTGCAGGATTCATTGTACCGCTATTGCGGGTACAAGATTCACGCTCGTTTCTGTACCGTTTTTACGGCTGCAGGATTCATTGTACCGCTATTGCGGGTACAAGATTCACGCTCGTTCTTGAGATCAATCTCAAGGAGATGCCTATAATCCCTAGATCCGATGAAATCAGACATATTCGGATCTAGGAGAGGACGGCAAGGACGAGCGTGAGTCGTGGAGCAAGTGTGAAGTGATCGAGAAGAAGCATCGATGGAGGAGATTCTCAAGAAGCTGGATGCTGACGATGTGGCGACATTGCTGAAGTTGATAAAGGTGTCGGCTGGTGAAAGCACGACACGAGCACCGCCAAAGTTAGAACTACCCTCCATCGATCTGAAGTTGGATGGACCAGCCACCTATTTGAGTTGGTCACGGCGGGTGAGAAGAACCCTTGCAGGTAAGAACCTGGAGGGATTCTTGACAGGCGAGAAGACAGAGCCGGAAGAGGGCTCGACAGGACGCGACGAGTGGAAATCCACTCATATGGTGATTTATATCTGGCTTCTCAACTCCTTAGTCCAGTCTATTGCTTCCACAGTAGATGGCATTGAGATGGTGAAAGACGTATGGGAGAAATTGAGAAGAACCTATGATGGCATAGGTAACAATCTACGGATCTTCCAGATAAAAGGGGAGATCGACGACACCGTACAAGGCGAGAAGACGGTGCAGGAGTACGCTACGGAGTTGGAACGCCTCTGGCTGGATTATGATCACCATTCCAAACGGGCAAGCTGCGGGGACCCAAAGTGCAAGGAGAGACAGGTGTGTCTGCAGGAGAGGACGATGAAATTCCTTAAGGGACTGACTGCAGCATTCACACAGAGAACAGCCTTACTCCTCGCCCAGCCAGCGATCCCTAGTCTCGAGGAGGCTATCTCAGCCATGATTCAGGAGGAGACGCGGATCAGATTACAGACAGGGACATGCGCATCATCGACAGGTGCTTTACCCGAAGTGAAGTCAGCACTAGCAGCTACCGGTTCAGGGGATACAGGATCCAAGGGAGAGCTCTGGCAACAGAATCGGCAGTGCTACAACTGTGGGGAGATGGGCCACCATCGATATGCTTGTACCAAACCACCTAAGGAGGGAGACTCAGGTGGTGGACGTGGACGAGGATATGCTGGACGTGGACGTGGTCGAGGAGGCCGACGAGGCGGTCGAGGAGGCTATCGGGCAAACCTGCTGGTGGCAGATGGGAATGGAGGAGCTGGCGGCGCCTTTACTGAGGAGGATCAGGCGCTACTGGATCTGCTGGAGAGAGCAAAAAGCGTCAATCGAAGGAGACAGGAGGAGCGTAGCAGAGGAGGCATCCACTCCATTCTTCAACGCCGCTATGTATGCCCATCCATCAGAAGGTACTGACGAGTCTCACGCTCTTGCATCTATGTCTTCCCTTAAAATGTCAGACTGGATTATCGACTCAGGAGCATCTCGGCATGTGACCGGAAATGCTAGTAAGTTTTCCTCGTACACTCACCTAGCATCGACAGACACCATTCAGACTGCGGATGGTACTTTCCAACCAGTGGTCGGTAAGGGTACTGTTAATTGTACGGGTTCAGTAAGGTTATCCAATGTTTTGCATGCTCCATCCTTCCCAGTCAGTCTCTTGTCTATTAGTTCTATAATTCTCCAACTAAAATGCATTGTTTCTTTTGATATTCCTAAGGTGATCTTCCAGGAGAAAGGGACGGGACGAAGACTTGGGACTGGCACTTGGCATGATGGACTGTGGTACTTAGATCAAGACGGACTGGACTCAGCATTGGTGTCTATGGCAGAGAAGGCTGGAATGGAGGAGCTGCAGCAGAAGACTGAAGACACTTTGATACTTCATCATAGGAGGATGGGGCATTCTTCCTTTGATACTCTAAATAAGTTGTATCCAGATATGTATGCAAAATCAAATAAAAGGAAATTAGTATGTGATGCATGTGAGTTAGGAAAACTTACTAGGAGTTCATATGTTGGAAATGGTCATAAGAGTTCTTCAGTCTTTGAGGTAGTTCATTCTGATGTTTGGGGCCCATGTGCTACTAACACTATGAATGGGTATAAGTATTTTGTTTCGTTTATCGATTGTGCATCTCGTGTCACCTGGCTGTATTTGATGAAGAACAAAAGTGATGTATTTGCTTGTTTTCGGGACTTTCATAAATATGTCCAGACTCAGTATAATGCAGTGGTGAAGATACTGAGATCTGACAATGGGACGGAGTATACCAATAGGACACTTGCAGAGTACTTGTCAGCACATGGAATACAGCATCAGACCTCTTGTGCATATACACCAGCACAAAATGGAGTAGCAGAAAGGAAGAACCGACATCTTCTGGAGACCGCAAGAAGTATGATGATCGACATGAATGTCCCACAACACCTATGGGGATATGCGGTGTTGACAGCAGCTCAACTTATAAACAGGATGCCTTCAAAAGTCCTGGGATGGAAGTCTCCATGTGAAGTATTACAAGGTAATAATAGTGGAATACTTCCACTAAAGGTGTTTGGATGTGTGTGTTTTGTGAAGGACAACAGACCATTCGTTGGAAAACTTGACCCTAGAGCAGTCAAGTGCATCTTCGTGGGCTACTCAGCAACTCAGAAGGGGTATGTATGCTGGAGTCCAGTAGAGAAGAAGAAATTTGTTAGTATGGACGTCCACTTCCGGGAGCATGAGCCATATTACCGCCAGGATGGAACTTCGTATAACACGCCTCATACTACAAGTATAAGGCGAGAGGGGGAGATAGAGAACTTGGAGAACCTGGTGGTAACCGATTTAGAAGTTTGGCATAGAGACACGGTTGAGGAGGAACATGAAGGTGAAGCGGAACAGAGGGAGGAGACGAGAAGTGTTACACCTACGGCTCAGGGGGAGTTACTGACCTACAACAGGAGAAACAACAAGCAGACTACAGGACCAGTACCTACAGTGTCAGTGCCAAGTCCCTTGCCTGCGCCTGTCCCAACTCCTGAGACACCTATACCACCATCCTCCTCACCTACACCACCATCCTCCTCATCTACACCACCACCCTCCTCAGGTGATATCGTTCCTCCCATACCACTACCTACACGAAGGACTACTCGCAGCAATGCGAAAAATCCTCCGGACAGATATGGTTGGGATCTTGCTAAGTTTGTTTCTTATGATCATATATCTTCTTCTCATGGAGCATTTATAGCATCTTTGGATAGTATTACTGTACCTAACAATTGGCAGGTTGCCAAGAACGATCCAAAGTGGAAAGCGGCAATGCACGAGGAGTTGGGAGCTCTTGAGAAGAACCACACTTGGGAGCTGGTGAGACTGCCAGAAGGGAAAAGAGCAGTTGGATGTAAATGGGTTTTTACTGTGAAACAGAACCCAGATGGACAGGTTGAGCGCTATAAAGCTCGACTGGTGGCAAAAGGATACAGTCAGACGTACGGCATCGACTATGACGAGACCTTTGCACCAGTGGCGAAGATGAGCACTGTCAGGACCTTGATCTCCCTGGCAGCCAATGGAGGGTGGAAGCTACACCAACTGGATGTGAAGAATGCATTTCTTCATGGAGATCTAGTAGAGGAGGTGTACATGGAGATACCACCAGGATTCGGCACAAAACAGACAGAAGGCAAGGTCTGCAGACTGAAGAAGTCTCTCTATGGACTGAAGCAGTCTCCTCGGGCATGGTTTGACAGGTTCAGGAGAGCAATGATAGGGATGGGATATCAGCAGATCAATGCTGATCACACTGTCTTCTTCAGACGGAGTGGAGGCCATATCACCATGCTTGCAGTATATGTAGATGATATGATTATCACAGGCAATGATGAGCAGGAGATCGCCCAACTCAAAGTAAAACTTGGCAAGGAGTTCGAGGTGAAAGATCTTGGCCCCCTTCGATACTTCCTTGGGATTGAGATTGCTCGAGATAATGAGGGAATCGTTCTTTCTCAAAGGAAGTACGCACTGGACCTGCTTACGGAAACAGGGATGATGGGATGTAAACCAGCTACGACACCGATAGACCAGAAGTTTAAACTGGATGCTGAAGCTGGAGAACCAGTTGACCGGGATAGATATCAGAGATTGGTGGGCAAGTTAATCTACTTAAGCCACACTCGACCTGATATCAGCTTTGCGGTAAGTGTAGTAAGCCGCTACATGCATGACCCCCGGAAGGGTCACATGGACGCAGTGTACCAGATTCTGAGGTACTTGAAGGGAGCCCCCGGGAAGGGACTGATCTTTAGAAGAAATAATCATGTAGGCATTGAGGGCTATTGTGATTCTGACTGGGCTAGCTGTGCTGACGACAGGAGATCCACATCGGGATACTGCATATTTGTAGGAGGCAACTTGGTCTCTTGGAGGAGTAAGAAGCAGTCAGTAGTGGCCAGATCAACTGTCACGCCCCGCTCCCGTAGGAGCGATCGTCCTCGCTAAGGCGTGATGCCGCACGGGCCTAGGTTGCGCCCGTGCAAGGCCAAGTCCAGAAACGGCCGATTTGAGTTCTAGGCCACAGAGTCGCACAGAGTGTCCCCAATTGCAGCGGAAAGTAAATTTTACACAAGTTGAATACGAAATCAAACTCTTTATTGATATTCAAGAAGTTACAAGCGGCGCTAGGCCGATATTACAGATCGCTCAAGCTCTCTCTCTCTGAAACATAAAAGGGCGTGCCAAGTGGCTTACAAGATGGAATGATTCATGGCGATGTTCCGATACATTATGTCCTGTATAGGGTGCTTCAGCTCCTTGCAACGCTCCAAGGCTCCAGAGATAGCTCCGCGCCTTAGCACGTTCGATTGGAAACTCTGCACCCGCCGACGATACCTGCATCCTGCAAGTAGACTGTGGGGTTATCAGTACATTATTATGCACTGGTGGGGAGGCTAGCTCGCCCATAATCACTATCATTACCGAACACGTTCCATTTACTTGTGTGCATCTCTATCATTCATTGTCTTTCTAATCTTGCCTTAGGGTCATTTACATGGCATATAATATAACCTATCCCGTGTTACCGATTTCAAGTGTCGCATGGAAATACATGCACAACTTACCCATACTTACCGTCCGGCCTTCCCTGTTCAGAGCAAACCAAGTTAGACAACAGTTCATGTGTAATAACATAACGTAGACGCATTCTTTTAACTCATTTGTACTCATTATCATTTTGGAGTGGCACATTTCAAGTCATTCAGTAGGCACTTGTTCATTGAACTTTTAACTTAGACTACTCTGATTTCAATGCAAGGACTTGCACGTGGATTGCCACCAGCAAAGCCCACTTAATCTATATGCATCGGTCGCTGGCACCACAAGCCATCCTGGACTTTCTCCTTGGCATTTTCGTACCTATCATGGCGTGCGGCTGGTACACCCTGATAGTCTCTTGAAAAATACCCCGCACTTACGTCTCCTGGGGCCAAGCCTCCCCCAGTTAAGCCCGTAAGCCCCTTTTGGATCCGCCTAGGCCGGCATATCCCCCCTTTGATCATGCCGCGGAATCCCCTTTCACGGTCACAGCATACGCCACCCCTCGCTCGTGCCGTTGTCCACGACCATTTCGTATTTTATTGTCATTTTAACTTAATGGCTGCTTTTGAGCCTTAGGCTAACCCTTAGCCTTCTTACGTTATCGACCAGGTTGGCGTCCGTACAGCGCGGGTAGCGAGCCCCGATGCACGTGCCCGTCACACCTGTCGCTAATCCTTCTTTCTTTTCTTATCTTTTCAAGTTTCCTTTCCTTTTCTTTCTTTCTTTCACTTGTTCATTAGTTCATCGATTCATTCACGTATTCATTCGTTGATTCACTTATTCGTTTGCTCTTTCATTTATACATTACACGACTCCTCGTGTGGGAGTCGCCTTGGCGACCCATCGGTCCCATAGCCTTTCAATGTTGCTATAATCTACACGGTGCGACTATATTGATAGTCTTTCCGTTTCATTGTTGTAACCCATTCATTGTTTGATTGTTTGGACGTATAGGGAGCATCAACGTAGGCTTGTGCCGTAGCACGAGCATGGAGCGCGGGCGAGAGTTCTCGTATTTTCCATGTTACTTTCCATATTCTATACAAACATACAAGTTGGGATTATTCCCTTAGCTAGGTGCGTTGGGTCATTTATTAGCATGCAAGATGTTATCGCCTAGCGATTCTCGTGTTTGTGTCCGCATTATTATGTGCATAGGCTAAGCAAAGACAGGTTCATCGGAGCCACCCACCTTAGCGATGTTCGCATCGGCCGAGCGATATTCCGAGCGCGCCTTTGAAAGTCTAAGTCTGGATTCATCCTGTCGGGCCAATGTAAGCCTTGCATCGATTCGCATCGATACTTCATCGGGACGAAGCAACTCTTCGGGTCGACGGCTCGTTTGAGTCGTTGCACTTGCCGTTTGGAATCGGCGTTCCGCTAGGGCGGAGCGGGTCACTACATAATACACCACTCAAAACAAGTCTCGTCCTCGAGACTTCCTGAGTGCAGGTCATCCTACCATTCCTTAACTCGGACCGTGTACATACCTTAGACAATTTCCTATGCATCGTCGTTCGATGGCATCGAACGACACTCGGTTTCTTTCTAAGTTCCGTGTCGTATACGTTTTGGTCGATTTTTATTGAATAGCTTCTCGTTCATTTTAGACTTGATGTTATCTTTTCAATTCAAGCGTTTCTTCGTATTGGTTTCTATTTCTTCGTGTCATGGGACTGGAGTGGCTGCACAGGGCACGCTGGATTTTGCCAAATGCGTGGGTCGTAATTGAGGCAACTCACTTTCGTTTACCTCAATTATCGGGATCACTCGATTCGCTTCTCAAGCGTTTTCGTCTATGAAATCATTATGACTTCTTCTTAGCGGAGTCGACCAAGTCTACGAAATTTCCGTCCGATTCAAGACCAAGAACGACACCATCGTCGAGCATAACTTCCTATCGATGGTTCAATTCGTTGCACCAACTTTTAACTAGCACGATTTTACGTTCACGACACTCGTTCACTCCCCAAGTCGTGCTAGAACTCAGCGTATCACTTGGTTGGATCGTGCACGCATTTCAGGCGTCCCCAAAATACATGCATTCAGCCAAGCCGCAGGATAGTGAGTTTGTCATTCTCACTCGAGTCGTATCGTGCACATACTCAAGCGTTCCTGAGATATATGCATATCAGCCGAGTCTCATGAGCAGGATTTCCTACTCTTGATCCACTCTTTCAATCCATGTCAATCCTCAAGCTCAATCCTTTATTTGCAACTCTTGCAACAGGGCGTCTCGCCTATCCGCTAGGCCAATTCTCAAGGCTAAGTCAATGTCAGGATTGGAATCATAGTTCCCCAACAATAATGCCAACACTGACCCCAATCCTAGGGTCAAACCAAAGTCGGTGGTGCGGGATTTTTTTCTACCCAAGCTCGTGTCACTCAGATTCCTAAACATCGAGCACGATCACTTAGTTCGCATAGATGCATTCGTTTTGCAACATCCAAATCTGTTCAATCACCAATTCTAAACCAATTCATGTATTCGATCACGAGGTTATCCAGCTCGACAATACGTTCTGCCCCAATCTCACGCGAGTCCGATTATCCACGGCGGTTCATGAATCACCATGCAACGCTCCCGCGGAATAATCATTCTCATCGGGGCGTAACTCTTGTTTGAGTTTAGACTAACTCATTCTCGATACGCAGATTGGACCTACTCAATCCTCAAGTTCAACTCTTCAAACACACAACTCATCCTCAAGTCTCCTTCGTGTCAAACCACAAGTCGAAGCATACGAGTTGCCACGCCAGGCGAGTACCGATCACTCCCGCTGTATGAATCACCATACCAGCGCTCACGCGGAGTGATAGTCCTAGTCGGCGCGACGCATGTGCGAGGCTGGGGTTGCGCTCGCATAAGGCAAGAACGTCTACGTTGTGGTTGACAACGAAGTAAATCCAAGCACTCCGTTTTCATCCAAGCCAAGTCTATATTTGATAGTCCGACCGTCATTCATCCTCGAGCCAAGTTTATCTTTTCCTCGACACATCCTTAACGACCCAAGTATAGTATCCAACGGAACAATAACATTTGCATGATCGTCATTCGCCGAGTCGGAGTGCCCCCGAGTTATCGCATATCGATCTTCGATACGCCTCAATACCATCGACGATATGCGTAACCTGACGATCTTCCTTTGCAACCGATTTTCGAGTCATGCATTGATGCTATTGTCCGAGTTGGATATTCCACAATTTCCTCGATATTCAAGATCAAGTTCGACCGCTATCTCTCCAGCTAGGGTCAAGATCGTTGTTCAAACTCAAGTCGCGATTCATTTGAGTCAATCCGAGATCGTACGCGCAATCCTCTAAGTTTCCTCGATCAAGACCATTCATTTACCTCTGTCGTTCCGAGTCGTTTTCTAACTCACGTTGTCTAACGACAAGTTGTCCGAGCGACATCTCGCTCGGGACAATCGAAGTCACAACCAACTAAGTGTGACGCGTTCTAAGGCTTTGCGCGACCGCATCGCCTCGCCGACATACTCGTAATCCTCGATTTTGCTCGAACTATTTCCAAGACGTCCATACACCACTCGGATTCAAGCCATACGGTCTAATCCTCAATCACGTTTGCGCCACGCGCTAAGACGTCTTATCGATTCGTTCAACGAATCGCTAGCGTAGTCGTTCGTGCCGTTGCGACGCATTAAGTCGTTCGCAATAATCCTCAAGGTCCAAATCGATCCTTCGAGTGCGCCTTAAGCGTTAACTCGATAACGTTCCTATCGATACACACTCAAAGTGTATCTCCGTTCTCGATCGAGCGATACGTTGATATCGCTCGCAACCCGATGGCACCCAAGAGTCGAGGTGCGCAACACGCGGACTAAGTTGTACCGCTTAACCATCCCGTTCGGACCACATTCAAGTTTGCACGCTCACTTATTCTCGTTCGCAACTCGTTTGCACCAAAGGGTCTAGGTGCGCGATACTCCGCACAACTTAGCCAAAAAGGCTGCGTGCAAAACCATCCCGTTCGAATAATACTCCGGTCTCGTGTACCCGTTTGCTATCGTCAACGTAAGCCTATTCAAGCATGCCTCGCGTTTGCTAACTCTTAGCATTTAGTTTTCATCCGACTCGAGTCCGTCGTAGTTCGGCACAAAGGCCATCGCCTATCAAGTCCGTCGTAGTGGCACAAAGGCCATCGCCAATCGGTCCCGTGCAACCGAGTACTCATACGAGCTTTCGCAATATTAGACTTATTGTATGGAACATCCCAATGCACAACGAGAGAGAGCATACACTTCTTTTGTTTCCAACGCGAGCTTTCAAAACTGAGAGAATCGAAATGATGTCCAAGGACGTAAAGCCGTGCTCTGATACCAATCTGTCACGCCCCGCTCCCGTAGGAGCGATCGTCCTCGCTAAGGCGTGATGCCGCACGGGCCTAGGTTGCGCCCGTGCAAGGCCAAGTCCAGAAACGGCCGATTTGAGTTCTAGGCCACAGAGTCGCACAGAGTGTCCCCAATTGCAGCGGAAAGTAAATTTTACACAAGTTGAATACGAAATCAAACTCTTTATTGATATTCAAGAAGTTACAAGCGGCGCTAGGCCGATATTACAGATCGCTCAAGCTCTCTCTCTCTGAAACATAAAAGGGCGTGCCAAGTGGCTTACAAGATGGAATGATTCATGGCGATGTTCCGATACATTATGTCCTGTATAGGGTGCTTCAGCTCCTTGCAACGCTCCAAGGCTCCAGAGATAGCTCCGCGCCTTAGCACGTTCGATTGGAAACTCTGCACCCGCCGACGATACCTGCATCCTGCAAGTAGACTGTGGGGTTATCAGTACATTGTTATGCACTGGTGGGGAGGCTAGCTCGCCCATAATCACTATCATTACCGAACACGTTCCATTTACTTGTGTGCATCTCTATCATTCATTGTCTTTCTAATCTTGCCTTAGGGTCATTTACATGGCATATAATATAACCTATCCCGTGTTACCGATTTCAAGTGTCGCATGGAAATACATGCACAACTTACCCATACTTACCGTCCGGCCTTCCCTGTTCAGAGCAAACCAAGTTAGACAACAGTTCATGTGTAATAACATAACGTAGACGCATTCTTTTAACTCATTTGTACTCATTATCATTTTGGAGTGGCACATTTCAAGTCATTCAGTAGGCACTTGTTCATTGAACTTTTAACTTAGACTACTCTGATTTCAATGCAAGGACTTGCACGTGGATTGCCACCAGCAAAGCCCACTTAATCTATATGCATCGGTCGCTGGCACCACAAGCCATCCTGGACTTTCTCCTTGGCATTTTCGCACCTATCATGGCGTGCGGCTGGTACACCCTGATAGTCTCTTGAAAAATACCCCGCACTTACGTCTCCTGGGGCCAAGCCTCCCCCAGTTAAGCCCGTAAGCCCCTTTTGGATCCGCCTAGGCCGGCATATCCCCCCTTTGATCATGCCGCGGAATCCCCTTTCACGGTCACAGCATACGCCACCCCTCGCTCGTGCCGTTGTCCACGACCATTTCGTATTTTATTGTCATTTTAACTTAATGGCTGCTTTTGAGCCTTAGGCTAACCCTTAGCCTTCTTACGTTATCGACCAGGTTGGCGTCCGTACAGCGCGGGTAGCGAACCCCGATGCACGTGCCCGTCACACCTGTCGCTAATCCTTCTTTCTTTTCTTATCTTTTCAAGTTTCCTTTCCTTTTCTTTCTTTCTTTCACTTGTTCATTAGTTCATCGATTCATTCACGTATTCATTCGTTGATTCACTTATTCGTTTGCTCTTTCATTTATACATTACACGACTCCTCGTGTGGGAGTCGCCTTGGCGACCCATCGGTCCCATAGCCTTTCAATGTTGCTATAATCTACACGGTGCGACTATATTGATAGTCTTTCCGTTTCATTGTTGTAACCCATTCATTGTTTGATTGTTTGGACGTATAGGGAGCATCAACGTAGGCTTGTGCCGTAGCACGAGCATGGAGCGCGGGCGAGAGTTCTCGTATTTTCCATGTTACTTTCCATATTCTATACAAGCATACAAGTTGGGATTATTCCCTTAGCTAGGTGCGTTGGGTCATTTATTAGCATGCAAGATGTTATCGCCTAGCGATTCTCGTGTTTGTGTCCGCATTATTATGTGCATAGGCTAAGCAAAGACGGGTTCATCGGAGCCACCCACCTTAGCGATGTTCGCATCGGCCGAGCGATATTCCGAGCGCGCCTTTGAAAGTCTAAGTCTGGATTCATCCTGTCGGGCCAATGTAAGCCTTGCATCGATTCGCATCGATACTTCATCGGGACGAAGCAACTCTTCGGGTCGACGGCTCGTTTGAGTCGTTGCACTTGCCGTTTGGAATCGGCGTTCCGCTAGGGCGGAGCGGGTCACTACATCAACAGCTGAAGCAGAGTATAGAGCGATGGCCTTGGGAGTCACAGAACTATTGTGGTTGAAGAATATGCTGACGGAGCTAAAGCTGGACCAGGGAACAAAGATGAAGCTATGGTGTGACAACCAGTCAGCTATTAATATTGCCAACAATCCAGTGCAGCATGACAGGACCAAACATATTGAGATTGACAGATTCTTCATCAAAGAGAAACTGGATAAAGGAGAACTAGAGCTGGGCTATGTTCCAACCAAAGATCAGGTAGCAGACGGACTGACAAAGGGGCTTAGTTCTATCAACATGATGAGAGGATGTGACAAGATGGGCTTAGTGAATATCTTTCGCCCATCTTGAGGGGGAGTGTTGATATATATATATAGTGTTATTGGGCTTTAGTCCCACATTGGCTAGAATGATAGGAGAGGAGGCTAGCCTCTCCTATATATATGTTGTTACTCCATTCAATAAAATTACTTCAAGTCTCAACACCAATGTCTGATGCAAACGCTCTCCGTGGACCAAATCCACGGTGGAAACGAGACAAGGAACAGAGGCAAGTTTAAGTCTCGCCACCCAAAGCGAGGTTCTAACAAGAACCAAGGACCTTTGACTCCTAGGCAGTCTCATGGTAAGAACCAACGGACCAGTCGTCCCAAAGCGAGAGTGGAAGGCCAAGCGCCTACTCTCTGCTACAAATGTGGTGCTTATGGTCATATGCAACGGACTTGCAGGGCGACCCCCCAAGAAGTTGATAACTATCACAAGGGACGCCGGGCCGAAGCAAATCTGGTCAACGAGTGCGAAAATCTAAATCTTGAGACCCCCGATTTTGTAGCAGAAATGGAAGAATGAATCTCCATTATCTCTCTATATTTGATTTAAGTCATGAAACTTTTGGTGGTTTGTATTTTCTGTTTTCTCGATAAATTAAAGTTCTATTTCGAGCACTTTCCTCAAACGCGTGACAAACTTTAATTTTCTTTACTTATAGGCATGGACCACGGGACAGTAGATTGTCTGATTGATAGTGGAATGGCTCACACTATCTTGAGAGATAAATCATACTTTATCTCCTATACGCCTAAAGTAACCTCAGTGACAATCATTTCGGGACCCTCAACCCTTGTTCAAGGTTTTGGCAAAGCCCGTTTTTTGTTGTCCAATGGTACTCCCGTTGAAGTATCAGAGGCCTTATATTCTCCAAGGTCCAGTCGTACCTTACTGAGTTTTAAGGATATTCGAGAAAACGGATTTCATGTTGAAACTGCTCGAGAACATGGCTTCGAGTATCTTTTCATTACCTCCACTCAGTACGGCCAAAAGTGTATCATGGAGAAGTTGAAAAGTCTTTCAAGTGGTTTGTATCTCACTACGATACAACACATCGAGAGTAATCTCATCATTCGTCGAGCGCAGTTGATGAGGGGACTTTATGCTATGGCATGACCGGCTGGGTCATCCGGGTCAAAATACGATGCTTCGCACTATGAATGCATCACATGGACATCCTCTTGGAGGAAAGAATTTTGTTATAAATCCGAAAAGCCTATCCCAAGCTTGCTCGATTGGGAAGACGAATCTCAAGCCACTCCATGTGAAACCTACGAGATTAGTTTCTCAATTCCTTGAGAGAATTCATGGAGATATTTGTGGACCAATCCAACCAACATGCGGACCATTTAAATACTTCATGGTTTTGGTTGATGCATCGACTAGATGGTCACACGTAGTGTTGTTGTCCACCCGAAACGCAGCATTTCCTAAACTCCTCGCCCAGATCATTAAGTTAAGGGCTCACCATTCGGATTATCCGATAAAGTCTATTAGACTTGATAATGCCGCGGAGTTTACATCGAAGACTTTCGATGACTATTGCATGACTTTGGGAATAAATCTTGAACACCCTGTTGCGTATGTTCATACCCAAAATGGCCTAGCGAAAGCTTTTATAAAGCGACTGCAAGTGATAGCGCGGACCTTGGTTATGCGCACCAAACTCCCACTATCTGCATGGGGCTACGCAATTTTGTACGCTGCAAATTTGGTCCGTCTGAGGCCCATGGCCACCCAACCACTTTCCGCGTACCAGCTGGTTACTGGATGTGAGCCTGACATCTCATATTTACGTATGTTTGGGTGCCTAGTCAATGTTCCAATTGAGCCGATAAGGCGTTCAAAATTTGGACCTCAGAAGCGACGGAAAATATATGTCGGTTATAACTCCCCGTCCATTATTCGCTATTTAGAGCCCTTGACAGGCGATCTCTTTACCGCGAGACACGCGGATTGTGACTTTGATGAGGCAATCTTCCCGTCGTTAGGGGAAGAAATGCACGCTAACGTTGATGAGGAACGACGTGAATTAGCGTGGCATGTGCCCGCTGTTGCTCATCATGATCCCCCCTCTGCACATAGTGATAAAGAAGTGCAGAGGATTCTAGGTCTGCAAGATATTGCAAATCAAATGTCAGACGCATTTAGCGACCTAGCAAAAGTCACGAGATCAATTATACTTGCTGCAAATGTGCCTGCAAGGATAGACGTCCCTGAGAGACACCATGTTTATGTGAAACATGTTGCTCCGGTCGAACCCGCCGAGCAAAGGACGCTGCCATCGGCCGTCTAGTCCGCCGCTATTCTTAAGAAGAAGGGAAGACCGGTTGGTTCCAAAGATGTTCTGGCCCGGAAGCGGAAAAATCTTGTTAAAAGCGTTTTGCCACATGAGATCATTAAGAATCACGGCGATGTATTAGAAGAGCGCGTTCCAGATGAAACGCCTATTCCTAATCATGCCGATAACCTCGAAATATCCGTCGAGTATGCTAGCTTAGACGATATTTTGAAACGAAATGAAACTGTCATCGATGATGTGTTCATATACTCAGTGGCCACTGATATTATGAACAATGATGACATGGAACCTCGTAGTGTTGCCGAGTGTCAACGACGAACGGACTGGTCACAATGGAAACAAGCAATCCAGGCTGAACTAGACTCCTTAGCGAAAAGAAACGTGTTTGGACCTATTGCTCCAACACCACCCAATGTTAAACCAGTTGGTCACAAATAGGTTTTCCTAAGGAAGCGTAATGAGAGAAATGAGATTGTGCGATACAAGGCTCGCCTTGTGGCGCAAGGCTTCTCACAACGCCCTGGAATTGATTACGAGGAGACGTATTCTCCCGTAATGGACGTTATAACGTTCCGCTACTTAATCAGTTTAGTAGTTTCCGAAAAACTGAATATGCAGCTCATGGATGTGGTCACAGCCTATCTCTACGGGGATCTGGACACAGAGATATACATGAGAGTCCCTGAAGGACTAAAGATGCCTGAATCAAGTAGTTCCCGACCACGAAACGCGTTCTTGATTAGACTGAGGCGTTCGCTATATAGATTAAAACAATCCGGGCGAATGTGGTATAACCGCCTAAGCGAATACTTGATCTAAAAGTTTGGGATACATTAATAACGAACTTTACCCATGCGTGTTCATAAAGAAATCCACTTCAGGATACGCAATCATCGCGGTCTATGTAGATGACATGAATCTCATAGGAACCAAAAAAGACTTGTCAGAAACTGCTGATATCCTGAAGAGGAAATTCAAGATGAAGGATCTTGGGAAGACACGGTTTTGCCTCGGCCTGCAGATCGAGCACCGTAAAGATGGAATTCTTGTCCATCAAGCGAACTACACCCAAAAGGTGTTGAGACGCTTTAGTCATTTTGACGTTAAGCCGTCCGCTACTCTCATGATCGTCCGCTCTCTAGACATTACTAAGGACCCATTTCGTCCAAAGGAGGACGACGAAGAGATATTGAGTCCTGAGTGCTCTCATCTGGGTGCAATAGGCACTTTATTGTACTTGGCCCAATGTACTAGACCGGACATCTCGTTTGCTGTGAATTGTCTAGCTCGACACAGCACCGCGCCAATACGCCGCCATTGGAATGGCATAAAAGACATTTTTCGCTACCTTAAGGGTACTACGGACTTGGGCTTGATCTATCCCTACGCGGTTTTGAGTGAGTCGAACGCTCTTGGCACTCGAAGCAACGCGACCCTTGTTGGCTACGCCGATACGGGATACTTATCTGATCCGCACAAGGGACGTTCCCAATCTGGTTATGTCTTTACCATTGGGAACACGTCAATTTCTTGGAGGTCTTGCAAACAGACCTTAGTGGCTACTTCAACGAACCACTCTGAGCTACTCGCGCTCTATGAGGCAACTAGAGAGTGTGTATGGCTTCGAGCTGTTATTGGCTATATTCGAAGTACATGTGATCTTCCATATGACCCAGATGAACCTGTTGTCGTCTATGAGGACAATACCACTGTTATTGATCACGCGAAACATGGTTACATCAAAGGGGAAGCTACCAAGCACATATCGTCCAAGTTGTTCTTTACACATGAACAACAAGCGCTTCAGAAGATTGAAGTGCAACACATTGGATCGGAGAATAACCGTGCAGACTTGTTCACCAAGTCACTGCCGAAACACTCGTTCCAGAAACATGTCAGAGCGATTGGACTTAGGAAACTTTCAGAGCTAGCCTAAGTGAAACATGTTTCCTGTACCCTGTTGTGTGCATGTGAGGGGGAGCGCCCCAACGAGCGCCTCCAAACGCCCTGTTGTGCGTATATCCCGCACCCTGTCGAGTGCGAGTGAAAAGGGAAGCATCCTAATGTATGCTTGTGTACTCTTTTTTCCTTCGACC
This sequence comes from Iris pallida, assembly GCA_029216955.1. Lineage (NCBI taxonomy): Eukaryota > Viridiplantae > Streptophyta > Magnoliopsida > Asparagales > Iridaceae > Iris > Iris pallida. The sequence goes on from JANAVB010009600.1 coordinate 153,272, forward strand.
AAAGTTTTTCCCACTGGGTTTTCTTTGGCAAGGTTTTTAACGAGACACATTTCAAATCTCTTATTCACTAAGGACTATTGTGATCAGGGAGAGTATCCAGTGTATACTTCTAAACCATCATGTACTCTTTTGTCCTTCGATCAACGGTTTTTTCCCACTGGGTTTTCCCTGACAAGGTTTTGACGAGGCACCTTTGCAATGGTTAGTTTACCCCCATCACACTGACCTGTGTGTACTCTTTTGTCCTTCGACCAAAGTTTTTTCCACTGGATTTTCTTTGGCAAGGTTTTAACGAGGCACAAGTAGGTGGTCATTTTTGAATATGCAAGCTACAGACAGACGAAGAAGCTCAGAGGTGTTTACAAGCAGAGTTTGTGAAGAGCCAAGGGGGAGTGTTGTAACTCATCATGGTGAATCATGGTGACTCGTCATTTTGTAACTCATGACTCTTCACTTTGTAACTCCTAAGTGACCTTTCATTATGTAACTCCCAACCTCTCTCTTCCTATATAAAGAGAGGTTGGGGTGGCTTGTAGATAGATTGATACACATTGAGATATATTGATATACCATTTGAGATGTTGAGCTAATTGTCCACACAACAAATACTAAATACTTGACCTGGAACACCATAACCAAGCATCCAACAAAATATTATAAACCTGTCAGTCAACGATTACAAAAATGTATGGGTGAAACTCACAAACACCATCAAGTTCAACTGTTTTAAGCAAATCACTAAGCACATCCTAAATCCATAACTCATAAATCGTGGCCATACAGTATTACATGATTTAACTTCTGCCTCTGTGTTTCATCTTCTCACAGCGGCAAAGTTAAATCTTTGACATTTCATATATTAATAAATCCTTTACCACTGAAGCATTGTGTCCTAAACCTATATATAATAATAAAGAACAATTAAAAGCATATTCATAAATTTAGTTCTAAATTCCTTCTTACATCTTACCAATCTAGCACTAAACTTAAATGGAGACCTACCTATACCAGAAACATTTTGAGTATGTGAATACCCCTAATCTTCGTGGATACATATCTCATACTTTTTTCTTATCTCATGGTCGTTTCAAAAGTTAGGATGATGCTTGTATGGACCTCTCTCTTTGGGATGCAGTAGAATAGAAGAAGAGGTAATTTTGGTGTTCGGACTACCCTAAGTAAATGTAGCTACAACAAGAAAATCTGCAAGATTGAACGAATAGAGAAAAAAGACACATACTGTTAAAATAGCCAACTGTGGAGGAATTACTCACTGAACTATATTCAGATTAGACTAGACATACACTATTAGGCTACATGATGCAATATTTTACATATTAGTAACATCCATAAGATTTTATAACCATAATCATGTTATAAGAAACTGTGTAAGATCAACACAGTGCACATTGAGATAAGACCATACTAAGTAAATCATACAAGATAAAAGTGAGCATATTTCTAGCCTTTCACCTGATTATCAGTTTCTCTCGACCATTCGCTGGAGTTGTTGGAAGATGGAATGGACTTACAAAAGCTAACCCAACCGGTTGATGGAGTGTATTTTTCAGTTTCAAAGAATTCTTCAGCATAGAACCTACTATCGTCAGCTCCCGTATCTTCTTCTGTTTCATTATCCACTGTCTTCATATTCTCAGACGAATATTTAGATTTTAGACGCAGAGCAATAATGAAATCAGTTTTATTTGTGACAGACACCAGTGAACGTATGCTGACATATCTATTCCCATCCTTGATAGATACTTCACTAGCAACAACATGATTGCCTAACCTCCAGCAGGATGCACGGGCAGCATAGTTTAACCTCACATTTGTCCATGGTCCTTGCCTGGTAGGGCTGATCTGAAGAAATCCAGTTCTCTTGCTATTTATGTGATCCAGTTTTTCATGTTTGACTTCAGGTTTTGTTGAAAGTAATACCACACATCTAATTCTTCCATGAGACTTCTTAGCATTTTGGCAATCCTGACAATGACCATGAAGCATTAATACTAAATAAAATTGCATGACAAGTAAACTTCAAAATGTTTTCGAAGAACTGTACTGACCAAACATAACTGAGTAACAAATGTACAGTATGTATGATGACAAATTAATATACATGTGCATAAATAGGAATTACCACTTCCTTTGCCAATGAAAATTCTCTCCATGTCAACTCAAAGTTATAAATGTTATTTGAACTGGGATTGAGCTCATAAGCTATCTGCTTCAGAGGAGAAGAATAGATCCCTACAGGCTCACCTGTCAAGGAAATCTTCATTTAATAAATACTCGGATGCCAACGCCCAGAAAATCATTTGACAAAAATACAGCTTGGAAACAAGTTGAAAGTAAAATAGTACCTCTACCCACATCAACAACAAGGAACTCCACCATGTAGTTTTCCTGTACCAATCGGAGAGAGAATCATCCAAAAGGGTCCAAAATGAATATGTATTATAATAACTAAAGAAAATAAAATTTGATAAACCATAAAATTAGAGTAGCCGAAATGAGAATGCTAAGATGGATTGGTGGAAATATATTGAAAGATATGATAAGAAATGAGTGTATTAGTTGCAAATTAGAAATGGCACCAATTGAGCACAAGATGAAAGAAAATTGAGGTGGTTTGGACATGCACAACGCAGATCAATAAATGCTCTTGTAAGGATAAGGAATAACATAGTAGTTAAATGAGCCACTAGGACTAGAGTTAGGCCTAAACAAACATGGATTGAACTTTTAAGGAATTACATGGTTTTCATTAATTTTACAGAGGACACGATCCTCAAATAGCTGAACGGAAGTAAAGGATTGAAAGAGCCGACACCAAGTTCAGGATAAAGGCTTTGTTATTATTGTTGCTTCATATTTTTGGTTAAGTTGGTTGGGCCAGTCTCCACATAAATGTAAGGTAAAATTATGAATTCTCTTTCATGTAAACTACCCATTGAGGTCTTTGGCACTTTATTTTTCTTCGTGAGAGAGAAGCAGCTATCATGTAATTGATTTCCATTATGTACCTTTCCTCATGCTATATTCCTTTATGAGCGTAAAGTGACTATCATGCAACTCTTTCCCTCTATATAACTCTCCTCATGCTATAAAGATGAACTCATCATGTCTCAATAAATATTATGGTCCAAAATATTGGTACCAGAATCGGTTTCGGATCCTTCTTATGAGTATTTGTATCGGCAGTTTCAACGGTTTTGAATTGGCGTTCACGGTTTTGGAAAGCCAAAAGATAATAAGTTATTTGAAAACTAGAAAAGATTAGATATATTTAGGCATAATCATATGTATTGTTTGTTGTTTTCGTTAATCTTGAATGTAATAGTATTCAATATTGTTTGAATCGTTCACTAGCGATGTATATTTTTGGTTTATTTTACTTGGACGAAGTACCCCTACAATATTTATAGTTATGAATGGAATACCACTGGTTTATTAACCTTGTGAATTTATAATATACAACTTCGACAAATGATAATGGTTAGATTGGGTCCATAAAGAATCTTATCGAGATACTTTAGAATGTTGATCTTCGGCACGATCAAATCACCATGCCTCTTTTTTGCTACATAGTGAGTTGGTTACACCTACAAGCCAAATGGAAACCAAACGTTTCGCTGTTCAAAAATGTCGAATCTCGTCTCACTCATCATTTGTCGGAACTTTTTGGAGTAAACGCCTTGGCTTGGACATGACAGTTAGTTCATGCGGTTATTCCTATATCTGAGGAGAGTACATCAAAGTGAATAATTCTTAGATATATTACCATATCCCCATGGGTTGGAACCACTTCTTACTGACCAGTGAAATCTTTATGTCAAAAATCCATCTTTATGCCCAAATCCCTGATTCAAGTAGTCATTTATTTTGTACCTCCCCTTCTCATTCTAATCCTTCTTGATAGATTCCATCCACAAGCATAAAGCTTATGGCAAACGATATGGCTGATCATCTTTAGATATTGCATTTATTTTTCTCGTTGTTGGTCATATGTATAGAAGTAACTTCGGATTCAAGCACAATATTGAAGATCTTTTAGAAGCACATACTCCTTCGGAAGGTGATTAGGATGTGGGCACAAGGGTCATTAAGATGACATTGTTATTTGCCATAATTCTCTATTTTACTTTTATTTTTGTTGAATTGACCAGAAAAGAGAGCCGCTATGGCAATCGGACATGACAAAACAAATACAATATAGCTGATATGTACGACTATTGGCCGATAGTGTGAAATTTGATAAATATATATCCATTAGTGGAATCCCCTCTCAGCATGGTGTCGTGGCATGATACCTATGTCACCTTTTATTCTTAAGCTCTCCCTCCCTCCTTAATTGACTACCATCCTCCCTCACCCGATTAGTCCAGACCCCTAGGGGTAAGCATTCGGTTAATTCGGTTCAAACCGAACCGAATAACCGAAAACCGAATTGGACCGAAAACCGAATAAGCAAAACCGAACCGAACAAATCAAACCAAATTAAATCGGTTCGGTTTATTTGTTTTTTATTCAATTTTTCGGTTTATTTACGCTTTTTTCGTTAATATATATTATTGGTATATTTAGTATTGGTATATTTAGTATATTGTAAAGGCACATGGGAATATCCTGAAAACATATTTAGGATGCCAGAATATGTCACATGATATTCCATTATGTAAAAGCTATATAAAGGCTTTATTCTGACATAACCCTAGCCACCTATCTGAGTATATTATAAAGGCTTTATTCTGACATAACCCTAGCCACCTATCCGAGTATATTATAAAGGCTTTATTCTGGCATAACTCCAGATGTAAAGGATACATAAAGGCTTTACATAATGGAATATCATGTGGCATATTCTGGCATCCCAAATATGTCTTCAGGATAGATGGCTATATTCTGGCATTCCACCAAACCCTAACCTTTCTCTTCTTCTCCTCTCTCTCCGCGCCACCAAACCCTAACCCGCACATAGCAGCCACCCCCCCTTTCCCGCACATAACTCAGATAGGTGGCAGGTCCATCCAAACCTTTTTAATAGCCTTCATACAACATGGTATCAGAGCCACCTTTTCACAAACCCTAACCCTAGCCGCCACCAAACCCTAACCTTTTCCTTCTTCTCCCTCTCTCTCCGCCACCAAACCCTAACCCGCACATAGCAGCCAACCCCCCTTCCCCGCGCGCCTGTTGCTTGCTGTTGCTGCCGCTGCCGCCGCTATGGTACGCGCACCGGCCAACCCACCACGTGCTCGCCGCCTTCCCCCCTGCCGCACGCAACGGAACCTTTGTTGCCGTTGTTCGGATCATTCCGAAAGAGGACACCGATGCCTAGATCTGACAAAAATAGACATGTTCGGATCTAGGAGCGGACGACGAGAATGAACGTGAGACGTGGAACGGACGCGACGTGATCGGAGAGGAGAAGCATCCATGGAGGAGATCCTCAAGAAGCGGGATCTTACATAGATTGCGACGTTGATGAAGTTGATGAAGATGTCGACTGGTGAGAGCACGACACGAACGTCGCCAAAGTTGGAACTTTCCTCCATCGATGTGAAGCTGGATGGACCAGCCACCTATCTGAGTTAGTCACGACGGGTGATAAGAACCCTCGCAGGAAAGAACCTGGAGGGGTTCCTGTCGGACGAGAAGACAGAACCGGACGAGGGCTCGACAAGATGCGACGAGTGGAAGTCTACTCATATGGTGATCTACATCTGGCTTCTCAACTCCTTAGTCCAGTCTATCGCCGCCACAGGAGATGGCATTGAGATGGTGAAGAATGTGTGGAAGAAGTTAAGGAGGATCTATGATGGTGTGGAGAACAACTTACGGATCTTCCAGATAAAGGGGGAAATCGACGACACCGTACCGGAAGAGAAGACGGTGCAGGAATATGCCACAAAGTTGGAGCGTCTGTGGTTGGACTATGATCACCACTCAAATCGAGCGAGCTGCGGAGACTCGAAGTATAAAGAGAGACATGTGTGCCTGCAGGAGAGGACGATAAAATTCCTCAAAGGGATGACTGCAGCATTCGCACAGAGGACGGCATTACTTCTCACCCAACCAAAGGTTCCAAGTCTTGAGGAGGCTATCTCAGCTATGATCCAGGAGGAGACGCGCATCAGACTGCAGGAGGGGACAGATGGTCCCCCCGAAGCAAAGTCAGCACTAGCGGTTACCAGCTCGGACGACACATGGTCCAAGAGAGAGCCCTGGCAGCACAACTGATAGTGCTACAACTACGGAGAGATGGGCCATCATCGATATGCTTGTACCAAACCACCTATGGAGGAAAACTCAGGTGGTAGACGTGGACAGTTCGGTGGTGTAACACCCCAGAACCAGAATACTGGAGAGCAGGGGCGTACATAGCCAGCTGCGTATATTTAAGTGCAACCCACATCGCTATACAGACACGGCTGTCTAGATACATGAGGGTTTAACTACAAGCCATCGGTCTCCTATGGTCATGAACTAGCATATTGTCTCAATCTCAAGCAAGTAATAACAGTTACAAGATGTCAGAGCACCAAATATACAATAGCAAGACGTACCATACATTACATATTCGGATGATCATGAAGCTAGTCGTACAAAATACCAAGACTAGCAAGAGTTTTAGTCATACATGATCAACCCTAAGATTTGTCAATCATGTTACAGCCCGTAGGCAGACAGTAAATAAAGGTGCAATACGAGCTAAACACGTGCTCGTCGGCTAAATGCCTCAAAAGAATATTTTTACAATAAAGTGGGAGAACAAAAGGAACCCACTCGTTGTCAGGGTTACGCCTGGTGGTCACCATCTGGCTGGAAGGAAGGTACATCCTCTGGAGCTGCTCCAATATCTGGCTATACAAAACCAGCTGGGTCAGACCCCAGAAAGAGCAAGTGCCACAAGGAGGCTTCACTTAGGAACTAAAATCAACATATAATAAGAGAATATTAAAGATAATTATAAAAGAAACTGATAATAACGGGACAACAACAGTGAATTGAGTACGAGAAAACCATTCAAGTAGCCAGGTCGCAACCCTTAAACTAAACAAGGACCGGGTTTGTAACTCTTCATCTGAACAGAACTTGGTTTCTCATCATTTATCGATAAGTAAAGCACAAGAAATCAGGTCATGCTACAATCTTGCACAGGATCGGACAAAACTAAGCTGGGCTAGACTACATCCAATCAATCACGGCCACACAATGAGTACGGCTTGATACTTTAACTAACTAGGGTTATCACAGGCCTAGTTACCAGCAAAATGCAATGAGATTATTCCAACAGCCACAAGCCCTACAGACCATCCAGGTTATCCAGACGCAATTGGGGATTGAATTCATGTGGGTACATCGTCCGAGAAATGCATATACCCTTAAGTAGTTTAGTAGGTGCAACACATGGCAGTGTGCTGGAAATGTGCCATACTCGACGGTAGGCTACAAATTCCATGATGGGGCGCCCATATAACGGGATTGTCTGTAGCTGGAAAATCTCTCCATGACTACTGGATTTTCTAGTTATTAGCCTTAGTCGATTTCAGTAGGTACCTCTGACCGTGGTATTCAGGAGGTCCCTATCCTAGACATGATGCAAGACAATACTGGTTTATTTGTATAAACACAATCATCCACGGTGTCCAGGCCATTCATTCTTGTCATGTCAGACTAGCCGTCATAACAGCATATCGAGGTATATCATGTCAGGTTTACTTGTCAAGAGTGCGCCTTGGCAAGCCACTATCGTGTTAATAGAACATATCAGAATTTACATGGCATAAACATAAATGTAACATTCCAATATAATAATAATAATAAAAGAGGACAAGGGCTAGGGAGAGAGCAATGCGGCTAAGGAAAATAAGCTCATGCGGCTGAGAGGGAACTGGCATGTACGGTAGGGAAGGGAATGGGGTCATGCTGCCGGGACAAATGGGTTCATGCGGCAGAATAGAAACAAGGGCTCATGCGGCTGCGGAATGCGAGCTCATGCGGCTGGAAGAGGACGGACGCATGCGGCTCAGTGATGCGCGCATATGCGGCTGCGGGGGAGCGACGCCATGCGGCTAAGGATAATAACTTCATGCAGCCAGGAGGGGGAACCGGGGTATGCGGCTCGGGAGATGCGGTGCCATGCGGCTGAAGGAAACACGGGCTTATGCGGCAATGGGATTTCATGCGGCAAGAGGGAACCATGGTTTGTGCGGCTGAAGGAAACGCCGGCTTATGCGATTGAATGGATGCGCGCTCAGGCGGCTAAATGGATGCGTGCTCATGCGGCTGCAGGAACCAAAGATATCTATGCAGCTAAGGAATTTAGGAGTTCATGCGGCTGAAGCGGCCATGCGGCTGAGACTGTCATGCTGCTAAGGAAACTGTCGCATGAAAAGCCATGCGGCCAGAGAACTGTTCTTCTTCTCCACTTCCGAGAAGAACTATGGAAAGCCATGGCTTTAAAGCTTCATAACTTTTTCATCCAAGGTCAGAATCCAGACTTCCATAGGTCAAAATGGAGCAGAAAGAAATTTCCTACAACATGAAGCCATAAAAACTTGAGAAAAACAAGGTTAGATAGATCAAAACCCGAGAAATCCAAAAATACAACAAGCTTAGATCTACACAAATTGAACCATGGAAATTAAAAATGTTAAGTACTAAAGTGTCCTAGAATTTCGTGGAGAAGACAATGGAACAATAAAAACTGAGTTCCTCCATGAAGCAAGCTGCACTTGCCTAGGCCTCTCTCTTCTGGTAGGTGGAGAGTAATGGAGGAAGGAGAGTTAATGAAAAGTAAATGAGGAGAGAGGAGTTGGACGGCTAATAAAGGAAGAGTAGGGGTAGGTAGGGTTGGTCCACATGAAAAACCAATCCAAACCGAACCAAGCCAACCAAGCCAAACCAAGCAAGTGAAATGCCAAGATAAACCATGCAATGAGACATGCAATATACGTACACGTATACCAAAATACGTAATACGAACCACGGTCGTTACAGGTGGACGAGAATATATTATAGGACGTTGTCGTGGTCAATGGGGTCGACGAGGCGGCCGAGGAGGTTATCGGACAAACCTGCTAGTAGCAGAAGGGAATGGAGGAGCTGGTGGCACCTTTACTGAGGAGGATTAGGCACTGATGGACATACTGGAGAGGAAGCAGAGCGCGTCAATCGAAGGATACGAGGAGTGGAACAGAGGAGGCATCCACCTCATTCTTCGCTGGGGACAACGCCGCTATGTATGTCCATCCATCAGAAGGTACTGACGAGTCACTAGCTCCTATAAATCATCAGACTGGATTATCGACTCGGGAGCATCTTGACATGTGATGGGGAATGCTAGTGAATTTTCTTCTTACACTCACCTAGCATCAGCAGATACCATTCAGACAGCGGATGGCACTTTTCAGCCAGTGGTCGGTAAGGGTATTGTTAATTGTACATGTTCGGCAAAATTATCCAATGTTTTACATGTTCCATCCTTTTTAGTCAGTCTCTTGTCCATTAATACTATAATTCTCCAACTTAAATATATTGTTTCTTTTGATATTCCTAAGGTGACCTTCCAGAAGAAAGGAGCGAGACGAAGACTTGGGACTGACACTTGGCATGAGTGACTGTGGTACCTAGATTGAGAAGGACCGGACTCGGCATTAGTATCTATGGCAGAGAAGGCTAAAATGGGAGGACTGCAGCAGAAGATTGAAGATACTTTGATACTCCATCATAGGAGGATGAGACATTCTTCCTTTGATACTTTAAGTTTTATCCAGAGGTTTATGCAAAAGCAAATAAAAAATTAGTATATGATGCGTGCGAGTTAGGAAAACCTACTAGGAGCTCGTATGTTGGCACGGGTCATAGGAGCTCTTTTGCTTTTGAGGTAGTACATTTTGATGTTTGGGGTCCATGTGCTATTAACACTATGAATGGGTATAAGTACTTTGTTTTCTTTATTGATTGTGCCTTTCGTGTCACCTGGCTATATTTGATGAAAAATAAGAGTGATGTACCTACTTGTTTTCGGGATTTTCATAAGCATGTCCAGACTCAGTACAACGCAGTTGTGAAGGTACTGAGGTATGACAATGGAACGGAGTACCAACAAGATACTTGCAGAATACTTATCAGCACACGGAATACAGCATCAGACCACCTGTGCATACACACCAGCACAAAATAGAATAGCAGAAAGAAAGAACAGACACCTTCTGGAGACCGCAAGAAGTATGATGATCGACATGAATATCCCAGAAAGCCTGTAGGGGAATGCAGTGTTGACCACAGCTCAACTCATCAACATGATGCCTTCGAAAGTCCTAGGATGAAAATTCCCATGTGAAGTATTACAAAGCAATAATAGTGGGATACTCTCATTAAAGGTGTTCGGGTGTGTGTTTTGTGAAGGACAACAGGCAATCAGTTGGAAAACTTGACCATAGAGCGGTCAAGTGCATCTTCATGGGCTACTCAGCGACTCAGAAGGGGTATGTGTGTTGGAGTCCAGTAGAGAAGAAAAAAACTTCGTCAGTATGGATGTCCACTTCCGGGAGAATGAGCCATACTACCGCCAGGAGGAAATTTCACATAACACGCCTAATACTACCAGTATGAGACGAGAGGAGGAGATGGAGAACTTGGTGGTGACCAATTTAGAAGTTTGGCATGGAGGCATGGTTGAGGAGAAACATGGAGGTGAAGCAAAACAGGGGGAGGAGATTAGAAGTGTTATGCCTACGGCTCAGGGAGAGTTACTTACCTACAGCAGGAGAGAGAAGTAAACTGCAGGACGAGTACCTACAGTGCCAGTGCCAAGTCCCTTGTCTGCGTTCATCCCAACTCCTGAGACACCTACACTACCACCCCTTTCAGGTGATATCATTCCTCCTACTCCTCCCATACCACTATCTGTACGGAGCACCACTCGCAGCAATACGAAAAATCTTCCGGACAGATATGGTTGGGATCTTGCTCAGTTTGTTTCTTATGACCATATCTCTTCTTCTCATGGAGCATTTATAGCATCTTTGGATAGTATTACTGTACCTAACAATTGACAGGTTGCCAAGAACAATCTAAAATGGAAAACGGCAATGCACGAGGAGTTGGAAGCTCTTGAGAAGAATCACACTTGGGAGCTGATGAGACTGCCTGAGGGGAAGAGAGCAGTCAGATGCAAGTGGATCTTTACCGCGAAGCAAAACCCAGAAGGGAGGTTGAGCGCTACAAAGCTCGACTAGTGGAGAAAGGATACAATCAGACATACGGCATCGACTACGACGAGATCTTTGCACCAGTTGCAAAGATGAGCACTATCAGGACCCTGATCTCCTTAGTAGCAAATGGTGGATGAAAGCTACACCAATTAGATGTGAAGAATGCATTTTTTCATGAAAATCTAGTGGACGAGGTATACATGGAGATACCACCAGGATTTGGCTCAAATCAGACAGCATGCAAGGTCTGCAGACGAAAGAAATCCCTCTATGGACAGAAGCAGTCTCCTCGAGCGTGGTTTGACAGATTCATGAGAGCTATGATATCAGCAGATCAATGCTGATCACACTGTATTCTTTAGAAGGAGTGAATGCCACATCACCATACTTGCGGTGTAGGTCGACGACATGATTATCACGGAAGATGATGAGCAGGAGATCGCCCGACTCAAAGGGAAGCTTGGTAAGGAGTTTAAGGTAAAGGACCTTGGGCGGACTGGGGTGAGCATTATTCAGGTCCCAATTCGTCATCCTTATCAGGTGGGGACAAGTGACATAGGGGAGAGGAAGGGGTGTGGGTGGGAAGGGTGAGCATTATTCAGTTTTGGACCGAAAATCGAACCGAACCAAATAAGAGATTCGATTCGGTTTACAAAAAATTCGTTCCAGTTTTGGTTTTGAAAATACTAAATTTTCTTAGGTTTCGGTTTTGGGTTTCGATTTCGGTCCAAAACTAAAAACCGAATAAGAAAATATTATATATATATGTGTGTGTGTATACGATAAGTATATACTAAATAAATTTAGGTATATTTAGTTACTATATATGTTGTAATTGATTGATGATTTCATTGATAGTCTCATAGGCTTCATATAGTCCTTACATAATGGAATATCCTGTGGCATATTCTGGCATCCCAAATATGTCTTCAGGATATTTCCATGTGCCTTTACAATATACTAAATATATCAATACTAAATATACCAAAACTCTTCCTCAAGATGGACGAAAGAAATTTACTAAGCCTATCATGTCACATCCTCTAATCATGCTCACAGAGCTAAGTCCCTTGGTCAGTCCATCTGCTACCTGATCCTTGGTTGAAACGTGGCCTAGCTCCAGTAGTCCACTAACCAACTTCTCCTTGATGAAGAACCTATCGATCTCGATGTGTTTGGTCCTGCCATGTTGTACTGGATTGTTGGCGATACTAATAGCTGACTGGTTGTCACACCACAGCTTCATCTTGGCTCCTTGATCCAGCTTCAGCTCCACCAGCATATTCTTCAACCAAAGCAGCTCTGCAACCCCAAGGCCATACCTCTGTACTCCGCTTCAGCTGTCGATCTGGCTACCACTGACTGCTTCTTACTCCTCCAAGAGATCAAGTTGCCTCCTAAAAATATACAATATCCCGATGTAGACCTCTCGTCGTCCGCACAACTAGCCCAGTCAGAATCACAGTAGCCCTCGATGTCCACGTGATTATTCTTCCTAAATATCAGTCCCTTCCCGGAGGCACTCTTCAAATATCACAGAATCTGGTACACTGCGTCTATATGACCCTTCCATGCGTCATGCATGTAGCGGCTCACCACACTAACTGTAAAGCATATATCAGGACGTGTGTGGCTCAAATAGATCAACTTGCCTACCAGTATCTGGTATCTGTGCCAGTCAACTGGTTCTCCAGCCTCAGCGTTCAGCTTGAACCTCTGATCAATCGACGTCGTTGCAGGTTTGCACCCCAACATCCATCTCTCTATGAGAAGGTCCAGTGCCTACTTCTCTGAGAGAGAACAATCTCCTCTGCGTCTCGAGTGATCTCAATCCCAAAGAAGTAGCGAAGAAGACCAAGATCCTTTACCTCAAACTCCTTGCCAAGCTTCCCTTTGAGTTGAGCGATCTCCTGCTCATCATCTCCCGTGATAATCATGTCGTCGACATACATCGCAAGTATGGTGATGTGGCCTTCACTCATTCTGAAGAATACAGTGTGATTAGCATTAGTCTGCTGATATCATAGCTCTCCTGAATCTGTCAAACTATGCTCGAGGAGACTGCTTCTATCCGTAGAGGGACTTCTTCAGTCTGCAGACCTTGCCCGTTGTCTGATTGGTGCAAAATCCTGGTGGTATCTCCATGCATCTCCATGCATACCTCCTCCACTAGGTCTCCATGAAGAAATACATTCTTCACGTCCAGTTGGTTTAGCTTTCATCCACCATTCGATGCCAAAGAGATCAGAGCCCTGACAATGCTCTGGTGCAAAGGTCTCGTCGTAGCCGATGTCGTATGTCTGACTGTATCCTTTCGTCACTAGACGAACTTTATAGCGCTCAACCTGCCCATCTGGATTTTGCTTCACGGTAAAGGGGGTATGGAGGTTTATAAAGGGGGATCTCTTTGGACAGACTGGATGAAATGTCGATATGTGAAGCAAGACAACTTTTGGAGATGCGCCATCGACAACAATCACTCTGTGACTTTCAAGAATATCCTGAGCCACAGAGCTGTTCTTAAATCATCTATCAGGAGAATCAAGTGTGATGGTGCTGGGACTGATCTATGGCTGGATCCTTGGCTAGAGCATCAGTCCCTGGTGGATATTATGGGCGATTGGACGCACAGAGAGGCGGATAGGGGTCTGACTTGTCAGCATATCATCAGGAATGGAGCTTGGAGTCTTTACTGTCGTACTGCGCAGCTTGGAGAGGTTATCCGCACGATCGAGATTGATACATCCCAGCCAACTAGGGGTGAGCAAATACCGACCGATACCGAAAAACCGGCCGAATACCGATTAAAAATATTCCGAAAAACCGAACCGAAATTATGTACCGATACCGAATTGCCGAACCGACTAAAATATGGTATAGTGGTAGTGGTAACGGTTTGAGTGTAATACCATACCGAAAATATCGAACCGATCCTCTCTCTCTCTCTCTCTCTCTCTCTATATATATATATATATATATATATATATATATATATATATATATATATATGTTCGTGATTAATTTTATATTACTTATTTTCATTTTTATCTTTGTTTTAATCAATTTCTTAGAATTTAGAATTTAGTGGACTTGAAGTTATGTTAAGAAAGCTAAGAATTGAATTTTTCATCGTTTGAGCTTATATTTTTGTGTTCTCATATAATTTTGAAGTGAATTGCTTACTTAAAGTTATACTAAAGATTAAATTTAGTGACCACATTTGATCTTTTAAGCTCATTTTTGGGTGTTTGCGACTTGTTACAATTGTTCTAATAATTTTTATTAATTGTTTGGTTGGTATATGCTTGGCTTTAAAATTTAATGCTTCAAAAAAAGTTTTAAAAAAATTATAGGTTAAAAGGTTCTACAATATTAAGTGTGTTGATTGATCAAATATTAATTGGTAAAATACCGATACCGAACAAAAATAGACCGAATACCGATTTAACCGAAACCGAAAAAAACCGATTCTAAATGGCACGATATTGGTATTGATTTTTTAAATATCGATTTAAAAAAATACCGAAAAGTTCGACCAAATATCGACCGATTATACCGACGCTCACCCCTACAACCAACTGATTATTGGGTCTAGGGGTGGGCATACGGTTCTAGGACCCGCGGTTCCGATCCGGTCCGAACCGTAAAATGTCTAAACAAGCCGGTTCCTAAATTTTGAAATTTAAACGGGACGGACCGAGGCGGGTCGTGTGACATTAACGGGTCGGGACGGGTCCTATTTTCAAAATAAACGGGACCCCGGCCCGACCCGTTTCTAGGAGTATTTTTTTATATCAATTTCTAGTATTTTTTGTTATTATAGTCTATACATAATAGAATATCTTATTGTTTACTAAACAAATTCTAGAAGTTTAGGACGACATTAGACTTGTTTTGTTCTAATAAACAATATAACATATGTAAATGTTTACTATTATAGAATTTTTTTAAAACTTTTTTTGGACTCGTTCGGACCCGCCGGTCGACCCGTTTCAAACGGGTCGGGTCGGGTCCGGGTCCAACAAATTTGGGCCCGGCCCGACCCGTGCCCACCCTTAATTGGGTCTAGGATCCGTCGGACGAGACTGGGGGTTCTAGTTCTGGGAAGTTCAGGTTCCAGAGCGGCTACAACCTTTTGCGTTGTTCCTATCCTACTAATGCGGATTATGATTTCATATGGTGTAAGGGCATGGCCAGGAAAATGCAGTTGTGCCTTTATCGTTTGCTTCTGGGTTGCCTCCTGACAAGGGACAGACTCATCTCCTTTGGGATCCAGGTCCCAAATCCAAAGTGTGCGCTCTGTGATAAGGATGATGAATCAATGAGCCACATGTTCTTTGACTATGAAGTGTCCTGGTACATATGGTCTTAGCAAGGCCGTGTGCTGGGCGGAGGTATCACTGGTAGGACGATTAAGGAGATTATTACAGGGATCCGAGATTGCAGGGGGAGAGGACTGGTCTTGTTCAAGGCTGCTAGGATAAGGCTGGCTACTGCTGTCTGGCATGCGTGGAGGAAAAGGAATCGCCGTATCTTCGAGGGACTTACCATCCCTCCGGTCGGCATCCTCCATAACATCGACTTTGATGTAAAAGCAATGAAAACCTGACGAGTGGAAAACCACCTTGATTGTATGTTGTATGATTACTTGCTGAGTTTGGAATAAAATTTACCCTTTTTCCAATATATATATATATATATATATATATATATATATATATATATATATATATATATATATATATATAAGTAATGGCCCTATAACATTAAAATTGGGGCATGAAAATTTATGATTTTAGTGTATTGTAATACCTTTACCGCTGTGTGCGAGGAATAATATTTACCCTTATTCCAATATATATATAATTTTTTTCCAATATATATATAAGTTAGTCGAGTCTTGTGAGAAAATAGACTTGCAATATAATTGACAGAAAAAAAAAAAGTGATGACACCTACAAGTAGAAAAGGTTTCACCAACCAAACTAAGTTATAACAGTTCAGATTCATGTGCCGAAATCATGTAATCATAAAGCTCCTGTGCACCCAAATGGTTGAAATAATCTATCATTTGACACCGTCAGTTATGTCAAATTTGATTTGTATTTGATTTGGAAGCTGGGTGCACAGTAGAACCAACTATTGGCCGATAGTGTGAACCTTGATGAATATATCTCCATTAGTGGAGTCCCCTCTCAGCATGGTGTCAAAGCATGATACCTATGTCACCTTTAAAGAAAAGGTAACCACCAACCGTAATTCTATTCTCAAGGCCTCCCTCCCTCCTAACTTACTACCACCTTCCCTCACCCGACTACTCCAGGAACCTTCCCACCCATCGCCCACACCCCTTATACATGTCCTTCCCTCATTACATTATAGCTATGCATTTAAAGCGACGACTAGTCAGCACGCGTTGTAGAACCGACTAAATTTTCACGTATATTGGGTCAAAAAACCGACCCTTAAAAAGTGTCACTTTTTGCCCATTGTTTGCCGATTTTTGCCGCTTTTTACAATAATGATGATCCTATTGTTACGAGGGAAGTTAATGAAAATGATGATTGGGTGATTCCTACTGAGAATGATCTCCAAGAATTTATAGATTCAGGTGATAATCTCCTATAGTCTGAAGTGAGAGATGCGCATGGAGGTGATAAAGTAGGACCAAGTCATAGGAGCAAGAGACAATGGTATGAAGAAGAGGATTGGGATGTAGATGAAGAAAAGGAAGGTGGAACAAGATGTTGAGGACCCATCATGAGTGTTTACTCTGATGTTGATATTGAGGACATGATTAGTACCTCGTTCATGAGTTATAGTTATGTCCGGTCATTTTATTATCATGAACATGGTTTGATGTCGGTGTGTGAAACTTTTTGTTCTTTTTCATTAGTATGATTATGGACAAAATGAGGTACTTTATGAAACTCATTTTTTATTGGCATGATTTGGTATTAGTTTGTTTTATTGATATCATTGGAAATTATTATGTAAAACTAGTACTAATATTGAAAATAACAAGATCTGCTTTATACCGCTTCTTGACGACTAGTCCCGACTTGTCAAAAAGCGGTACTCGACCACTTTACAGCATAGCATTATAGTCCTTGATAATTACTTGGATCTCAGTGAGATTATCTCTTCCGATAGCTTGTTAGACTTGAGACCTTGTCAAGTTAACTGTCTACCTACTAGCATTCCGATAGTTATGCTTGTGGCCTTTTAAGGAGATAGTTCACCCTTTCACGCTACACAAGCTTCAAAGGCTTGTTTGTGGCTGCAATCTCTCTTTCAAGGCAATGACATGCCTAGAGGCTAATGACTAGCTTATATTACTTTCAAGAAAAGAAAACACTACACTCAACTGTGACCCAATTCAATCCTGTCTTACCGTTTTATGACCTATCAGCTGTCACTGTTCAACACTCCACCCACAACCTACGGCACATAACACCACAAGTATCAATTCAAATAATTTTACATACTAATGGCATCACATATTGCTCCATGTCACTTGCTGTTTGACCAACATATTCCAAATTAGTGTTCTAGACACTGACCATATACCTAGGAGCAGCTTCACTTAATGCAGTTAAGCAGAACAACACTTAATCCAGTTATATTTATATTAACCTCTTTCAACATATAGGAGAATATATTACATTTAATAAAAAAGATTGGGGGTTGCTGGTTTTGATTTGGTTAGTTTTGGTGTTGGTTTTAGACGATACTTGAGACTTTTTTCACAAGGGGTATGTTTAACAGTTCCTTTCCGTTTTAAAGAATCTGATCCAAGAGTTTAGAACTTTCTAGCTTTTGTCTGTTTAGTCACAACAAACCCATCTATGAATTAACAAAATTATAAAACAGAAATGGCTAAGAAAATAAAGGAGGATGTAAATTGCATAATGAGTACTATAAATATTGATCACAAAACATTACACAAGGGCAGGCTAGGCAGCTTCCATCTAGGCCTAGTTGGACACACTCTGGGGATTCCTACTAGTATCTTGGACCCTTATATTGATCGTAATCATTATGCACTTTACATCCTCCAGTATTTTCGTAGCCACCACTGTTTTATGATAGTGTTAATTCATAGATACCCTATTGTTTCTCACCCTCCACAAGTGCCAAACGGCTGCTGACAGGCCCATTCTTGTAAGTTTGTGATTTTTGAAAGCTTTTGTTGTGCCAAGCTATCTCCTTGACCTCCTCTTGAAAGCTGCATGCCCTCCTATAAACAAGGCCCAGTTTCAACCTGCACAGTTTCGAAACGTATGTTCTATAGCTACATTTGAAAATAGGTGGTAGGTACTGATGGAGAACCACTTGGGATTTTCAGTTATTTTGGATTCTTTAGTTTGTTTGTTAGGATAAACCAAAATAAAGAGAATTTTATCTCTCGAGTTGGTTGGGATTGGTTAGAGATTGACTTATCTTATGGATAAGAACTTAGAGATTTCGTTTATCATCTTTTGATGTTTTGTAGCTTATAAATAGTTTGTAATTTCATAAGTTATTAGTATGAAATTAACATTCTGTTTCCCTTTGGCACAAAGTGCAAGTCTGACCAACTTGGATCCCCCATTGTGTCAATCCATCCTTGGTCAGAAGCCTTTGTAGGATAGCTTTGTATAGGCATGCACTCATCTTGAGACGATTCCCCTTGAACCAGACTACCTGATGCGAATCTATGTCAAGGGAATTTTTTCTAGCTAGTCCCATAGCAGATTTTAGTGTGAAAGTTCCTGTAGGTGACCCAGTCTATTCCAAAAGTCTTCCCTACCCTTGTGTGAATGTCCACCCTCTGGATTGCTTCTGAAAACTGTCTGGTTACCAGTAGCTTATCTAGGTTCCATCCACACTCTTCTATGATGTCAGTTACTGTAGTGTTTCCCCCTGTCAAATGGAGAGTGACCCATCCCAGCTTATCAATAATTCTTCCTTCATCCAGCCAAGGTGGGTAGGTTGTAAGCCATCTTAGATATTAATCTTCTATCATTTTATACTATGCCTTAGTGCAATTTCGAGGACGAAATTCCCTAAGGTGGGTAGGTTGTAAGTCTCCTAGATTTTAGGGTTTCCTTTAAAAATTTTAAATGAATTATTTTCAATAAATATTTTATTATAATTAGTTTTGATCATTAAATGTACTTTTCCGTGACCTTGATTTTTGGAGTCAATCTCTCGAAACGTCTTAATGAGTTTTGACCTAGACAAGTTTATCTTCATTTTGATATATCATGTCTCACTCAAACTTGTTCCCTTGCATTCTATTTACATCACACAACGTATTAGTCAATTTAGGCCATTAGACCATCTACCGTAAAACTTGACCTAACTTTCAATTTAATTTCGTGGCTCGACGTCGAACCAACCGAATTGACCCAATATATGATTTTGACCTATTTTGAGTCTACTACACACATGTCACTTGTGTGCCATCCAATTGAGCTCCCGCAGGCTATTAATCATAATTGATCTAAATTGTAGCCATGATCGCTCCAAGCCCAAACCTAACCCAATCGAACCTAAACACCCACTCAAATTCATGTGGCCACTCTCATGACACCACCAAACACGGATTCTACACTTATCAAATTTCAATTTTCTATTTGTACCAAGCCCCAAACTACAAGGGATCTAAATGGGAAATAGTTAGTAGGTGTCCACCTCCTATTGGAGCAAACCAAATGAAGAAAACACTTTCGGTCATAACTTGACCGATCCAATACTACCCCTCTCTTTGCATGGTACTATGCATCATCATATAGCTACACCTAATCCTAGCCTTTCAATCAAACTCCTACTTATCCTAACCACTCATCCCTTTATGACAACCCACACACACTCCTAGGAGTTACCTAGCTGGCCCTAATCCCAACACACCCTCTCTCCTTCATTAAATAACCCTCTCTCCTTCATTAAATACAACTCCCTCTCTCCCCCTAAAAACCATTCGGCCACCTCCCCTCCATTTCTTCTTCCCTCTCCTCTCCCTATAATAGATGTTGACCTTCACCATCTTCTTCATCTTCCCCCTCCTCTCCCTATGATAGCTGTTGCTGCTTGGGCTGCTGCCAGCAGCCTCCTTCGCCGCCAAGGGCTCACCCTGGTGGGGCCTCCACCTCCGACCACCACCCTCCGGCCGTCGGCCAACCGGCCTATAGCCTATTGATGCGGTTGCTGCTATTGCAGGCCATCCGGCGTGCTCCAGTCGCACACTGCCCGCTGCCCGACGGGCCGTCCTGCATGGTCTCTCCCCCGAGCCCAACGCTCACTTCCTTGCACGCCCTTGTGCGGCCCCCTCGCACAGTATTAGCACGTTGTACGTGTCCTCCCGCGAGTGCGAGTACGACCGTGCTTGCCGTCGGCCATCCCCTATCGCCTTGCGTGCCGTCCAGCATGCCCATGGCATAACCTCCTCCACTCCGGCAATCGCAGTAGACGATTTCGACAATTTTCTCGAAATCCCTCCATGAAGCGTGTTTTGTAGAATCAGAAATTGTGCCTCGGGACAACAACTTTGCACGTCTTTTCTGAACGATTCGACCGTTGGATCGTCGAACTATTTCTTCTGTCGCAATCTTGGTATATAGCTCTACCTTCACATAAATTTTCAGCCGCTAATTTGATCGTTTACTGTAGAAAATAATAGATTGATAATTTTATTGATGGACTACTTCACTATATATAGGGAGTCTAGCTCCTCTACAAACTACATATTCCGATATGGGACTAAAAGTCCCTTATTGATTCTCAACACTCCCCCTCAAGATGGGCGATAGATATTGATCATCCCCATCTTGTTACATAGCTTCCACAGACTTAATGAACTAAGACCCTTAGTCAGACAGTCTGCAACTTGTTCTTCTGAGCGGACATGGTCAATCTTCAGTATCCCTTGTTCCAGCTTCTCCTTGATGAAGAATCGATCAATCTCGATGTGCTTCGTTCTGTCGTGCTGAACTGGATTGTTAGCTATACTTATTGCAGCTTGACTATCACTCAGAAGACGCAATGGTGCTCCCTTATCCAGCTTCAACTCTGTCAGCAATGCTTTCACCCATAGCAACTCTGACACTCCCAGAGCCATTGCTCTGTATTCTGCTTCAACTGTCGACCGTGCTACCACAGACTGTTTCTTGCTTCTCCATGAGACCAGATTTCCTCCTACAAAAACACAGTATTCTGTGGTAGACCTTCTGTCGTCTATGCAGCTCGTCCAGTCTGCATCACAGTATCCCTCAACTTCTATGCGTCCATTCTTCTTGAACCATAGCCCCTTTCCCAGCGTTCCTTTCAGATACCTCAAGATCTGAAATACTGCTTCCATATGACCCTTTCTTGGATCATGCATGTAGCGACTCACTACACTCACCGCAAATGAGATATCAGGGCGAGTGTGTCCCAGATAAATCAATCTCCCTACAAGTCGTTGATATCTTTCACGAACAACGGGCTCTCCTGCTTCTGCTCCCAACTTGCACTTCTGGTCAATTGGAGTGACCGCTGCTTTGCATCCCAGCATCCCTGTCTCCTTCAGCAGATCTAGTGTGTATTTTCTCTGTGAGAGAACAATTCCTTGTTCGCCTTCACACACCTCGATACCTAGAAAGTACCTCATCGCTCCTATATCTTTCACTTCAAACTCCTTCGCGAGTTTTGACTTCAGTTTAGTGATCTCGACTTCATCATCACCTGTGATCACTATATCATCCACATATACAGCAAGTATAGTGATGTGGCCTCTTGCATGCTGAAGGAAGACCGTATGATCTGCATTTGTTTGACGGTATCCCATGCCCGTAACAGCCTTTCTGAATCTGTCAAACCAGGCTCGAGGGGATTACTTGAGCCCGTATAGTGACTTCTTCAGCTTACACACCTTTCCTTGCGACGTCCCTCCGTTTGATTCCGTCGCATAGCACCCAAACGGGAGCTCCATGTATACTTCTTCTTGCAGGTCCCCATGAAGAAAGGCATTCTTCACATCCAACTGGTACAGCTTCCACCCATAGTTCGCTGCAATGGAGACCAGAGTTCGTACGATGCTCATTTTTGCTACTGGGACAAAAGTCTCATCATAGTCTATTCCATATGACTGTGTGAATCCTTTTGCAACCAACCTCGCCTTGTACCGCTCAACTTTTCCTTCTGGCGTCTCTTTCACTGTGTACACCCATTTGCATCCCACAGCTTTCTTTCCTTTGGGTAATGAAACCAGCTCCCATGTCTTATTTTTCTCCAGTGCTCCAAGTTCTTCCATCATTGCAGCTTTCCACCTTGGATCTTTCTTTGCTTCCTGCCAACACTTGGGCAACGAAGTAGAGTCTAACGATGCAATGAAGGCTCGATAATTCGAAGAAATGTTAGAATAAGACAAGAAGTTGGCAATGTCATGTTCGTAATCATCAAAACGAGCAGGAGCCTTACCCGCATTGATGCGAGAAGATCTCCTTAAGGGAGCAATAGGTGGTGGAGAGATCGTACCATCCGAGTCGGAGAGATCCGCATCAGAATCCGAGTGATTCAGTGCGGGGGCAACATCTTCAGGAGTTGGAGCAGGAGTAGACAAGGGACTTGGTACAGTAGGCACAGGACATGGCATAGGCACAGTACTGGACTTCTGTTGTCTTCTTTTGTAGACTTGGAGCTCCTTTTCCCTTGTCTGCTGCTCCCCCTGCATAACATATGGATCTTCTTCTTCATTTTCTGTATCTGAGTCACTGTGCTCTCCCCCTTTTGTCCAGTTTTCTACAACCGGACACGGAACCGATCCGACGACCATATTTGGGGGGGGGGGCGGGAGGCTACAGGAGGAGGGGGGTCGGAGGGGGGGGGTCAGGACTGCTACAGGCTGCTATAGGAGGGGGGGGCGGGACTGGATGAGGGGGGGAAAATTTTGTTTTGTGGAGAGAGAGAGAGAGAGAGAGAGAGAGAGAGAGAGAGAGAGTTATGGCTCTGATACCATGTAGAAAATAATAGATTGATAATTTTATTGATGGACTACTTCACTATATATAGGGAGTCTAGCTCCTCTACAAACTACATATTCCGATGTGGGACTAAAAGTCCCTTATTGATTCTCAACATTTACTATATCAAAACCGGCCGTAAAGTTGGTTAAATAATTGCCTTATTTTTTACAGTTTTGAGGAGCTATCTTCGTAGATTTGTTTCTCCGCTGTCGCAGCTCCGTTTGACGAGCCACCAGTTCCTGTGTATAGCTGGTATAACCTTCTTAAGATAAAATTTTTATTCCATTGTGAGGTCGTTTGAATCGTTGAATTCGACGCCAAAGTTGGCCGTCGGAACTCGAAGTTTTCAATTTTGGACTCGGAACTCCGGATTCCAATTCTGACACTACCAGTGGACTCGTGGTGCCTTCTGCCCAAAAATCATATACAATTTGCTAAATTTGGAGCAACGTGACCCCGACATGCATTTCGGTGCAAATTGGATCCCCCAATCCGGGTCAATGGATCATCTTGAGATCGGCTCGTCGGAATCCAATTCTGGATATATTGTTGGGTTCGTATCGTCATTCTGGACTCGTTGACATATAGTTTACTAGGTTTAAAGGACTTTTATCTTGGCACGATTTTCGGTACAAAGTAGGTCTAATGGTGGACCATATTTTGATCCGAATTTACCGTGTGGTCTCTGTGTCCAGAATTGGACTTTTGGCTAATCTATCTTAGCTATTTTCCTTATTTCGGAAGCGTTGGTGATGTTTGTTACAATATTCAGAGACGTATGCGGAAGTCCAACTGTTGTTGCTTTTCTTTGGCTTGACGATTTCGTCTGCAAGACATCATCAGATCATTGCATCACCTCCAGGCAAGTATATCTTGACAATTTGATTTTCAGTACCCATATGTTTGTCTCCTTATTAGGTCTTTCACTTTGGATATGCTGCTACATGATCCACCTGCTCTTATCTGTATGCTTACATGATTACACCTACTGACACATAGACATGATACACGAATTCGTATTGCATGACATATAGGTGACTCGTTGATGATCTCTGAATGTTTACTTGATGATTATTTTCATGTGTACATGTTTGACTGGATTACTGGACTTATCATTGTTAGAGTCGGACTGGACGTTTCGTGAATGCGACACGGACAATAGTATGGGATGGGGAGGGCAGTCACTAGACGTATGAGCTCATTTCCCACATAGATGTCGCTGTCTTACTACTAGAGCAGCGGGAATTTCATAGTTTGCCACAGTTTCCTTACTGGAACTGTGGGGTTATATATCATAGTTTGACGGAGTTTCCTTACTAGAGTTCCATGGTACACCGTGACAGCTCATGTGTACTAATGTTCTCCTCAAGTGCATTTCACACAGACTAGATAGTCTACCTAGTAGTAGTGTTACTTGATTACCTGTTTATTACTTTGATCACATGTCTATTATCTGGAGCACATGTTACTATTTTCACATGATATTTACTGTACTTCTTATCGACATGTATATTATGTATCTTGCAACGTCCCTCTGAGGACCTCGTTCCCTTCCAGGTTGCTGAGTAGGTTTGTAGCTCTTTGCTGGATTATTGCTCGTGCTCATCTCATTACAGGTATTCACTCTTTCGGAGTTTATATGTTTCATTTTCTGCTATTTGTATCTGCTTAGTAGAATAATATTTATAGACTCGTATTATTTCTTTCGAGTCTATTCGGATAAGTATGATTATTGGACTGCTGACTAGTATTAATATTTTTCCTTTCTTATGCTTCTGTTATATGGATTGAGATATAGAGTTGATATAGTGATATTTACACCATTTTAAACAATTTATACGTATTTGAGTCGGACTAGAGTCTGGTTGAATACGTAGCAGGCCAATGCTACGTGGCTTGGTCCAGCATATTTTGGGAGTGCAGCATGACAGTCATGCTATTAGCAATTCTTCTTCTGATTATTTCAGTCCCTAACTGTCTACTCCTTCAATTACATCTCATACAATTTTTAAATCAAGGTATTAACATCAAACTCTATGTTGTGCAGGATACCCAATTGGATTGTGCCAAGGCCTTCAAAAATACGCATTGTTCCGTTCTTCCCAGATGTGCCACGTTGTAGCCAATAACAGAATCCGAGCTGCCGTGAACCATCTGTTTCCCCTTGCGCGTTGGTTGGAGATGGTCTCTATTTGGCTAAACATGTCTTTAGCATTCATAATCGGGATACAAAATAATCTGCACCGAGACTTCCAAATCTCCCAAGTAAACTCGCAATGGAAGAACAAATGATTTTCCATAGTGTTAGACATATCTGACATCCCTGTGTAAACAAAGCTAGCAATTCTATCCATAGTAAGGAGCCGTCCTCGAAGAGCTTTGAAGATACTGAGTTGCATCTTACTTGCTATCTTCTTCATCCAAATGAACTCAACGTTGGCTATCATAGGGGAATGAGGCCTTACCCTTGTAAACTCGATAGAACTTGAAGTCCCCATCCGCTTACCATCCATCGATCTTCAAGCACCGGTAACCATCCTACATGAGCGTATTAACCGACTCATTCATCCTTGTCAGAACGTAGGATGGATTGCCATCCTAGTCTTTCAATGACACTCCAATGGTCAAGCCACGGATCCATCCATGGATGTGTGTTCCTCCACTTCCGAATTTACGAGAAATTAACGGTTGAATGGCTACTCGATATCTAATATCGTCTTGTATGATATAGAGAAATTATTATTCATTTTTTAGCACCAGAAGTAATAATTCTTCAAATATTAACCTTGCATCCACTTGGCCCACAAGGAACGACCCTGAAGAAACTTCCATGTGAGTCGGATACCCGTCACTTCCCAAAGAGTAAATGAGAGCATAAGCCAACTCCTTCTGCTTTAGGGCGACACAACCCCTTCCATGCAATGGTGTGTATCCCCACTCGCTTACAAAGTAAGCACATAATTTCTCAATTTTGCAGATGATAGTTGTTGGCAACATAATAGTCTGTAACCAAAACATGGAGATCACGGATGACAGATCGAACAAGTTCTATTCTTACCCCGAATGAAAGGGTTCGAGCTTGCCAGCCGTCAGTGCGTCTCTAACATACTCCACCATACTCGGACATTCATGCGCGCGCATAGTTGATCGACAACGGAAGTCCAAGATATTTTACTGGCAACATCTTCGCTCTATTTGGAGGGTGGTCTAGAGGCCTGCCTGATCCGGACAATGCAACTTAAAGGAAACCTTGCTCTTCTCCCTATTCAGATGCAAACCTGACAACTCTCCAAAAAGGGTCATAATCCAACCCATGGAGTGTAACCCCCTATATGAGGAAACTAAAAATACTAACAAATCATCAACATAAATAAGATAAGAATCAATAGGCGAGACATTTGTGTAGAGCAGGATGATACGTTTAAGATGAATGGCCACGTACATGATACATGTAAAGTATTCCATAACCAGTGTGAATAAATATAGGAATAATAAGTCCCCCTGAAGCAGACCACGGTTGCTAGTAAAGAACCCATGTGCTTGTCCCTTTACTAGAGCAAAAAAAGATGGAGTCGTAATACATTCAAGAATCATGTCCACCAATAGCAGGTAAAAACCCATCACTCACATAATGTGATGCACGAACTCCCGATATACTAGATATCGTAGGTCCAACTTGACTCATGCCTTACAACCACCCACTTTGTTGAAATTTCATACTATTTCATGAGCTAATAGACTATTTTCCACAAAAGATCTACCTTTGACAAAAGTCGTTTGATTATGAGATATGAGCCCCTGTATGATACTCTTCATACGTCAACACATAATCGAACTTATGATTTTGAACAAGAAATTGCAGCATGAAATAGGACGAAAATTAGCAAAGCTATCTTGTCACAGGCGACATCTAGGCGTCCTAGGCGTATAGGGTTGGAGAAGAGTATCTCGACCTAAGAAAAATTCTTCTGGGTGTGGCGATGGTCGTCTAGGGTCGTCCAGGAAAAAATAGACGATATTGAGGCGGAGTTTTTATGTTTTAAACTTTTTTTCCTTAAAAAAACTTCTTGCTTTTTTTGTTGTTGTCTTCTTTCGTTGCTGTTTATTTAATTTTTCCTTCTTGTTCTTCTTCCTCTACTACTGCTTCTTCTTTGATTTCGAGGTAGGGGGGAGATCCTGGGCGAGTGCCTGAGCGCACCTAGGCGAGGCATGTGGTATGTCGTCTTACCTCGCGCCCAATACAACATAGTCAGCAAGTGATGTTGCCCCTTCCTTCTTCGGAATAAGTGTGAGAAATGTGTGATTAATTCTCAAAGTAGACACATGCTTCCATCTTCATCATATATATATATATATATATATATATATATATATATATATATATATATATATATTTGGAATAAGGGTAAAAATTTATTCCACGAACATCACAGAAAAAGTATTACAGTACACTTTCTCCCATCTCTCCTACCCCGGTTAAGGGGCCATTACAGATACATCGAATTCCAAATTATGTAGACTTCCCACAGGGGGGGTTATCAGTCCCTCAAAGATACGCATGTTACGTTCTTGCAAAACGTGCCAGACCGACGCTGCAAAGCGGACTCTGGCTGTCTTGGCCCAACCCTGTTCTATTCCTCGTCGTTCCCTGATTCAGGCGATGATCCCCCAGACAAGGTTATAAACGGCGGTAGGCGGGTGCGGCGGAGAGAGTCTGCCTACCGCCTAGGCCGCCTAGGCGGTGCCTAGGCGCCGCCTAGGCAGTTGATACATTTTGAACATTTTTTACTATTTTACCACTGTTTTTTGCATAATATGCATATTTTAAGGGTGTTCCATGCATAATTAAGTTGTAGAACGAAGATTTATAAAATTTTAGTGTTGTTAAGCCCATAATGTTAAAAAAACCTTTTTGGCCAAAATATTTTGTAAAGTATTTCTCCGCCTAGGCGCTCGCCTACGCTGCCTCACCTCCGCCTATGCCGCCAACCTTCATTGGCCGCCTACTCCACTGCCTACAGCAAAGCGGTGCGGAGAGGGACCGCCTACCGCCTAGGCTTGTTAGGCCCATAATGTTAAAAAAAAAAAATATTTTTGGCCAAAATATTTTGTAAAGTATTTCTTCGCCTAGGCGCTCGCCTACGCTGCCTCACCTCCGCCTATGCCGCCAACCTCCATTGGCCGCCTACTCCACCGCCTACAACAAAGCGGTGCGGAGAGGGACCGCCTACTGCCTAGGCGCTGCCTAGGCGGCCTAGGCGGACGCCATTTAGAACACTGCCCCCAGATATCTCTATCATTGCCTCCTCCGCCCAGCGACCTCCCACACTGCTCAGTCCAAATATGCCAAGACACAGGGCACTCAAAGAAGAGGCTTTCTGGTGGCAAAGGTGTGAACCCATCTAGTTTGTACATACAGGACGTAATGTTCTTAAAGATGGACAATTGACTTTGGCTATTGTTCTAAGTTCCAATAGCCAAAGGTGAAGAACCTTTATGGTGTTAGGCTATGTTGCAGGGATACTCAGACCCAGTCTCTATTTGTATCCAACAT
The DNA here is from genome assembly GCA_029216955.1 of Iris pallida. NCBI lineage: Eukaryota > Viridiplantae > Streptophyta > Magnoliopsida > Asparagales > Iridaceae > Iris > Iris pallida. The sequence goes on from JANAVB010009600.1 coordinate 182,041, forward strand.
ATGTCCGACACCACTTCCACAACACTAATAGGATATGGCTCACCCATGTCTAGCTCCAAAGAGACCCGAGACATGGTTGAACGTGACTTGTGTGGTCATAATAATGCCAAACATATTTAAAATGTGAGAAGGTAACATTCCATTCTATCAAATCCTTTTTGTAACTTCTACAAACCTAGTTACTACACGAAACATGCAACGACATAGATATTGTTAAGATATAATATATAAAATATGTATATAGATCAAGGTTTGTAGTATATAGATTCAAGTTTATACCCTCACTGATACGAATACCGATATTCTGGCCTCTTTCTCGGTCATTTTAGCACTAAAATAATAAAAAGAAAAAGAGAAATATATGAAAAAAGGCAATGTAGACAAAATGATTCGATTATTCCGAAGATCAACATGCTACAGGGTGTCGATATAATTCATCGACACGATGTAACAATTCCAACTTGTCAAAGTTATCTAGAAATTCACAATGTCCGTACATCCTAATATTGTTCCGTTAAACTATATATTGTGGGGATACTTTGACTAAAGTAAACATATCTAACAAGCAACAAGTAAGTCTATGCCTAAATATGTTAATTCTTTTTAGTTTTTTAAAATATTTTCATGACTTTTTCTTATCTGAAACAAAACTCTGAAACTTCAATTCGAGACCACCAAAACTACTGAAACCGTCACTACCGATAACCATAGGCCATAGGAAGGGTCTGAAACCGATTCTGATACTAATACTATGAACCTTTGTGTGTATGTGTCCTAATTTTTATGAAAATGTCGTATTCCCCATCCATATCATATCCGTATCAAAATGTGTTCCTGTCTATGCAACAGTGTTACAATTTATAAACAATGTTCACTCTCTCAATCAAAACAAGCCATGAAAAGAAAATAATATAACTAGTACCTTTGTGCATGAGACATAGAACAAGGATAACTCTCCATGCTAAATTTTAAAAAGGAACTGTTAAGGAGAACAAAAAAAGTAACATTTTGGAGGACAAAAAAGATTTTTAGACTAAGCACATATTAATAAATGATAAAAGTTAGATGTACACTAAAGATGATCAAAATATTGTTGTTTTCCAAGATGATCACTCGTTGAGAAGGTGACACGACCACTTACCACCGAATCAACTTTGAAAAACAATGTTTCACCCCAATTCACTATAGTTAGTCCGGATGGTAAATTCTCCGCAATGGCACCACTTGTGCGCGCACTTTGTTGCTGCAGAGGTGAATCAGTACTTTCGCTAGAGAAAAGGCGCACTGCAACAGTATACTGGCCAGATGTCAAGCCATCTGTTTTCGGTAACTGCAGAGGAAAAGTGCTGTGTTATAGAACTCATGAACTCATGACCACAATAACGAGGGTTGAATAGCTATAGGAAAATATTAACCAGATTGACACCAGATTGACCAGATGATAGATGAAATATATCTCCTTTTGAATTTCAAACACTCAAGAAGCATAATAAGCACATCTTTGACAAAGAACTGTAGTAATAATATGAATAAGCAACAGCACAAAATATATTTGTATTAGACATAGGACCAAGTGAATCACCACCGAGGGCAAAAACCTATTGAAAAAACATATTCCTGCAATCAATCTGCAAACTGTTCATCCAGCCTCTAGGTTATCATATCACAAGCACATTTAAAAGAGAACATTTCGTAAGACAGAAATAAAGTATTCTGGGGCATGTGGTTGTGAAAAGCAAAAGTTGCAAGTTATTAAACAGTACCTAATATCAAAATATATCCTCAGGAAATTAAAACAACAAATAGCCCAATAAACTTATTGGCACAGACCGAGAAATCAAATAGCCAGAAGAGGCTTGACAACTTTCTAAAGCATCAGTGTTTATGTGAACAACTGAAAGAACAAATATCGTTTCTCCGGATACTAAAAATTTCTTCTTCCAATCTAGTAATAATTTGAAGGATGAATATGAAAGTCAGATCTCTAAAAAATATAGCTCCACTATAGACAACCAAGCTAAGATAGAATTGACTGCGACCGACTTTTGTCTGTTTGGTAATGGTTTCTGAAAATGTGAAGGAGAATCTTACCTCAGCATCTGTGATGATGATTGTTACCATCGACCTAGATAAAGTACCGATCTTTCCTTTCAAGTGAGAATCCAGCATATTTTTTGCTACTGGAACTTTAATGGGTTTAGTATCTCCTGAGGGCATCTTAATTATGTTCGACAATCTCTTAGTTTCAGTAGCTCGTAGGTATATATCTTGGCCGAGATTATTTTGAGGGATAATGTAATAGTTTTTCCTATGATGAACATCCACGATAAATCTCTCATTGGAATTTCCGTGAGACATTTCCTGCATAACATAGAAATAGAATATTATAATTCGGTATTAAGAACCAGGAAAGAAAGTTGAGCTGGAATTAAACTAATTTACTTTCTCTTCAAGTGATTCCACAACACTACTGAGATTATTCCAGCTAGAATAAGCTTGCAACATCATGTTTGCATTAGATACAGATACATTCACATTTAGATCCTTCGTAGAAGTCAGTCGAAGATGTGTAGCAGCACCTGGTGCATTTAGATCATATTGGTACCTGCTCGTTGAAAAGAGGAAACATATAAAGAATCAAACAAGATACTTATACACAAACCAACGAAATACACAGATCTAAATGATCTGGCCAGCATTACTACCATGATCAGCCGCCAAAGGACCTTTAAACATATAAGCCACATGACCTACTAGTAAACAGAACTACTACATTAACTTAAATACAACCTTAGGACCCACCTTAAAAAGCCATCTGTTGGTTCAACAAGGGGCTCCCAAGCATCACACTTATCATTGTACGATCTTGCAGCCAAGGAGAAACTCGCAGTTGAATTCAGGTAGTTAGGTCTTCCATGCAAACTAAACGAAATACTACTTATTGATATGTTACATAGAGGAATCATCTGCATGAAAAGGCTAAATAATCAATAAAAATTTATTAACAGTTCAAAGAAGGTATCTTGCCTTGTGCATAGTATATCAGAATAACCAATAATGATATTATGAATAGAGGATGTCAATCAGTTTATTATAGGACATAAAATTTATAATAGTACTGGCAAATGCAAAAAAAAAATAAAAAATAAACTACATTTGTTTCATTGAAGGTGCTCACCAGGCCTCCATAATCATCAAAAACTGCTGCAGAAAATGTATTTATTTCTGCATCAATCACAGTATTATCTGAAACACTGGATACATTTGGATCAGCAAGCTTTAAAGCAAATCTTTTTGGAGGCTTTTTATATCCACTTCTGACAATAAATGTACCCACTGCATTACCAACAGCCCATAAGCTAAATGGTTCTGTCGAAATTCTAGTACCAGATGTGTCCCATATACTCTCCTCGGCAAACTGATCCCCTGTTAACATATCACTGCGGACACATCTTAAAGAGAGAAACTCCTCATGCTTAGGTGCACCTTTGGAAGCGATACATCCCAAGGCAACATATCCTGGAGGAGCTTGAGGTAGCCATAGAGAAATACTCTCATTTCCATTCTGCTTCCTGATGCGACCTACAAGCTCGAAATCTTGAGGCCTTTTCAGGGAAGCAGCATCACCAGATTCACGAATAACAATAACTGAGTTTGGAGGTTCATAGCTATATAACAATAACTTCTTGTCAGAAAAAAATATAGAGCTAGTAATACATGTCAAGCAAACTCGTAAAAAAAATATATACCCTTGAACAGCAAGATCACCAAGATAAACCATTCCATGTTGTAGCACCGGACGCCATATAGATAGCCTTTTCCCAGAGGTTGCACCTTGATTCCACCATATCAATCTAAAACTTGCCACAGATTCAAACATGCGACTATGAGTTAAAATTGCAGATTGTTCAAGTTGAGAAGCAGGATCATAGTTTTGAGCATTGCCCTTGATAGTGTCTGTTTTAGGAGCCCGTTTAGGACGATCCAAATATCCAAAAATCACATGGCGCAACTCATATGCCCCTCCAATTGCACTCATACCCTCAAAAGATGCAGGTAAAAAAGATCCAAATGAGTTTTCCACACGCCAGAATGCAACATCTGCATCGCATCTGCAAAATGATATGTAAAGGACAATCACGCTAGGCTTAAATTAGTGAAAATCTACACAAACAAAAGGTATAACTACAGAACAAGAATTCAAGCATACTGTTCAGATAAACTAAGAGCCACACAGTCCTTCATGGAACAGGGAGAAACCAAGGAAGCCAATATGCACAAAGCAGAAGACAATGGTGGCTCTTGGCTATCAGAAGAAACCACACAACCAATAGCAACATAGCCTTTTGGTGCAATGGGGAACCAAATAGAACAGCTGTGGTCTTTCCTCCCACTATTGTCATTAGAACCAATACTTATCAAGTCATGATTGCTGCTACTGGTACTATGGGGACTGGACGACCATATGAGCTTGTATGACACAGGCCTCTTCACTCTCACAATGCTTGTGTTAACAGCAAGAACTCCTTTTGAAGGTGGCACATTCCTGGTAAAAGCAAGAACCAATAATTATAAGTGTCCGCAATATATTGAAGGCTCTATGACATAGGGAGGTGGATCGATATGTACACACATTGGAGTCAAGCAATCTCCAAGAACAGCATATCCAGATGGTGCACGAGGTCTCCAGAAGGAATACTTTTGATCTTTCTCTAAATCTGATTAACAGAAAAACCAGTCAAAGATCTTCAAGAGAAACTATAAAAAGGACAAAAAACATAGGTGTACAGCCAAATGGTGAGTAACAATGGCTTTCTTACTCTGGAGTGTCCCAACTTTGTCAAACTGAGAGCATATAAAAGACACTTTTTTTGATGTTGTCCTTAGAAATGCCAAAATATCTTCCTCGACAGCAAGGAAAAGTCTTAAAATGCTAAAGGAGAAATTCATAAATATATCAGAAACAGCAAGGTGAATGTTCGTTTTCCCGGATGCATTTGAAAACTTGACACAGGTGTCAAAAGGCTCTAAAACTCTTATCCCATTACTTTCCACTTTTAATCCAAGTATACTTCCATTTATCTCGAAGCTGTCACCCTTCATTATAAGTCTGCAATTCACACAAGGTGTTGTTAGTCGGCAGGGCATGTCTCAATTTTTTATTTCAAACAAATGACCATAGTATCATAAAAAATGCTTATCCATCACCACATAACGAAATAAGCATAAGTTCAATAACTGGACCTTCTAGAACTCCACTTCATTTTATTCATATAAAATAAACAAAGAAATTTATTCAATTTTTGTTCAGACTGGTCCTCTTTCAGGTAGGATGCAAGTATGATATTTATCTTCCACTTGCTTCCGTTGTATTTCTATTCAAAGGAGAATCCACTCTGGGCAGAAAGGATCAGGAAATTGTGAAGAGAAAAAAACTCCGAATAAGTTTTATATATTCATGAGACATACATTATCAAGAAAATGGAGTTTTTCAGTGTTAAAGTTATTATTGTTATTTATCTTACGAGGGTACAATAGTAATTGTGGATGTATTGCTTGTCAGTATAAATACACATGAGATGCAACCTAGGGTTTCAAGCTCTTGCAATCTCCTTTCTCATATTCTCTTTTCTTCTTTTCTCTTCTCCTCTCTCCAAACTTCATTTGGTATCAGAGCATCTTTTGAAGGTAGCGTATATCCCATCCACGACTGGGCTATTTTTTTTCGCCTACTTTTCATGAATCGTCGTTCGTTGTTCGTCGTTCGTGTATGAGATCTAGGGTTTCTACATATCTCTGTTGGTTGTTTGTTATCGGTTGTGGTACGTTGTGAGATCTAGGGTTCTAGAGATCTCATTTTTTCTGTTGCATCTACAAGTATGTGATGTGGGCCCACCTATCATCATTTAGCCTATGTTCTATTTTAGTCATTTTCCTGTTTTAGTAAGGAAGGATTATTTTGGTCTTTCACCAATAATAACCCTTCCTTAATAGTCATTTTCCTATTTTAGTAAGAAAGGATTATTTTGGTCTTTCACCAATAATAACCCTTCCTTAATAAGTCATTTTCCTATTTTAGTCAGGAAGGATTATTTTGGTCTTTCACCAATAATAACCCTTCCTTAATTAAGCCTTTGTTTTTCCCTATATAAACTAGGGTTAGCCATCTTTTATTTTCCATGCTTGTGTTGAGAAGAAACTCTCAAGCGTCATTCAGAAGGATTTAGACTTTGTCCGTCCATCAAAGTTGGGAGTTTGTTCTTTTCTCACAAAAAGATCATTATCTTTCTCTGTCTCTTTTCTACAAATCTTTTGTGAATCGAATAGGTCGATTCACATCAATTGGAATCAGAGCTCTCTACGATCCATGGCGTCCGGCACAAGGAACACGATCGAGGAGAAGATCCAGGGGCTTCGGGAGGATTTCAACATCGAGATCGAAAGTTTGAAGGCCGCAATCAAAGATCAAGCGTCCACACAGGAGGATCTCCAGACCGAGGTACGACGCATGCGGGAGGAGATGACGTCGATTCCGGCAATGATGAAGTTGTTGCAAAACATCTCGAACAAGATCAATGGCGGCGAAGCGGAGGCGGCAACAACCCAAACCCTAGGCGACCAACTAGGGTTTGTTCATACGGAGGGGGAAGCGACCGACGACCACGGAGGACCGGCCAACGGGAGTTGTCCCGCACCCGCCGTCGCCGCCGCGCCGCCGGGCGGGGCCCTGGCGGCCGGCGACCCTCGCCGGACAGCGGCCGAAGGCCGCGGGAGCGTCGCCGCCAACCGCGCGAGCCCGGGCAGGGCCGCTGCTGTTGGGGGCGGTCGCTGGCCGGCCGCCGACCGCCACCTCTGGCCGGTCGGTGCCAGAGGAGCCGCCGGCGAGCGGCCGTGGCCGGACGCCGGCGACCCGTACGGTCCCGGCGGATCGGCTCCACATGCGGGAGAAGCCCTAGGGTTTGGGGCCCCCTTCGGGGGTCGGACGAGGATTGCGAACTACGGAGGTCGGTTCGTGGGCCCGAGAAGGGGCTTGGCGGGGGTTCCGGCGTGGACGGGAGGAGCGGAACCGCCAGGAGGAGCGAGGCACGCCGGAGGCAGCAATTTCTTTGGGGGAATGGCGGATCCCGCCAACTTCCAGAGAGGGGACCTCCCCCCACAACGACCACCACAGAGGAAGAGGAGGAGAAGGAGGAAGAGGCCGCCATAGCAACAGACGCAGTTCCCAGATTTCCACCTTGAGGACAAGGTGGCTCTTTTAGGGGGCGGTATTGATGTGGGCCCACCTATCATCATTTAGCCTATGTTCTATTTTAGTCATTTTCCTGTTTTAGTAAGGAAGGATTATTTTGGTCTTTCACCAATAATAACCCTTCCTTAATAGTCATTTTCCTATTTTAGTCAGGAAGGATTATTTTGGTCTTTCACCAATAATAACCCTTCCTTAATTAAGCCTTTGTTTTTTCCTATATAAACTAGGGTTAGCCATCTTTTATTTTCCATGCTTGTGTTGAGAAGAAACTCTCAAGCGTCATTCAGAAGGGTTTAGACTTTGTCCGTCCATCAAAGTTGGGAGTTTGTTCTTTTCTCACAAAAAGATCATTATCTTTCTCTGTCTCTTTTCTACAAATCTTTTGTGAATCGAATAGGTCGATTCACATCAGTATGACAGGGACCGAAGCTTCTGGCGAGAATAAGAGTGTTGGTGGTGATAGCGGAGGTGGTTCTCCTTTTACTATTATTTAAAATGATGAATTGGAAAAATCGATTACAGCTGTGATACTCAATGGGACAAACTACCTTGCTTGGTCCAAGTCTATCAAACTAGTGTTGAGAACGAAGAAGAATATGAAGTTTTTGATGGAAGAAATCCCGTCTGAAACTTTCGCCGAGTATCAGGATTGGATGAGTGCTTATTTATACGTTATGTCGTGGTTGTGGCATAGTATGGAGCCGCACATCGCTTCTAATATTCAGTGGTGTAAATCATCCAAACATATTTGGGCATCTCTGGAAGAATCATATTCCCAGAAGCGGAATGTGGCCCGTATCTATGAGTTGTACGAGTTATTGTTTACTGGAAATTGCTGAGAAACCCAATTTCTGGGTGGGCTTTTATGTAATGCCCACCCGCTGGATTATTTTTGTGAAATATCCAAAATTAAGTATTTTCACGTTAAATATTTCAAGATTCTCTATAGATGCTCTGTATTTACAAAATTTGCCATTATCATAGTTCCAAAAATACCCCTTCGCGCAAATTTGGACATCTATATATAATTTTGAATTCGCAAACTCAGATTTGGATTGGGAAATTCGTATTCTTCTTCTTCACGAGAAATTTGAAATCCATTGATATCATCTTTATCAGAGATCACAAAATCGTTCGTAGTTCATTGTGGTTTTCATCAGTTGAACGTCGATCATCCTTCATCATCATCGATCGTCATCATCATCATCATCATCATCTTTGTGGTTTCCGGCGATTAGGTCAATTGTGGAGAGAAGATCTTCTTCTTTTCTTTTTATAGATCTTAAAACAAGGTGAGAGTTCAGATCTGTAGAAATTCATCCATCAGCTTCGTATATCTCGAAATTTATGCTGAATTTGAATTTGTTATGCAGATTATTAACTTAGAAAATGTTAGAGAGATTAAAATCTTGTTATTTTGTGCGAATAACATTCTCCGTATGTTTTTATACGGATAATGAGCATTATCCATAAGTTACAGACAGATAATAATTATTCTCCGTTATATTTAGACGGAGAATGTCTATTCTCCGTGTGTTTTAGACGGAGAATATCATTCTCCATTTTACTTTAAACGGAGAATGATCATTCTAAGTTAGTTCTGAACGGAGAATATTTATTCTCCGTTATATTTAGACGGAGAATGATCATTATACGGATAATGAGCATTATCCATAAGTTACAGACAGATAATAATTATTCTCCGTTATATTTAGACGGAGAATGTCTATTCTCCGTGTTTATTAGACGGAGAATATCATTCTCCGTTTTACTTTAAACGGAGAATGATCATTATAAGTTAGATCCGAACGGAGAATATTTATTCTCCGTTATTTTTAGACGGAGAATAATCATTGTTAGATGACAATTTTATTGTTCTATTTGTGACCTCTTATGTTTTTATGTTATCTGGGGGGAAGGTATGGAATCAAGTTGTTTAGTTAACATTTGTTTCAAGGGAGACATAGTTTCCTGCCGTGTCACACATGAAAGTACCGTGGATTTTTTAAAGATTAAAGTGTGCGATCGATGGACTTCTTTGGATCCACTTTCCTTCCGTTTCAGGTTTTTGCACTCTGATGGGACTGAACTGTATGTTGAAAGTGATTTTTGGCTTCGCTCATTGGTTGGTGGTTTTAACGGTACTCATGATGTGAGTTTTGATCTATTTGTGGAGCAAATATACTCTCCATGTTCTTCATCAACATCTTTTCCTTGTCAAAGCTTTCACATGGGACCTTCGTCTTCCTCCTCTAGTTCTTTGAGTAGATGTTCTCCTACTGTAAAGGACAAACGAGTACAATTTTATGAGGGCTCAACTGAGACAGTGAAGAAGAGGAAATCGGATATGTGGCCTGGATCAATTACTGGTGTTGGTCAGATTTTTCTAAATGGTGTTGAAGAAGTTAGGAATGCTGTTAGAAAGGTATGTTTTGAATCTCGTCATCCATTCCACATTTTGAAATCTGAGCCGGGGAGGTATACTGTTTGCTGCAAGAATTACAAGACACATGCTTGTTTGTGGAGCTTCCATGCTATATCTATTTCGAAAGATAATCAAATTTTTGAGGTGAAGAGGTATGTGGAAGAACATAATTGTGGAGCTGGCTATATGGATAAAGGTAATCTGGTTGTTCCAGCAAAGTTTGTGAAAAGTTTGGTTAGTGACATTGTTCGGATGCATCCTAAAAAGTCCACAAAATCTGTTGTCGATGATTTCAAGGTCGACTACGGTTTATCTGTTACATATGGACAGGCATACCACGGAATTAGGCTGGTGCACCAGGAAATGTACGGAGATGATGTTAGATCTTACAGTGACTTGTGTTGGTAAGTTAACAAGGTAAAGGAAACCAATAATGGTTCCGTTATCGACTTCCAGAAAGATGATTCATCAATGAGGTTTGAGCGACTTTTTCTTTCATATGGGGCTTGCGTAGAAGGCTTTCAATATTGTCGCCCAATGCTATATTTGGATGCTACTTTCCTTACAGGGAGGTTTAGAGGATGTTTGATGTCTGCTAGAGCGAAGAATGGTAACCAACAGTTCTACCCTCTTGCATACGGTATAGTCTCAGGCGAAGATGGTGACAATTGGGAATGGTTCCTTAGAAATCTAAAGAATGTTGTTGGATGTAGTAGGCGTATTGTTTTTCTTTCGGATCAAGGCACCGGTCTAGTTTCTGAAGTCCCTAAAGTGTTTCCTAATGATTACCATAGCTATTGCTATTATCACATGAAGAATAACATACCGTTGAAAGAGAAAGGAAATGAAAGAGTGTATTCGCATGTACTTGAAGCTTGGAGGCAAGCAGTATATGCTCTAACTCCAGGTGTGTTAATGAGACAGATATATGCACATTTTCTATGCATTTACCATTAATTTAACACGGAGAATGACCATTCTCCGCGTTAGTAAGACGGAGAATAGTCATTCTCCGTACGTATTACACGGATAATGACCATTCTCCGTCCTACATAGAACGGAGAATATCATTATCCGTTAGCTTTTGAACGGAGAATGGTATTATCCGTCTTGCATAGTACGGATAATGTTCATTCTCCGTTTCCGTCACACGGAGAATGACCATTACCCGTCTTTTATAGAACGGAGAATATCATTCTCCGTTAGCTTTTGAACGGATAATGGTGTTATCCGTCTTGCATAGTACGGATAATGTTCATTCTCCGTTTAAGTCAAACGGAGAATGAACATTCTCCGTCCTGCATAGAACGGAGAATGTCATTCTCCGTTAGCTTTTGAACGGAGAATGACTATTATCCTTATTTTAAACACGGATAATGCACTTATTTTTAATAATTTTGTGAATTGACCCAATTCTTTATTAATTATTTGTTTTTCTCTATAAAGGTGGGTATAGACAAGCAATCAAGAAGATTTATGATCTGAATTGTGGTCATGTTGTGAATTGGATGAATAAACAAAAACCTGAACACTGGTCAAACGCATTCTTCCCGGGATGTAGATACGGTGAGGTTGCTTCTAGTTGTGCAGAATCATTCAATGCATGGATAAAGGCTGAAAAGAAATTGCCTATATCAGCAATTGTAAATGTCATCCGTGTGAAGATGATGAAGATGATTTCGGATCGCCACAAGGATGCAATTGGTTTGAATAACAAATTGACTCCATACGCTGAGGATATGCTGAAGCAGCTAACAGATGATGGCATGTGTTATAGGGTATATCGGTCTGGTGATTTCGAATTTGAGGTGATCGCAGATACTTCCTCCCACATGGTGAATCTTCTTGATTGTCATTGTAGTTGTCGTAGATGGAAGGTATATGGATTCCCATGCAGCCATGCAATACAGTGCATCAGAGTTGGTTCAGATAAATCTGTTTACGACTTTGTGGAGCAGTATTGGACATCAGATTATTACCAGAAGTTATATTCATGTGCTATTCGTCCAGTTCCAGATTCTGAAAAACAGTTTGAAAATAATCCCACAGATGTTGTTCTACCCCCTGTTCCGAAACGTGGTCCTGGACGTCCAAAGGCGGACCGTTATAAGAGCAAATATGAGAACAAGGGAAAAGAGAAGAGAAAGATAAGGTGCCAGAATTGTTTTGAATTATGCAATCACAATCGCACCACTTGTCCTCTGCCTCCACGTGCTGCTACGGTGGTCGATGGGGCAGCGCCCCCTCGTTAATACATACACATATATTCCTTCTTTTATATAATTGTTTTTTGAATACATATGTTACATTTTTTGATATCAATGGTAATAGTTTGAACTCTGCATATCTGATGTTTCACATATATACTAACAGCATAAGAACTTATTATCCGTTATACTCTGATTTTATAATGCATTGAATGACCATTCTCCGTGTATCTAACACGGAGAATGATCATTCTCCGTATGAGATACACGGAGAATGGTCATTTATAGGTCAAAATACAAGGAGAATGTCATTCTCCGTGTGTATTAACACGGAGAATGACCATTCTTCGTGTAATTTAACACGGAGAATGACATTCTCTGTATTAGAAGCACGGAGAATGATATTCTCCGTTTAATTTGACACACTCCGTGTTAGATACACGGAGAATGGTCATTTATAGGTCAAAATACAAGGAGAATGTCATTCTCCGTGTATTTTAACACGGAGAGAATGACATTCTCCGTGTAATTTAACACGAGAATGCTCATTTCTAGGTCAAAATACAAAGATAATGTCATTCTCCGTGTGTTTTAACACGGAGAATGACCATTCTCCGTGAATTTTAACACGGAGAATGATATTCCGCTTCAGTTACATTCACAGGACTACATCTCATGAGCAAAACAAAAGGTTCTTCATATCTTCATCAGGGCAAGAAGTAGAGGATTACATTTGATGTCCAAAAGGAGTGAAACATAAACCTAAAGACAGATAGAAATACCAAGACAAAATACGGAAATTTATGGAAACCCGCGGACCCTATCTGTGTCGAGGGATATACCATTCCCTCAACCATTTCGCATATGTAGGATGTAATTGATCAAGGTCGTCGGCCGGGGCTAGATGGTCAGAACTCCCAGTGCTACTACCCTCAGACTTGGGCTCCTCCTTCACAGCAGCTTCAATCTTGGGAGTAATTCCTTCCCCGATCATCGCCAATTTTTCTTTTACTTCAATTTTTTGTATCACCTCCTCCTTAACGAACGGTGACCCTTGTTTGATGAAAGAAGGCAGCATCTCCTCCTTCACCACTGCCGAGGACACTGCCGCAGGAGGAGAGTCACTCGGCGCAGCCCCCTTGCCCTTCGCGGATTTCTTGACGACCTTTGGAGACAAGGATATTAAAGAAAAAAGACGAAGAGTTTTCTGAAAAACTGAAAGAGAAGGGAATAATGAAATTTCTCTCCTCCAGGGCCTATTTATAAGCACGGGCCACTTCCTATGCGATCACTTGTTGTATGCGTTCATGCGCCCACGTGAAGAATCAGCTTCCTGCACACTATGCTAACACACTATGTTAATACACAGAACGTCATTCTCCGTGTATTTTAACACGGAGAATGAACATTCTCCGTGTTAGATAAACGGAGAATGACCATTCTCCGTGTCAAATTACACGGAGAATGATATTCTCCGTGTATTTTAACACGGAGAATGGTCATTCTCCGTTTACTTTAACACGGAGAATAATCATTGTCCGTGTTAGATACACGGAGAATGATATTTCTACGTCAAAATAAACAGAAAATGTCATTCTCCGTATATTTTAACATGGAGAATGACATTATCCGTGTGTATTAATACGGAGAATGATCATTCTCCGTGTCAAAATACACGGAGAATGACATTCTCCGTGTCTAAAACACACGGAGAATGGCCATTTCTAGGTCAAAATACAAAGAAAATGTCATTCTCCGTGTATTTTAACACAGAATCAAACAACAGAACTTTAACAAAACAGATTTACATATATAGAACAAAGTAAATTAGTCGAAAAACTGAGTTTCATTACAAAGGACAACAAATACATTACAAAAGAAACCTGACAGACAGTATATATATAGGGAATTTCTTAGCCAATTTACATTGTCATTTTATTTTATGATACAAAAGGAACTGCACAGTCACCCATAAGCAAAAGCTTAGCCAAAGTTAGCCTGCTCTTTACAATAATATCATGAACTGCTTTATTTTCTTTTGTAAATCAAATGTAGCTTTCGACAAGTTTTCAATATAATACGCAACATACAGCAGACAGCTGGGTGATAGTTGCTGTGGGCAATCTTTAATAACCTTGAGCTCTGTTGTTTCATATTCTTGAATTGCTGGGCTTTTCTCCCTCATCAATGCAATCTTCTTAATTACAATTAGCTCGATTTTATTCTTCATGTAATTTGCATCCTCGATTCCCTTAGCGCCCGTGTTTTTCCTCAATGAGTTGTAGTGTGTCCAAACATAGGAGCTGAAGTTGAATGCCAGCAGTGTATAGTGTTTATTCTCTTCACGGAAGAGTGGCACGAATAACCATTCGATGTCATCCTCCAACTCCATGATAAAATCTTCTATTTCTGCTTTGAAATTGTACAATGCTCCAGATGTTGGGTTTTGTTCATCGGCAAACTGAACGGTACGCTGTTTTCCAGAAAAAAAAAACAAAAAACAAAAAACAAATCATGAGTTAGGTTTTTACAACAACATTAGTAGGTGTACACATTAATATTTATTTTTCAGTTTTGATTCTTACCAATGCATGGGGCATCATGATTGCAAACCAATTACATTGTGCACCCTACGAGCTTGACTGAACGCTACGTCTTGTTTCGGCTTGTAATTCGTTCATAATCTTTATTGTGAAGTTCATAACATTGGCCTCTATTTCTTCCATATTTAATATGTCTTGAACTTCTTTAGCATTAAAGAGCAAGGTAACATCATTGTTCCTTCTTCTTATTTTACAATCTTCTGGAGCAGTTGGAAAGTATTGGTATACATTTTCACTGCACATAAATTTAGTTTCGATTATATTAATAATATAGGCTAATGATATAATTGTAAAAAAAAAAAGGAACTCAAACAGAGAGAATGATCATTCTCCGTTATGAATTGGACGGAGAATGCCTATTCTCCGTGTATTATAACACGGAGAATGACAATTCTCCGTGTATTTTAACACGGAGAATGACATTCTCCGTGTATTTTTACACGGAGAATGCTCATTCCTAGGAAAAAAATACACAAAAAATGGTCATTCTCCGTGTATTTTAACACGGAGAATGGTCATTCTCCGTGTTAGATACATGGAGAATAGCCATCTCTAGGTCAAAATACAAGAGAAAATGTCATTCTCCGTGTATTTTAACACGGAGAATAACATTCTCCGTGTCAGATACACGGAGAATGACTATTCTCCGTGTTAAAAAACACGGAGAATAAACATTCTCCGTTATGAATTGGACGGAGAATGACCGTTATGAATTCAGAATGACAATTCTCCGTCCGAATTACACGGAGAATATTCATTCTCCGTATCAGATACACGGAGAATGATAATTCTCCGTTGTGAATTGTACAGAATTTGGTTCAAGTTTAGAATACTTACGTTGGAGTCATCCTTCTTGGGTATACGATGCTCTTGTATAGACGCTTCAGCTGATCGTCTGCTTGGTTCCAAAGCCTTAGTTTTTGATATTGCATCAGCATTTTTCCCTCTTTCACTAGCTTTGCTGTTTCAGGAGAATCTTCTTCAAGTTCTTCATTTTCTGACATCTTCTTTTTGTCTACCTTCTCGGGACTGGAAGGAGCTTTTCTTTTCTCACCAGAAGTTACTTTCTTATTGGTACTGGACGGAGCTTTTCTTTTCCGACCAGCAGCTACATTCTTACTTGTAGCATCAGCTGTTTTCTTCTTTTCCAGTGTTGTAAAATCATCATCCGCTGGAGCATTTGATTGTTTTTTAATCCCTCCTGGTTCTCTTGCTCTTGTGTAATGCTTTTGAGGAACTGCTTTAGTCTCCTCCCCAAGCTGCAATGCTTTGGCCATTGCTTCAAGGTTAACAATTGTATCATTCTTCTGTTTGATTTCGTCATTCAAAGATACAACTTCCTCGAGAAGTTTGTTGTTATCACTATTGAGCTTTTTATTTTCCTTTCTGAGATTTTCTGTTTCTTTCACTGATATAAAAACAAAAAACAACAAGAGGTATGATGTCAATATTATATAATCTTCTTTTTAAAAACAATGAAAAATATTATTATCCGTTTACTTTAATCCGGAGAATATCCATTCTCCGTGTTAAGATACACGGAGAATAACATTCTCCGTGTCAAAAATACACGGAGAATGTCATTTCTAGGTCAAAATACAAGGAGAATGTCATTCTCCGTGTTAAGCTCAACGGAGAATGATCATTCTCTGTTAGACTTACAAGGAGAATGGGCATTCTCCTATAACATAAACGGAGAATAACTATTCTCCGTGTTAAGATATACGGAGAATAACATTCTCCGTGTAAAAAATACACGGAGAATGTCATTCTCCGTGTTAAACTAAACGGAGAATGTCTTTTCAAGGTCAAAATATAAGTAGTGACATTCTCCGTTTAGTTTAACACGGATAATGACATTCTCCGTGTATTTTTGACACGGAGAATGTTATTCTCCGTATATTTATAAACGGAGAATGTTATTCTCCGTGTCAAAAAACACACGGAGAATGGCCATTTATAGGTTAAAATACAGAACGTCATTCTCCGTGTTAAAATACTAGCGGAGAATGTCATTCTCCGTGTATTTTAACACGGAGAATGCTCATTCTAAGTGTGTATTAACACGGATAATGACATTCTCCGCTAGTATTTTAACACGGAGAATAACATTATCCGTGTTAGAAACACGGAGAATGATCATTTCTAAGTCAAAACACACAGAAAACGTCATTCTCTGTGTACTTTGACACGGAGAATGACATTCTCCGTGTTAGATACACATAATTACAAATTAAAATTTTGAAAAAATAGAATATTTTACCTTTTACAAGTAGCTCCTCAACACGTTGACGAAGCTTCTCATTATCAGCAGTAAGCTCAGATTTCTGCTTTCTAAGGGAGTCTAGTTCCTGTTCCGACCCCTTTGCCTCCAGTTCTTCAACTCTTCTACGGAGTTTCTCATTATCAGCTATAAGGAACGAGCTCCACAGCACGTTCCTTATAGAGTCTAACTCCTTCTCCAAGCCATCAGTAACGAGCTCCACAGCACGTTGTTGGGCTACATCTGCCTCTAGTTTTTTGGCTCTTTCTTGGAGTTGCTCATTCTCAGCGATAAGCTGAGATTTCTCCTCCAAGACACGCAACATATCTTCTTTCTCAGCTATGTTTGTTGCTGGTGCTTGGGCTTCAGCTTGTGGTTCTTCTTCATCAACAGCATTATCTCCACCTTCTATACTATGCTGCTCTGCTGGGTCTTCTACTTCTTCAACAGTCAATGTAACGAAATCTTTGAATATCAATTCAGAATTCGTTTGAGCCCCTTGATATTCATTTTTGAGGAATATAGAGATTCTATTCCCATCCCATGTGTAGAATCTCGGGTATGTGCTTATTGGTTTGCACTTCCTTTCCAACAGTTGACTGTGCTCTGCAAACCAATACAAGAAATATATCGTACAACCTTCAATCTTCTTGTACGATATCTCAATGTCCCCATCTTCAGCTTTTGTAACAGCCCTCTTTATGCTGTCCATGACGTACCCCAAAATAATCCGTGGCCAACAGATGCTTTTTATAACATCTATGCTCTCCACCAGAGCGAAGAACTTGTACGGCAAGTTCGACCCACCCATTCTGGTGAAGAATGCTGTTTGGCACAAGTTGAATATTATTAACCTGGCCAACTCATCAGGACTTGCATTTCTGTCCCCCAACAGCTCTAAGATCCTTTTCTTAACTTCTGCATTTGATACTTCTGTATTTTTTCCCTTGGAATTTGTCAGCAGTCTTTTGAAGTGTTCTGTACACATGCTGAATTAGTCTGCTGGTGGGGGGGTCTTCTGTTTTTCAGTGATGATCTTTAGATACTTCTCATCAACTTCCCTGTCATCATTCATTGGCAGACCGAAAATGGTTGCCATCTCATCAGCAGTTGGGGCTACCTTGACACTGCTGCTCAACTGGAAATATCCAATGCCATCTTCTTCTAAGTAAGTCCCCATCAAGTTCTCCAGACCTTGTGTGACTTTAGATAGTTCTGACTTTTTCACCTTGGATCTGTAGAATACATCTATGAAATTGTAGAATCCAACATTCATCAAGGTTTCAATAACTGCTTCTGGCAAATGGCCACACTTTTCCTTCACCTCATCCATAAGAGAGAGTATTGGGGTGAATGTTGTACGGAAAAGTCTTTCTTCTTTGTTCCTGACAGTTTTTTTTCCTAAAAAAACAACAATTAGGTTTACGTCAACATTCTTCTTTATTATAATAAGGAGAATGACCATTCTCCGTGTAAAAATACACGGAGAATATCATTCTACGTGTACTTTTACACAGAGAATACCATTCTCCGTGTATTTATACACGGAGAATGACATTCTCCGTTTATTTTTACACGGAGAATGATCATTTCTAGGACAAAATACACAGAAAATGTCATTCTCCGTGTATTTTAACACTGAGAATGATCATTCTCCGTTTACTTTGACAGGGAGAATGGTCATTCTCCGTGTTAATACACGGAGAATGGCCAGTTCTAGGTCAAAATACAAGGAGAATGTCATTCTCCGGGTCAAAATACAAGGATGTCATTCTCCGTGTATTTTAACACGGAGAATAACATTCTCCGTATTAGAAACACGGAGAATGTTCATTCTGAGTGCAAAATACACAGAAATTCCATTCTCCGTGCATTTTAACACGGAGAATTAATTCTCCGTGTTAGAAACACGGAGAATGGCTCATTTCCAGGACAAAATACACAGAAAATGCCATTCTCCGTGTATTTTAACACGGAGAATAACATTCTCCGTGTTAGATACACGGAGAATGCTCATTCTCAGGACAACATACAAGAAAATGCCATTCTCCGTATATTTTAACACGGAGAATAACATTCTCCGTGTTAGAAACACGGAAAATAACATTCTCCGTGTTAGAAACACGGATAATGCTCATTCTCAGGACAAAATACACAGAAAATTCCATTCTCCGTGTATTTTAAAACGGAGAATGGTCATTCTCCGTGTTAGATACAGGGAGAATGACCATCTCTAGGTCAAAATACAAGGGAAAATGCCATTCTCCGTCTATTTCAACACGGAGAATAACATTCTCCGTGTTAGAAACACGGAGAATGGCCATCTATAGGTCAAAATACACGGGAGACCGCCATTCTCCGTGTATTTCAACACGGAGAATGACATTCTCCGTGTATTTTTACACGGAGAATGATCATTCTCAGGACAAAATACACAGAAAATTCCATTCTCCGTGTATTTTAAAACGGAGAATGGTCATAAAAACGGAGAATGGTCATTCTCCGTGTTAGAAACACGGATAATGACTATCTCTAGGTCAAAATACAAGGGAAAATGCCATTCCCCGTCTATTTCAACACGGAGAATGGCCATCTATAGGTCAAAATACACGGAAGAACGCCATTCTCCGTGTGTTTCTAACACGGAGAATAACATTATCCGTGTTAGAAACACGGAGAATGCTCATTCTCAGGACAAAATACACAAAAAATTCCATTCTCCGTGTATTTTAAAACGGAGAATGGTCATTCTAGAATGCTCATTCTCAGGACAAAATACACAAAAAATTCCATTCTCCGTGTATTTTAAAACGGAGAATGGTCATTCTAGAATGCTCATTCTCAGGACAAAATACAATGAAAATTCCATTCTCCGTGCATTTTAAAACGGAGAATGGTCATTCTCCTTGTGTTTTAACACACGGATAATGTCATTCTCCGTGTGTTTTAACACGGAGAATGAATATTCTCCGTGTTAGATACACGAAGAATGACCATTTCTAGGTCAAAATACAAGGGAGAACGCCATTGTCCGTGTATTTTAACACGGAGAATGGCCATTTCTAGTTCAAATGACGTAGAAAGGGCATCAACCGTGTATTTTATAGAC
Organism: Iris pallida; assembly: GCA_029216955.1. Classification (NCBI taxonomy): domain Eukaryota; kingdom Viridiplantae; phylum Streptophyta; class Magnoliopsida; order Asparagales; family Iridaceae; genus Iris; species Iris pallida. Next base: position 201,897 of record JANAVB010009600.1, read on the forward strand.
GGAGAATGATCATTCTCATTTGCCGCGTCAATATAAACGGAGAATGAACAGGACTCAAAGTTTTACCCTTTTTTTCCTTCTTCTTGATCTTCTTCTTCTCCTCCTGCTACTTCTTGTTGTTGTTGTTCTCCGTGTTCTTGTTCTTCTACTTCTTCTTGCACTTCTTTTTCTTTTGTGATGTTTCGTCTACGAGCAACCCTCTTAACTTTCACCCCTTGTTTTTTTTGTTTTCCAACATCCACTTGTTCTCCGTCTTCTCTAACTCGGTCTACATCCATTGATGATGATTGCGACATTGTGTGAAACTTGCGAATGGAGATTCGCTGGCGCTTTCTTGTAGGAATTTTCTAAGATTTTTGGAGGAGATGACCTAAAATCGAAAGCGAACATAGTATGGAAGAAGAGGGAGCGAACGAAACGTTTTTTTGAAGAGTTGGTGGGTTTGTATGTAATTCTCCCTCTTCTGGAATCGAACCATTTTTCTGAAGAGTTGCTGGGTTTGTGGATATTCTTAATAAATTAGAAGGGCAAAAAGGTCATGCCGTCCCCTTTTATATATATGTTAGATAATGCTGGGCACGCGATGAAAGTTTCTTTTGGGGTGGGTTTTTCATAAAAATTTTTAAATTTTTGGGCATTTCATAAATTTTCCCTTTTAAAAGTTTGTGCCCCATTGAGACGGACTTGCATAACGCTTTACGGATCAGAATTATGTTGGATGCTTCCGAAATTCTCTGGAAGATGGTGGAATCCTCTAGAAGACCCAGGACCTTTCTAGAAGATGCTGGAATCCTCTGAAAGATAGTGAAATCTTCATGAAGACTTATGATCTTTCTAGATGCTCTATAAGTTTTCTTGAAAATATCTAGGCCCGAGAATATTCCTAAAATAATTCCTGGAATAAGCTAATTCCAAAAGTTTCTTGTAAGCCCCATGAGCACTATAAATAAGTGGGAGGCCTCATTTGTTCCTCACCACCCAAGTTGTACTATCTTTCTAGTATAGTGAAGTTTTTATAATTCCAAACTATCTTTTGCTCCACTTTGTTCTCAATATCGTCATAGCAATCTAGCTAAGAAGGTTCGGAAAGACTGGCACGGGTCTTTGAATAGAAAGCTTATGCGCCGCACGGGTAGAAGTGTAGCCAAAAATACTAAGTCTGTGACAAGTGGTATTAGAACGAAGGTCGATTGGTGTCATTTCCACATCCGAGAACGTCCAGGAGGGACTCGTGTTGCCTGAGGGGCGTGCCAAGACCAACAAGAGAGGCAAGAGCAAGGAGTCTACGGTGGAGCGCACTCGATGAGCGTGTTGAAGTCTTTGAGACGGGTTCGAGGGACATTGAGATGCACATGGACTCCGTGGAGCAAAGCAACACGAGGCTAGAAGAGTACTTCAATGGGTTGGAGAGTGCGTCGCTTGTCCATGGCAATCTTTCGAAAGCAATTACAAGAGATTCGATCCGCACTTAGGAGGAGCACAAGGAGCATCGTGAGGTTGAGGACTTGCGTAGGAAGGTCCAAGACTACGAGGAGCTAAATACCGTGGTCGAGAGTCGCGGATAACTCAAGATCAAAGTTGCCATCTTGGAGAAGGCCGTTGCGAACGGTGGACCTTCCAGTAGGGAGGCACAAAAGAGACGGAAGATCCCCGAGCCAAAATCCTTCAGCGAGATGCAGGATGCCAAAGAAGTTGAGAACTTCTTGTAGAACGTGGAGCGATACTTCAAGGCATTGCACATCGAAGATGATGCCGAGAAGGTGGTATTCCTTCACTTTATTTCACCGACGATACTATAATGTGGTGGTGTCGAAGGTGCATGGAGGCCGAGAAGGATTTGTGCTCGATAGAGACTTGGGAGGATCTCAAGAAGGAGATCAAGTCTCAGTTCTATCCGGAGAATGTGGAGTTTGCAGCAAGGCGAAACTTGCGGCAACTCAAGCATACCGGGATCAAGGAGTACATTGCGGAGTTTACACGCTTGATGCTCACGATATCTAGCATGAGCGAGTAGGAGCTTTGTTCTTCTTCCTTGATGTACTCAAATCGTGGACGGCTTAAGAATTGCAGCGACAGAGGGTGCAAGACCTGACCACCGCTGTGGCAGCAGCCGAGAGGCTCGTGGAGTACATGTAACACGACAACGATGCCAAGACCAAGCCAAAGTCCACCAAGGAGAATGGTGGGACAGTGTGAGAGGTCTCCGAAGAAGGGTCCGTCCGAGAGGAAGAAGCACGAGAAGGCCCAACCCGAACGAGTAATTTCGTGCTTCGTATGTGGAGAGAATCACTTTGCTCGGGATTGTCCAATAAGGAGCATGCGTGTCAATACCGTACGAACCAAGGAGGTGGAGGACGAAGTGTGCGAAGAGGGAGCGCACATTGGAGCTTTGTGCTTACTCAACGCCGTGAAGACCAAGTATGCTATGTCGAAAGCTCCGAACAGGGAGCTAATGTACGTTGATGTGAGGATCAATGGTATGAGCACACGAGCGTTGGTTGACACGGGCGCCACTCGGACGCGGAGGTCCGTCGCTTGGGTCTAGCCTTAGAAGAAGATTCAAGCAAGAAAAAGGTGATCAATACGGAGGCGCACCCCATGCAGGGGATAGCCAAGGGGGTCCGCATTGCAGTAGAAAATTGGTCGGGTGTTGCCAATTTCACCATTACGTCGTTGGATGACTTCAAGATGATATTAGGCATAGATTTCCTTATCGCAGCTAAGACGATTTCGGTGCCACATTTGGGAGTTGTTGACTTCATGGAGGAACGCTCATCGTGCATGGTGAAAGCTGCACGAGGCAAGCCTTCGAAGGAAAAAAGCTATCTCCGCTATTCAGCTCAAGAAGGGTGGCAAAAGGGAGACGGTATACCTAGCGGTGCTCGAGGAGAAGAAGACTTCAAGGAGGAAGGCCTTTTGTGCGAGACCAAGGGTCCTGCAAAGGGGCGTCCCGAGGAGCCACTTCCGCAGAGGGAGGTGCACCGTGCTACCGGGCTGGGAACAAGTGCAAAGAAGAGTGTCGCAAGTTGCACGGAGGCAGAAGCGACGAGACGAAGTAACTCGCACAAGGAGTTGCTCAAAGCTCGTGGAGGACATTCGGGTCGACAGGCTCGCAATAGGACTCGCATGCGCGGAGGTATGCAGAATAATGTGCAACCATGAGATTTGCGGAATTGGCGACTCGATAGCCCGTACGAGATTAGTCCTGTGCCGAGGACACAGACTGCGGCCAGAGTTGGTGCGGCGAACCAGTTTACTTCCGAGCTTTAGGAGAAGATGGGCGAAGGAAAGCGTCGCACGAGACGCACAAAGGCGGGACGATGCACAGCGACCATACCTACGAGAGTGGACATCTTCCCGAGACTTGGTGCACCCGTTGACGAGAGCGTCGACGAAACAGGTGGGACAGAATGTCACGCATAAAAGTTTGCAGCCCACTAAGACGGACTTGCATAACACTTTACAGACCGCGGTTATATTAGAAGCTTCCGAAATTATCTGGAATATGGTAGAATCCTCTAAAAGACCTAGGACCGTTTTAGAAGATATTGGAATCCTTTGGAAGATAGTGGAATCTTCATGAAAACTCATGATCTTTCTAGATGCTCTAGAAGCTTCCTCAGAAATATCTAGGCCCGAGAATATTCCTAGAATAATTCCTGGAATATGCTAATTCAGAAGTTTCTTGTAAGTCATATGAGCATTATAAATTAGTGGGATGCCTCATTTGTTCCTCACCATCCAATGTTGTAATCTCTTTCTAGTATAGTGAAGTTTTTATACTTTCAAACACTCTTTTGCTCCAATTGGTTCTCAATATTATCTTAGCGATCCAACTAAGCAGGTACGGATAGGCTGGAACGGGTTTTCGAGTAGAAAGCTTGTGCAGTCCGTGACAATGTGCATGAATATTTGGCTTCAAAGAAGACTTTGTGGGAGGAACTGCTACAATATCATCTTGTTACTACTGATTTGAAGGTAACTCAACAACAAAAGAAAGAGTTTCAGGTTTCACTTATCCTGGCCAGCTATAATCCTGCGCTCGAACCTTATAAGACTCGGATCCTTACTAGAGAGCAATTACCTATAATGGCAGATACTTTCTCCCGTCTCAATCATTCATTTCTAGGATAGAGTTCTGTGGTGCCAAGTAATGACTCTTCTGTCCTAGTTACTAGCGATGGTGGACGTCATAGTGGTGGTGGTAGAGATGGTGGCCATACTTTTGGTCGAGGAGGTGACCATGATAGTAGAGATAATGGTCGTGGTAGTGGTCGGGGTGGTGGCTGTGGTGGGGGTGGTGGTCGTGGCCAACCACGAAAGTGTAACTATTGTGGATTGTTCGGACACATTGAAGACAACTGTTGGGACAAGTGGGATAAAACAGAATATGCACATCAAGTGCATGATGAGAATATATAGTCTCAAGTCACAACTTCTGCTCCTAGAGATGATACTTCAGGTTTCAATCAGACTTCCACGTTTGATACCTCATCTCCATTGGAACAGATCCTCCAGAAGGTGAACGCGCTTGCTAATACCACCTCCCAAGCTACTGCAACCATGACATATATAAATAATCCTACTTTTGTAGCAAAAAAAACCAGTCAGAGTCCACCTCTTGGGTCATCTTCCTAGGAGCAAGTTCTCACATGTCTGGTATAAATTCTCTTTCATTATCGTAGTCCTATGAAACATAATATTATCTTAGCTGATGGGTTTACCCGTCTTATGCTTGGAAAACGTGTCATTCCCCTCGGCTTGCAAAAGTCGGCTAGTCGGCCGCCTAGTCGCTAATCGGCTGACGACGACTCGATTTGTGCCTGGACGGTGAGGAAAGCCGGGGAGCGCCCAGGCGGGGCTAGTCGGCCGACTACAAAGGTTTGTCTTCTCCTTGCTTTTTTTTTTCATGTTGCTGCTGCCGCTTTTTTCCACTTTGTGACTGAAGCTCGACTGTTGTTTCTCCTCTTTTTTTCTTTTCATTTGTGGAGATTAACCCAGAAAAAAGATACCAAGTCCATAATGTTTACAAAACAAGCTAATTTGACAGTGTTGATGGACAAGAAAAAGGTGATAGATACCCAACAATACATAGCACGGTGGGTCATTGAGAGTGACATTCCTTTCAACGCCATTCAAAATGACAGTTTCAAGGTAATGACTGAGGCTATTGGACAGTTTGGTCCAGGATTACCTATGCCAAGTCGATATCGGTTGAGAGACCCATGTTTGAATGTGAAGGTGTCGAGAGTTAAGAACTCTCTAGAAAAACATGAGGAAGAGTGGGCCATATCCGGTTGTTCTATTATGACCGATGCTTGGACCGACCACAAAAGGAGAAGCATTATGAACTTGTGTGTTCATTGTAGGGAAGGGATCTCTTTTATTTCTTCAAGGGAAGATTTTGATGCATCTCATATAGGGTCCTACATATTTGAGTATGTCAATAAATGCATTGACGATATAGGACAAGAGAAGGTAGTGCAAGTTGTGACAGATAATGCTTCAAACAACAAAGCAACGACGACTTTAATGGCTACCAAAAGGCCTAATTTATTTTGGACTTCTTGTGCCACACATACGGTGAATCTTATACTTGAGGCGATTGGTAAACTTTCAAGGTATCCTACTTCATTATTTATTTACTTCGTTACTTTAATTGTTTCATTACTTATTTACTTGGTGAACTTTCAAGGTTTAAGAGTATAATTGATAAGGCAAGGGCCTTAACTATCTTCATATATTCTCATCACTCAACCTTGAGTACGATGAGAAAGTTGACAAAAAAACGTAACATTGTACGACCGGAAGTCACACAATTTGCAAGTAACTACCTTACTTTGCAAAGCTTGGTAGAGAAAAAGAAACAACTAAAGGCATATGTTTGCTTCCAAAGAATGGACCCGGAATTCACATTCCAAAAGTGTGAAGGAAAAAGTGGCATATGTAACCGGTGTTAGCACATCTTTTTGGAAGTCCGTGAACACATGCTTGATTGTTTTCCGACAAATGGTGAGAGTCCTCCGCCTTGTTGATAGTGACAGACCATCTATGCCATGTTTGTATGGAGAACTTGAAGTGGCAAAAAAATAGATTAAAGAGGAAGTCTATAGTGGAGTTGAAAAGAATTATAAACCGATAATTGACATTATCGAGACTAGAGCCAAGGGTAGGCTTGATTCTAATTTGCACTTGGCGGGATATTTCCTTAAATCCATACTATTTTGCAAAGAATAGGGTGGAGATAGGAAATGACTTAGCTTGTATGGAAGCTATTCTAGATTGTGGAAAAAAATCTTTCCCGATGACTTGAACACTCAAGTGAAAGTGAGTGACGAAGAATTAATCATGCACAAGAATTTGGTGGAAATGTTCGGAAGAAAGCAAGCAGAACTTTCTTATCAAACTAAAGGTGTCAATAAATTTAATCCCGGTAAGTCTCGACTCCTAAACTCATAGCTCATTATTTATTTACTTGATTACTTTATTTCATTGACTACGTACTTATTAACATGCTTTTGTATGATAATAAATGCTAGCCGGATGGTGGAGTCATTATGGTGGCAATGCACCAAATTTGAAGATGGCAATTAGAATCCTCTCCTTGACCACAAGTTCATCGATTTTGAGAGGATTGGAGTACTTTTGAAGGGGTATGCTGCTTTTATTTTATTTTTTGACATTTTTGATAGTCTTCATCTAACTAATTAGAATGTTCTATATAAATATTGTAGGTGCATACAAAAAGAGAAATAGACTTGATTCGGAAAGATTCAAAAAGTTGGTGTATGTCTAATTCAACTCCAAAATTTACAATAAGAAGAAAAGAGTAAATGATGATAAAGATGTTCTTCAAGCGGATAATTGTATTCATGCTCAACATTGGTTAGTTGATGGAATGAATGATGAGAGTGATGTTGATCCCGTCACCGGAGCTACATCGGAGGTACTTGACCAAGCGGTGGAAGCAAATGAACTACTTGAACCTAGGAGAAGCTCTAGGATCACGAGAGAAGTTGATGAGGAAGAATTTATCTTGGAGGCCAAAGAAGATGATGGATATGATGATTTTGAGTCTGACGAAGAAAGAGATGTGTCATTAGTGGATGAGCATGATGATATCTTTGACGATTGAGCACTTTAATCTATCTCCTTTTCTTTTTATGAAATTTTGATTATGTACAAGACATTGTCACTTTGGAGTTTGGGTGCTTAAGTTAATATTTTGATGACATATGATATATATTACAAAAATATATCTTTAATTTCGTATATATATATTAATAAACAAATCCAAAACCGACTAACCTGACTAGTCCCCGACTAGTCCGATTAATCCCTGGTCCCCGCCAACCGACTAGCGATTTTTACAACCTTGATTCTCCTACTCAATCATTGTCATTATTTGATTCACTAAATGTGCCTAATTTTTCTATCAATTTTCTATCTGTCAGCCAGTTAACCAAATCTCTCCAATGTTCTGTAATATTTTCTTTCAATTTTTGTGTTTTTCATGACCTCAAGACGAGAAAGATGATTGGTTCGAGGTATGAAAGAGATGGACTACATTACTTGGATCTACTTGAAAAGTCTGTCTTTCACTTCTGTTTCTACTTCTCCGTTGCAGTGGCATTATCGTTTTGGTCATCAATCTTTGGCTAAGTTGTGTCAAGTAGTTCCTAGTTTGAGTTATATTTCTGTTCTTAAATGTGATGTCAATTAGGCAAGCATCACCGTAGTTCTTTTCCTCGTCATGTTGAGGGTCGTTAGTTGCAGCCTTTTGAACTTGTTCATTCTAATATTTAGGTTCCGTCTAGAGTCAAAAGTCCAAAAGAATTTCAGTATTTTGTTATTTATTTTGATGATTATTCCAGAATGACTTGGTGTTATTTAATGAAAGAAAGATCTGAGTTTCCAAATATGTTATCTACATTTTATAATGAAGTCTATGTTCGGTTTGTTAAACGCATCAAAATCTTGAGTTATGATAATGCTCTCGAGTATACTATTCTGTGTTGATCGTGTCGGCATTCATCAAACCAGTTGTGTTCACACCTCTCAACAAAATGGTATAGCTGAACGCAAACATCGACACCTTCTAATAGTAGCTCGAACGCCCATGTTCAACATGCATGTCCCCAAACAGTATTGGACAAATACTGTTCTTACTGCATGTTATCTAATCAATCGTATGCCATCATCCGTATTAAATAATCAAGTTCCATTCTCCATATTACATACATGTCCCTCACTTTTCCTTACCTCCTCGAGTATTTGGGTGTGTCACCGTTGCTCGCAACTTGGAACTTAATCGAGACAAGTTGTCTCCTTGATCCTTGAAGTGCGTCTTCCTCGATTATCCTTGTACTCAAAAAGGTTATCATTGTTACAGTCCATAATCACGCAAGTATTATGCCAGTGCAGATGTTACCTTCTTCGAGTCTACCATTTTCTTTTCCTCAGTAGACCGTCTTATTTCATTTTCATCAGATTTGGTATCTTCCATAACGCTTCCAGCCATTCCTAAATCAGTTTCTGTCTCCATTCCTCCTTTACAGGTTTAAGAGATCCAAGGACATGCCAGTGGTTCTACAGAATTCAACCCTCAACTAATTAGCTTCTGAGCCTGCATTTTTTGTTCCTATCAGCACAGATCTGGATGATATTCCTATTGCTCCCACAAAAAGTAAACGTCTTTGTAACACAGAACAAATATCACATCTCTAATTATGTTTTTTTACACCGTACTTGATCTTTTCATGCATTTGTTGTTTCATTGTCTTCCATTTCCATTCCCAAAACTTATAAGCAGAATATGTCATCTTCTGGTTGGAAAAGTGCAATGGATGAGGAGATATATGTTTTACATCAAAATCAGACTTGAAAGCCTACATCACTTTCTGTTGAGAAGCAGACAGTTGGTTGTCGATGAGTGTACATTGTTCAGTATCATACGGATGGTTCAGTTGAGCGCCTCAAGGCACGGTTGGTTGTAAAAGGGTATACTCAGACATATGGTATAGATTATATGAAGACTTCCTCTATAGTGGTTCGGCTGAATTCAGTTCAGATTCTTATCTCTGTGGCGGTTAAAGGCCAATAGCCTATGTATCAGCTGGACATAAAGAATGCTTTCTTGCATGGTGACTTACAGGAGGAGGTCTATATGAATCAACTATCGGGGTATGCTGTAGCTGGAAGTGGTAAACTCATATGTCGATTGACTAAACATTATATGGCCTGAAACATTCACCTCGAGCTTGGTTTGACAAGTTAAATTCAATTCTTATTCAACATGGGTTTCGTCGCACCATGTCAAATCATTCAGTATTTTGACATTCGTCCTCGACAGGTATTATCATGTTAATTGTTTATGTTGATGATATCATTATATCTGGAAGTGATCATGATGGAGATTGTCGAAGGCCTACCTTAGTCGTCAGCTTCATACTAAGAATTTGGGTCTTCTTCGATATTTTCTTGGAATCGAGGTTGCTGGATCTAAGAAATGTGTGTATCTATCGCAGCTAAAATATGTTCTAGGCTTGCTCTCAGAGACTAGGATGTTGGAGTGATAGCCAGTTGAGACTCCTACGGATTCATGACAAACCTGATACTGACAGTGGAGAGTTACTTGATGATGTTGGACATTATAGACGGATGGTTAGAAAACTTATATATATCTTACTATTACACGACCATACATCACCTATGCAGTTGAAGTAGTGAGTCAGTTTATGTATGCCCCTCGGCAACCATATTGGTAGGCTCTCTTGCATTCCAGGATACTTGAAGAGTGTACCTGGAAGGGGTTTGTTGTACAAACCTTCGCAATTGCTTACGATGACAGGGTTCACTGATGCTGATTGGACAGGCAGTCACAGTGCTAGGAGGTCTACTTCTGGCTATTGTACATTTGTGGGTGGCAATCTTGTCACATAACGTAGCAAGAAGCAGAATGTTGTAGTACAGCTTCTGAAATGATGTGTGTGCGGTCTCTTCTTCATGAGATGGGAATTATGGTTTCTATTCCTATGGAGATGTATTAATACTTCACTTTCAGAAATATAAACAGTAATTATAATTTGAAATCCAAAAATCGTGGAGGTACAAAGTACGCATATAAGCACCTCATAGAAGTCCTAGCACGAGGGAAGACTAAATAAAATAACAAAAGCTCAAGTGAGAAGTGAACCCCCAGATATCAAAACAAACACAAGAAGGTGATTACTAAAAGCATTGCATGGGAAACTAAATGCAAGATGATTTTAACATAAGCACACTAGGAAGCCAGCTACAGAAAGCAGTTGAACCCTGAAGAGATTTAGATCGCAATTGTTAGCTAACCTAAAGGATGGAAAGAAATTCTTTTGCATTGCTATAAAATGGCTCAAGCAACAAAATAGTAGCTACTGCTCGAGAAACTCCCACAGTACATGCCATAATTATAAGCAACTGTAACTATGTAGAGCTAAAAGGTGTAAATCTCAAAGGGGTCATTATGTTATTTTGTCAATAGATAACGAAGAGGAAATTACATGAAGAGGTAGAACTGCCACACTTTGTCTAATGGCTTGACAAGCACAAGCCTGCATGTGATAGTGATATGGCCTAACAGCAAATCGGAAAGTTTCTCCAATTGCATGTCACTTCATGTATAGACATGTTGATGATTAATAATAAATTATATATTTGGCACTTCTTATTTGTCATGCATTCTCACTTTATTTTTTATTGCTTGTAACAAGATGAAGTCCCCTGGTTGAAAGAATGTATTATGGAATTGTGATGAGGAACACACTATCGAAACCCTAATATCCTTGTAACCTTCATTCTTAAATGTTACTAGTCATAGGGTCGGTAAGAAGGACATCAATTGATCATGATATAAATAAGTACACTCGATGTTGACTCATGATAAGTGTGACAGACCTCATAGTAATTAGTATACTAGACACTTAACCGAGAGTGTAGACGCACATTAGAGTAAGTTCACCGAATGACTACTACAAAATCTCCACTAGAGAAACATAAGCCACATGTATTTAGGAAGACTTCACAAATTGCAGGTCACCATATCATTGTGTGGACATGCAACTAGACTTGGTATTCCATTGTGATCTAGTCAAGGATCATCAAAGGTAATCATTGGTTGTAATTGTTTATAAAGATGTTGGGTGCTATTTAAAAGAATCTTCACTTAGCAGAACCTTACGAGAGAGTCCTATGTGGTTTAGTATTGTTATGCTCAAAAAAGTCCTTGGCCAAAGTAAGATGAAAATAGAAAAAAGTTTATATTGTTCAGCATTTGATGCGTGAACGACCAATCATGATAAATAGCACTAGACATTTACGGATTTGATACAATACCCATAACCCTAGTAGTATAGTAGGAATTGCCTAACATAAAAATTGTATTATACGATAGTCAAACGTGGAAAAGTTCTTATTATGCTGGTATACCTTCATATCATATGAGTAGTCGTGACACTCCTAGGTATCAAAGTTGACTTGTAGGGTTAATTCAGGAAAGGTTCTGAAATTCCGCAATCTGACCGATCAACCGATCGGTTATCCAGTTGGTTAACCAAAGGCCATGTTCGATTGACTGCCAATATCATAGGCATAACATTATAGGGGTAAGCAGATAACAGTTTTGGGCCGTAAACCGACCCGAACTAAGAATTCGGGTCGGTTTTAAGATTACGGGTCGGATATCGGTTCTTAGAAGAGTGATTTTCGGTTTTTCGGGTCGTGGTTCTGGGTTTCGATTTTTGACTCGAACCAAAAACCGAATAGGCGTATTTACGTTTTTACCCATCACTTAACTATAAAACAAAAGGGGGCAAAACCTAAACCTAAAGTCACTCCCCAACTCTTCACATGCCGCCACTCTCTTCCTCGGGAAGATTCTTCTCTCTCTCTCTCCCTCGAAGTACTCCGGCGTTCGGCCACGAACATCTCCCACAGCTCTCTCTCTCTCTCTCTTCGATGTTGGAGCCACGATGGCTCGGTCACGCCTCCACCGATGACGACGACACCAACGGGCTCGGTCACGCTGTCGTCGCCGTCTTCGTCACGTTTTCGTCGCCGCCGCCGACAACTCCGTCACGTCTTTGTCGCCGCCGTCGACGTCTTCGTCACGTCTCCACCGACGACAATGACAGCTCGGGTCACGTCTCTACCGACTCCCGCCATCGACGAGCAGCAGCTCCGAGAGTTTATCGATCTTAAACTTCAATGGAAGGAAGCTCCACTGCTCGAGTACTTGAAAAACCTATAATTTTCACCACAAATCAGATTGGGTAATCTTCGACTCTTGCATTACTTTGCACTTTGCAGCCTAAGGAACTTTTGTTTGTTTGTTCTCATGTACATTTGGGATTAATGGCAATGTTATAAATTTTGCTAGGCGGGCTCGATGCACCAAAGGGCCGCCTAGGTGTCGCGCCTAGGCGGCTAACTTTTTTTTTTCCAGATTGTATATATCAGTTTCATATATAAACATTATGCATATATATTTTTTAACACAAGTTACGTTTGACTCTATGGCTAGCAGTGAGACTATACTGTTTGCTCAATTCCAAGGTTATGGGTTCAGGCTCCACCTTTTTTCTTCTTTTTTTTCCAGCAAATTTTTTTTATATATATGCGTATAGGAGGGGAGAGAGAGAGAGAGAACAGGAGCAAGCACCTCTCCTCCCTTTCTCCCTCTCACCTCCCCTCCCCTCCCCTCCCCTCCTCCCTCTTACCTCCACCGCACCTCCACCTCCACCGCCACCGCACATCCACCGCCAGCACCGGCACCGCCACCTCCAGCACCACCACCTCCAGCCGTCGCCTGACAAAGGTCAGTTTTTATTTTATTTTTTTGAAATTTCAAAACCGAACAGCCGCCTAGGTCCGCCTAGAGGAGTCTAGGGGGTTTCCGGTGCGGCCAGAGGCCGCCTATGCCGCAATTTAGAACACTGATTATAGGATTTACTTTTGGTATATATATTCTGATATTCATTATCAATGATACGTTTCTTTAATTACTCTTAATTTTGTGATGAAAATGAAAGAATTGATAGCATTTAAGTTAATACTTTCCTGCTATTTTTTTTGGTTCACCTACTTTACTAGACCATTATTCATACTAAGATATGTGGACATTATATGCTAATATTTTGCTGCTATTTTTTCTGTGTTATTACCCTGTTAAATTTTGTTAAAACGTCCGGCCCAATTGGGTCACTAAATCGAACCGACCGAAAACCGAACCGTTTAATTTCGGTTCGGTTTATTTCGGTTTTTAAAGAAACGGTTCAGTTTTCGGTTTAAATTTTACCGTTTACGGTTTTCTCGGTTTTTACAAATTCGGTTCGGTTTGACCGAACCGAACCGTTGCTCACCCCTATAACATAACCTATATCGTTATCACATAGGCATAACATTATCCTATTATCTTATATGGAATTGACTGCTATTAAATGAAGAACCATACTCCGGAGCAGGCACTCATATAAAACAGGCAGTCAATTCTCCGATGAAAAGATGCAAGGATAAATTATGTTGAAGTTGTATGTATGGTTCTTCTTTTATGGTAAATTTAGGTCATTGTATCCCCCATAATATATATATATATATATATATATATATATATATATATATATATAATGGGAACCCTAACGCTGCAGGTAGGTTTTGGCGATCAGCTAACACCCGCGATTGCTATAGGATCCAGGGCGGAAACCAAATCAGGGGGAGCACCCGGAGGTGGTCGGGGGGCCGACGCAGCTAGGTGGGAAGGCGGAGGTAGTTGGACAACTGTTGTCCTAAGGAAGCGCCCACAAACGGGGTGATCAGCAATCAGAGATCGTCGACGGCCATAGCGGCTAAGCGGACAGAGATGTGGTCGACGGCGGGGATCGGTGAGGCATGGCGTAGGATGCAACGCGACAGGGGGTATCGTCAACGGGGCCGACGGGACACGGCAATCCGAAGAGCCATCTGAACCTGAAAAATGGGGATGCGATTTGACGAGTGGACTCGAGATGTTCCACGATGGCGGAGAAAGGAAAACAACCAGCGAATGGTCAGACATGGTAAATTGTGGGCTCATTTTTTTGGAAGGTGACGCTCAGGTGTCGGGACTGATGAGGTTCGTCGCCCCCAAACATGTGGGGATAAGGTCTGGGCTGTGTTCACGGAGGCGCATCTGGCGGAGACGACAGAGTACGTGAAGAACACTGTCGTGTTGTATGTCCTGGCAACCGTCAATTCTACGAACAGATTCGTGTCTATACTGTCCGAGTATGGCGACCGAAGGAGAGCATAGAAATATTCTCGCGCGAGAACGGCTTCTATTATGTTCGGTTCGGGATGAAGAATGACATGGACAGAATCCTACAGGGAGGTCCGTGGATGTTTGATGGAAGGCTAATTATCATGAAGGCTTGGAGCCAAGTCAAAGTGCGAAAGGGAAGTATTGAAGTCGGTTACTCTAGATCCGACTTCTTGAATGACCGATCAACTATTGGAGCATAGACATGATGGTGCTGGTGTCAAGCATAGTTGGTTCACTTATTAAGGCAAATAAAGCGAATAGAGCCAGACTGGGTTATGTCCGGATCTTTGTTGAGATGGAGGCAGGGAGGACTCTAACACATACCGTCGAGTATGAGCTACCTTAGAGAGAGGTGTGCCAGCAACGGGTTGAATATGAATGGGTCCCACCGGTTTGTCAGCATTGCAAGTGTTTTGGCCATCAAGCTAGAGATTCCAAGCTGGTTGGGACGCATCAGCCAGGTGATGCAGTCGACAACATCAACGAAAATGGACAGGAGAGTATGGCAACAGACATATCCGGGGCAGGCACCTGGACGAACGTCCAGAGCAGTGATGTGGAGTAGCAAAGAGCACGACAATTACTACGCCGAACTGACATAAGATGGAAATCGAGCTCGAAACTAGGCTCGAGAAAGCATTGGTTTTGTCCAATGTTCGTCGTATACCTACTGAGGGTAGCTTGGATGGAGCAAGAGGAGGGTGTGGAGGGGATCAAAATTTGGTTGTGTTCCAAGCGCAAAATATTACACCAGATAGGTGTAGTGCCCCTTCCCGTTCGGTCAATCGGAGGAATCAAAACGCCAACGGCGTTTGGACTTAGTCATGCAACGGCTTGCTCGAAGACCCGCACGGTCGAGGCGACTCCTCGTTCAGGTGGGTGGCTTCGGTGAACTTGCCTCAGCTTGGCCTTCGCACTAATAAAATGAAAGTTTCAAATGCACGAGTAGGCTTGATAATAAAAGAGACAAATCCACATAGCTAAGGGAATAATTCCAACTTGGGTCAAACTGAGTTAGAATATGGAACAAATGTCCCACGGTCGGCTTACAAGTGTTACACGATGGCTTTCAAAATGACACTCGGTCCTTCGTCTCATGGCTTGGGAGAAGGAAAGTTGGTCTTCGCCACAAATCTATGAATTAACCTAAGTCATAGGTATCGCCCGCATAAATGCTTGATAAAGCAAGCACGATTCCAGCGTCTAAGGCTTGGCATAGCCCTTGCTAGTCCCACGCGTTAAGTTGCATCGCACGGCTTGTGGCATAAGTCTAGGCACCCAAAGAACTTGGTTGTTCAAAGTCGAACGCGTGCACGACACGCTCCCTCGATGCAAGGCTTGACGCAGCCATTGCTCGTCAAGTTGTTGCACGATTAAGTTAGGTAACAAGTTTTGTCTCGCTAACTAAGTTATTCTAGCATTGTCCTACGATTTCTGCGGTTATCATAGCCACATAGTCCCACGATCTTAGTACTCAGCATATAGAGTATGACCTGAGTGGTAGTGTTGTATAAAACGCAAGTCGGTTTAAGGCATGAGCGACGGTTAGTTCAGTAAAAGTTAGCCACGATCTATGGCACCTAAGAATACGTTTTGTTCAAGCTAAGTGAGAAGGCTATGCAATAGTCGTTTCCTGGGTTTCAAAGGATGGAGAGTTCAAGCGATGGTTTGTCGCCGAGGCGGTCCCTCGTTTTGGAGTCCCATGGTTCCGATGCACGTTTTGCATGATATAGTTTCGAGCACGTTTTGCTAAAGAGTACGGTTTGAGTCGTTCCACAGATTAGGCCATGCATTTACGTGAATCTAGATGAAGTCTCGTAGGTGCGTGGTCATGGACAAGTTGTCGACAAGGACGATGTTTCTTCGGACGACAACCTGGGGACACAGGAATCGATCCGGCCATGGAGGAAACACAGTATAGCCGATGCTGGGTAAGCAACCAGGAATTCGGTGGGCTGTCAATGGGGCTAGCTACCTGCATTGACCGACCCATCCTATTCCTAGCTACGTCTACGATGGCTAGCTAATACCAGTGACCTTTCATATAGATAAGTTGGTGTGCTGAGCGGCTATTAGCATTCACGGTGTCGGTCGAATCAAAGGAAGCGTAAAAATGTCACAAACTGAGTCAAGGAAAGGTAAGGATGGTTGCAACACTAGTATGAAGCCTAAGATTTGGCTATAGCAAAGGTACGTGCTTCGGCACGAGTCATGGCGTCGAGTATTAAGTTGTTCGCACAGAGTTGCATGAGTCGGATTTGAGTCGTTAAGAGTTAAGTCAAGAAGGGTCGTAAGGTGAGTTTGATTAAGTAACGTTGAGTTGCGAGGCACGACCTTGATATGTTCATGCACGGTCATACTGTCACGACACAAGTATAGGCAAGACTAAGTGGGGAAGCACTGCCTCAAGTATATTGAAGCACGAATAGAGTTTATGGCATGATCAAGTTGCTGCGTTCCAAATATGGACCGATAGGCAAGCACGAGTCAATAAGTTGACGTCTTTGGCACGAGAAGGGTCTAAAGGCAATGTATAAATAAGTTGTTGGTGCAAGGCACGATAATGGTCTAGAGACACAAAACAGGCCAAGAGTTTGTCCTAAAATCGATCCTAAGACAAGAATAGAAAGACAATCATAAAGAAATTATGTTATACAAAGTAAATGAACGTGTTGGTTTTGTATGGGTGGCCGAGGAGCTCACTCCACCAGTACAGTTGAGTACTGACACCCACACAATTTTCACGTGCAGGCACAGGTAGATGCTCTTTGGCGCAGAGCCCGCTTTGATGCGTCGAGGCACGGAGCTCCCTTGGCGTTTCGAGGCGTGCAACCGCATGGAGTCTGGACTTATACGGGACATAATGTATGGACATCGCATATCTGAAACATCCGCTGGTTCGTCAAGCTTTGTATTGAGAAATGTGAGAGAGCAGAGTTTCTTGTATTGTGAGAAGAGTGAGCTTGAGTGATTGTATTCTTGGCCTCGTGCCCACCTATGTAATCTTTGTTTCAATATCAATAAAGAGCTATTTGCATGACTTGTATTTTATTTCAAGTTTCCGCTGGCTTATTCAATGTTTCTGCTTTGGGACTTCCGTGCGACAACCCCGTCGCTTAGCCTGTAATCGGTCGTTATGGAACCCGCTTTGCGTGAGCGAAATTTAGGCTCACGCGGCATCACGCCTTAGCGAGAACGATCGGTCCTACGGGACCAGGACGTGACAATAGGGGTATAGCGGGTTGGGACGGAGGAATAATGGAACCGACAAGACATTATACGAGAGGAGCTCAAAAGCACAGAAGTAGCAGCAGTCGATCGAAGGGGGGAGGACGCAACATCGTTCCGGGTAGTGAGAGCAAGAAAAGACATGCAGGGCCTTTGGAGGACGACACTGGACGTTGTGCACAATATTCGTAGGAATGGGAGGAGGTTTTGTGCATTAACAACACACGATGGAAGGAAGTGCACCAGACAGCTCCTTTGGAGGCAGTACAGGAGCATGGTCGAAACGAGGTCGTTAATTACCCAGTTAACGACTAGGATGATATGCATAGACCTGAATCATTGATCTAATGTCAGTGATCGCGTGGAACGTAAGGGGAGCTTGCTCCCTGGGTAGATGGAAAGAGGTATGTGATGTGCTGAGGAAGAAAAATTGTTGTATTACGCCTTGTTGGAGATTAAAATCAAGAGTGGAAATGCAGACCCGAACCCTTTCCACCCAAGCACGATCAAATTCCATAGCAAGCATAATATGGCACACGAACTCCTTATTGACAGAGTCATATGCCTTTCGCATATCAAGCTTGACACACTTTATCTCCTCCAAGTTTGTTGAAGTCCCGGATCAACTCATGGGCAAGCGGACTGTTATCAGCAATAGACCGCCCATCACAAAAGCCGCCTGATTACTAGACACCAGGTCCTGCATAATCTCCTCCATATGTATGCACATCAAGTGAGTGATAATTTTGTATAGGAAGTTGCAGCAAGAGATAGGACGAAAATCGCAAAGAGACGTCACTCCTTCGATATAAGAGTTAGAAAAGTATGGTTGTGCTCCTTAAGCAGTTTGCCGTTGTCGAAGAAGTCGCTAACAATCGCCAGAACCTCCTCCTTTATAATATTCCAATGGACCTTATAGAACAGCCTCCCAAAACCATCCGAACCATGAGATTTATTCGGGTCCGCATGGCGCACAATAGCTTCAATCTCCTCCATTGTCACTGGTGCCAATAGTACATCGTTACCCAGTAGGGTAACTAGTCTCTTACATACAATCTCCGAAAAGTCAGATAGATAAGAAGTTTGATTGTAGAGCTCGGTGTAATACCTGACTGCTTCCTCTTGTAATGCAGTAGCGTTGACTACCTTCTTGCCATCTACTCCATACAGCTTTGAAATATGATTACAATGTTGGCGGGTCCGGATGATATCAAAGAAGAACTTGGAGCATTTGTCACCATCACGCAACCAGCTACATTTGGCTCGTTGAGCCAGCTCGATCTCTTTCAGTGTGCGTAGCGCACCTACCTCCCTACAAAGATCCTGCTCCGCCGCTGCAAGGTCACTATTGAGAATACCCTCCTGTAAAGCAATTTGCGCCTCTCGAAGCTGGTCCTCTTTGTTCATTGGAGGGTATGTCGTGACCCTCTCGCCCAGAATTTCAAACCATCCTTCACCCGCTTCAGCCTCCGAACCATGCAAAATTGGGAATTTTCCTCAACAGAAGTGCCCTAACCCGCCTGAAAAACCTCCACATATACAGTCATGCAGCTCAATTTGTTGTTGTATCTGAAAGGACGTACCTTTTGGGAGGCAACCGTTGACAGATGGATGCGAACTAGCGAATGATCACTCGTGTCGGCTGGGAGGCACTAAGCAACCACATCAGGGAACATTGTAAACCACTTCTGATTCCCCAAAGCACGATCAAGTTGGCAAGCAACTCGTTTGTGGGTAGCTTTATTGTGCCAAGACCAGATGTGACCCGTTCTCTCCACCGCATGCAAACCAAATCGTAGAAGACAACTTTGGAAATCCTGCAAGACTCCATCTGGGACACGCCGACCTCCCACTTTTTCGTGACTGAAAAGTAGGACATTAAAGTCCCCCATCAACTGCAGCGGCACAAGGAACTTATTCTCAGCTACAACACTAACTTGAAGAATCTCCTCCCATAAAGCCTCCCGAAGCCGTCTGCCATTGTTGTCATACACCGCCACCAAGATGAAAACCATCCCCCTTATAGTGAAGGACACAACAATCAGTTGATCTGACAAATGAATTACCTGTCCAGCCCAGCTTTTGTTGTCCCAGCTTACCCAGATACGCGCCAACCCTCAAGTTATGCACCTGACACCACTGATGTTGGGTCCTACGTTGTAGCAGTCTAGGAGACTTAATTTTAGTCTCTAGTAGCGCTACAATGGAACATGTTTTCCGCCTCGGCACCTCTCTGATCTCCTTCCAACTCCCTATCACACAAGTACCTCGGACATTCCAAGCTAAGATAGACATTAATATCCAGAAGATGGCCCCTCAAATCTCCAGAGCCGCCATTTGGGGAAATAGCGTGCTCCGTCTGACCTTCAGCCGCTGCTCCCTCCGCAGACGCCTCAAGAAGTGGGATAAACTCGCTGAGATCACCACCACTTTCACAATGGTCCTTCTATCCGGGATTAGCTGCACAAAGATCTGAAGAGCCCATAGTCAGAAGCCCGTAGTCAGAATCCCAATCGCATCCTGCCCTCCATCCTCTCTAGGTATCACCGCTCGGCGCTTCCTGCTTGTGCTCTCCTTCGACTGATTGTTGCAGTCTTCTATCACCTTCTTTCCACCTCCCCGGACGGCCTAGAGACTCGTGCCGTCTGGACTTGAAAATAATAGTTCGTCCGAGAGTAAATTCGCTCGCACCCTCTCCCAAGGTCTGGCCGTCTCTATCCAACTCCATTTCACTTCCGGTTCCCACCTCAATGCCATGATGGCCACCAGCTTCAATCATATCTCCATGAGTCTGCATCACCCAATCCGCCTATTGAGAGAAAGGATTAACATGATCAGCAACGACCCCTGCCACACTTGGTTGAACCCCCTCCATCATTGAGGTGACCGCCTCCTAAGGACAAGGGACCCCGCTACTATCGTGTAGTCCTTATCTCGATGAGTATCAGCCTTCCCCTGCCCTCCCATATCACCGATGGGTCCCCCGACCTCCCCGACCAGATAGCCTTTTGAAGGATGACCGAAACATTTACAGTGGCGGCAAACTGGTGGGACAAACTCATACTGCACAGTCTGTCGAAAGATCCCACCGGAAGGCACCTCATACTCAACGAAAGACGGTAGATCAGCACTCGCATCTACTTCAACAAAGATCCATGCATATCTCATACGGGTTCTGTACGTCGTAGCTTCATCGGCCATGATTGGCTTGCCAATGACACTAGCGATCTCCATCATCATAGAGATGCTCCAATGATTAGCTGGTAAACCCCGTAATCTGATTCAGATCGGAACCGTAAGGAGTACTTCACGCTCAAAAGTCGACTCAGGTGTCCATCCTTTCACGATAATAAGTCTGTCATCAAAGGTCCACGGTCCTTCCTGAAGAACCCACTCCATGTCCACCTGCAAGCAGAAACGCACGAGGTAAAAGGCATTTTCTCATGAGAAGAACTCCATACCGTCTCTCGGCCTCCAAACTCGTGCCGCGTACGCACGGATCTGTCCGTAGAACGGTCTCGAGCCAAGTACATATAGAATGACTGAGTTGCGCTAGTAGTCTGCGGTCTCAGCAAGATCTTCCTCCGTCATGGTCGCCCTAAGTGTTGTGCCTACCATCTTCGGGTGAACATAAGACATCTGCATTGGCAAGCTAGCCACCCCTCCACTCAACATATCCGCATAGGATTTCAGGACCCCGGCCTTTCGGTGTTCTCCAGCAACCTGCTTGCCCTTCTCCATAGCCGACCATCGTTGTTGAGAAACTGGTGGTATGGACATGTTATTCGGCATTTGGCTAGAACTTCCATCCTGTCTCCTAGCCACCCCTGAGCCTGCACCGCTAACGTGTCTCCGTAACACGTGTCGATTGTCGCCACCCCTATGGTGATCGCCTCCCAATGCCCCACCTGGCCGACGAGCTTCGCCATCCCCTTTAGAGTTATGCCTACTAGTCACTTTTGTCTATCCCGCATCCTCCTCCGGGTCTGTATTATTTTGCTCCCGTCGTTCGCCATCACCAACGTTCCCCAAGCCCCTGGCCGGAGTCCGACCCAAGCCACCGCCTCCCAATCCTCCGTCGGCCGCCGTGCCACCACCTGGGGCCACGCCCCAGACCAGGACAACGGCCCCTCTGGGTGCGCCACCCCTGGCAGACCCCACGCCGCCCCTGGCCGATTCATTCATGGTCGGGCCGCCCCTAGCCGACCCGCCACCTGTCGCACCACCACGACCCTGGCCGACCCGCCACCTGCCGTGCCACCCCGCTCATGGCCAGCCCGCCCCCGGCCACGCCGCACCTTGCAAACCCGCCACCGTAGCCTGAGCCACCGTGGGTGCCACCTCCAGTCCCTCCTGGTGCGTGCCCTTGCACAACAGGACGTCCGCCCGGCCTGCCCGATGCCGCAGCAGCCACCGCCTGAACCCCCCTCAGTCCGCTGCCGGTAGCAGCCGCGCCGGCCGGCCCCTCCATCGAGCCTGGGTCCTAGACAAAAGCCGAGGACCCAAACCCTAGCTCTGCGTAAGAATCACCCGCCGCCGCTGCCATATATATATATATATATATATATATATATATATATATATATATATATATATATATTGTTGAATCCATAGTAATTAAAAGCACAAGGTGCATGGCACACGCCTTTTCGAATTAAGGCATTTCTTCAATACAATTTTTTTTCAAAAAATCATTTTTCCTTAATTACTAGTAGTTTTAACAATGAACTATTATGTCTCTAATTTAATTTTGTAGCATCCTATGAGAATTAGTTAATAAGCACCATAGATGTAGTCTCTCTATGTGATTTGGTTCCAAAGGCTTTGATTCCTCAAGAAGTGAGAGAAAAGGGTGGCAGTAATAAACTCTCTCTGCAGTAATTGATTCTCTCATCAACTCTCTCATTCATTAAGTGTCGGCAGTGTTCTAAATAGCGGCCGCCTAGACGGTAGGAGGTCTCTCTCCGGACTGCTTTTCGGTAGGCGGTAGAGTAAGCGGCCAACGAAGGTTGGCAGCATAGGCGGGCGCCCAGACGGAGCAATACCTAACTAGATAGTTTAGCCAAAAAAGTTTCGGTAACCATTATGCGCCTATAGTTCACTTCTACAAAACTAAAACTTTATAAATCTTCGTTCTACAACTTAGTTATACATGGAACTCCCTTAAAATATGGATATTATGCAAAGATAAACAGTAGTAAAATAGTTTAAAATGTTCAAAATGTATCGACTGTCTAGGCGGTAGACGGGGACTCTCTTCGTCGCGCACCCGTCTACCGCCGTTTAGAACATTGAGTGTCTCACTCCCTAATTAAATTTCTTTTTAGTCTCTCTATCTCCCCATCTCTCTCGACAATTAATTTAACTTTTTTTAATAGAAAACGAGATTTTCTTACTCAAAAATCAAAAGGTGTGCCTTTTATGCGCCTTGTGGCACACATACACCAGAAAGGCGCTCGCCTTTAGCGCACCTATTGAAACTCGCCGTGAATGCACATGAGAGGCGATAAGGGTGTGCCACGCCGCACGTTGCGCATGGCGCGCCTTTAACAACTATGGTTGAACCATATGAGAGGGACAGGTTATCTATTAATATACTTCCCCCCATGTCTCATCCAAAATACTAAAATTATTGGGCTCAGCATAGATTTAATAAACTGGTATGAGCCAAAGTTAAGTGGTTAACAAATTAATGTTTTGTATAACCAAGTGCTTCAACTCCACCCAAATACCATATAAAATATAAATGTTAAAAACCATCACAACTTTTTGTTCAATCCCTTTTGAGTGAACTCGATGGATAAGCGCCTCCGTTCTGCCAACCTTCATCAACTCCCAACGTGTCCAATGACAGCATCAAAAATTCTCAGGGATAGCATCTAGCATATATAGAGACTCCAATTCAGACAACTGATTTTCTCCAAAAAAGGGAACATTTATCAATCTTTCTATCTTAATATATCTCTCCAACCTAGTCTGTGTATTTTTTGGGTTTCTTTTACAGGCCTTTTACATCTCTATTCTCTAGGAATTTGCCAAGTTATAATTTGTCTAGAAACTATAATATATACTAAAACATCACTCGAGTGTCAACACATAAACCGTAGAGACATTAGTAATAGTGAAGCTATTATTGCTGCAATGATGCTATATTCATGACAAGGTAGTCAAAGGCGCAATGTGTGCTCGAGACGCAAAGGGTCCATATCGCCCGAGGCGCAAGGCGAACATAAGGCGTGTGCCAGAACAAAGCGAGACGCAAAATAAAAATATAGATAAATAGATAAATAAATAAATAAATAAATTAGTAATGTAAGAAATAAAACCAAATAAAAAACCAACAAAAACATGTTAAAACATAACCAAATGAACTAGCAGAGCAACAATAGCACTCAACAGAACTAACAAGAATTTGTATTCTCCCTATCAAGCATTTAATAAATTTTAGTTTTTCAAGTTCAACTGTAGCCAACTTTGGCAACCGCGGAAAGGGCTACCTTCCTCCCACTTGTACGAGGTAAGGGCTATCTCTCCACCTCAAATTTTTTTTGTAAAACAAAAAAAAACACAAAAAAAGCACCTAGGCGCGCCTTTTTTTTGTTGCGTCTTGCTGAAAGGCGCACGTAAGGAGCGCCTTGGGTGCGCTCGGAGAAAGGCGTCTCGCCTGGTGAGAGGCGAGGCGCAGATGTTGCGCCTTGCTGCGAGGCGCGCCTTTGACTACCATGATTCATGAATAATGCACTTATGTGATATTGATGTTATATCTTTTGCTCCTAACTACTGATTTTATGATGAACTTGTCATTCCATCCATGACAATGCTCCGTATATTGCTCATTGTGTTAAACTTATTTACATATGTAAGGTTGTATCAATTTCCAATCAAACTTCCTTTGAAACAATGTACCTCATGATGCACAGTACAATAATCATGTAAAAGGATACACCATATATATCTTGATTTGACAACCAAAATTGTATGCACTGTATTGTAGGATATGTATTATGTATCGTAACATACCAACGTCTGATATATAGAAGTTAACAATATCCCATATCACAAGATATAAATGACTTGAGAAGATATAAATAAGTTGAGATGCATATTACCTGCAGAATGCATCTAGATGTGCATGCATAACTTTGGTAGACAATGCTGATGACTCAACAAAATCATCTGAGGTGTTGTAGAACGTAAGTTCTGGACCAATGGCCTGGAAATGTAGTATAAAGAATGTATGAATTTACTTTCGGTTGAAAGACGGTACAGAACTCAAGTGAGGATATCATGCAATAGAATACAAACTATTAAATCATGCTAATGGTGGTCAACAATAAAATAGATATAAGATACTAATGGCAAATTATTTTGGTACAAAGATGGTCCTACTTTCCATCCACATTCATTATTTCAGCTCAATGTTGAAAAAAATAAATACAAGATAACGTTATATAAAAAATGTGGTATGGATGCCAGAGAAAAAAAGGTAACCAAGAAAAGAATGTCATTTTGTTGGATTTTGCTTTCATGTCACATGATGCCATTATAATTGTTAAAGACCCTGCCACTGGTACCAAAACTCTAGAGCATTAGTGAGGGTTTAGGGACTATATTTATACTATTCAACATGCCCTGCAGGTCGAAGGCCAATTTCATGGGCCAAGAACTGGATTCATGCAACGGTATAATTTTTTTAATCCATTTAAAATGAGCACTAGGATTTGAACCTGTGGCAGGGACTATAATTTTTTTTAATCCATTTAAAATGAGCACTAGGATTTTTTTAATCCATTTAAAATGAGCACTAGGATTTGAGGGTTGAGGGACTATATTTATACTATTCAACATGCCCTGCAGGTCGAAGGCCAATTTCATGGGCCAAGAACTGGATTCATGCAACGGTATAATTTTTTTAATCCATTTAAAATGAGCACTAGGATTTGAACCTGGGTAGCTATGATACCATGTTAAAACCCCTACCACTTGCACCAAAACTCTAGAGTTTTCGTGCAAGTGGCAGGGTCAACAATAATATTACACGAAAACTGTACTAACAGTTATCCTAGATAATATAATAACATAGGTTTAAGCCGGCTCGGCTGATATAAGTGACAGTGGACTGCCCCTTGTAAACAAATCCAACTTGAGATTGAGTGATGGAGAAATGTTCTGCACACTCACAATAAAATAGAGTTAAGATGAGCATTGCACTCATAATTTATAACTTGTTTACGAACTATTAAACTTGTTTACAGTAAGCATATATCAAAGGGCCACTCAAAAGGCAAATTTACTTGCTATGTTTTGAGCATAAACAGCAAATGATATATACTATCATTATAACACTGGCTCATCAACTCCAAGTATGCTCCATCGTTCCTCTCCAGTAAATATCGTAACAAGTCACATCGTTTAATCACTAAATAAATGGTGATGATAACTCTCTGTCTAGAAGGAAGCTACCAACTGTTTCCTATTCAATGAGCAGGAAAACATCTATAGAAGAAGATTATAATTATGACTTCTAATTGTAGAAATTATGCACCGACATAAAAAGGAAAAAAAATGCATCTATCCAGTATCATGACTATAACAGAAAGTGTGTTGTACCTGCAACTCAATAACAAACTCTGTTGACCCATCAGCAACAACTTTTGCACCATCTACACCCTCCATTTTATTTTCTAGATAATCCGAACAAGCATCTTTTCCTCCTCTATCTAAGAAGACATTATCACATTCTGAGGCTGAATAGCTGCTATTAGTTCCGAGAAATATAGAAGAATCCAAATACTCTCCATTCTGTACAATCATATGGTTCATAGGTCATATTTTGAATAACAAGCCATGAAAATAAGATATAAACGGGTTCAGAATATAAAAATATATATACCACTACGGTGACATTTCTAAATTGCAGACTCTTGCCACTTCCCACGTAGACAATAGTTTCTGCGGCAAAGTCAGAGAGATTTCTTCCTTCTCTATCTTGTAAATATAGTTTACCTCCTTTTCCATCATATATGAAATGATCAAACCTCCGATCATCGACAACTAGGGGCTTTTGAGGTGAAAAAGAGAATACTGATGCAGGTTGAGCATAAATTGGTTGATCAAGAATGATGGCACCAGCAAATAATGGGTCATCTTCTTCCCCATTTGATAATAGGTTGCCAACTGATGGAACAAAGAACTCCGCAATAGCTAGTAAGAAGTCAAGGGCCACTAGCAACTTCGGTCTCTGGATACACAGAGAAACATTCGTTGAAGAGTTCCTAAATGTGGCATCGAGAATAAGCATTGATGGAACTGGTTGCGGACCAAGCTCCTTCAAAACTTCCCCTTCTCCTAACTCAACCAAATGCTGAGTATTATAATCACCATCTAGATAAAATGTCTTCTCGATACTCTCAGATTTTCCTATGGCAAGCCGGAATTCCTCTTTGGTTCCTTCACGGGCATCAACTACAGAGAACCCTTTAAGTGTTGAAAAAAGAAACCCATCACCACAAGTACTCGACTTGTAGAGAATCCATGCCCCACCTATCTGCAATAATCAGTTAATGAGGAAATTGTAATCATTCAGTCCGTATAGTTTGAGTAATGCAGAAAACAATAAACTATAATGGCAACAATTAATTTTTTTGAATGGATTACATTTACAGTGTCTATACCAAGTGAAATGGAATCTGGAAAGACACATGATCCGGATTCTCAATTTCACTGTTAATTGAGCTTTCCAGGAGCCATCTGAAGCAATATTGGTTGTCTAATCATGTACAATAAGAAAACAAGCCCACATAATACCAAAAAATATATATAATACTTTTTGCTTTAGTTTCAGGATGCTAGAAGTAGAAACACGCTAAAAAAATTATCATCATCAACATCTGGCGTATAACATAACCTTTATGACCACGAAAAAATTACGAGATAGATCTACCCAACTTGAAAACAGCTAGAAACAACAGAGATGGATCAACTTAATCTGAAAAACACCTATCAACAAGCTATCAGAAATATACACGGAGGAACTGCCAATTTAGAACGGGACGAGATGAAAGACAGTGAATCAACAAAGACTACAAAAATTTGCAGAATTCAACCACCAGAAAAACGTGGAGCACGAGTTAACATCCTTATATTCAAGAGGACCAACTGAGATTATTCCATTTTGGCATTTGTTTAGTGATTGAAAAGAAATGTCTTCACTTCTCTTAGGCCATCCTAAGCCTTTTTGACCTACGCTAGTTTCTTTTTTAATTCTCTATCTACTTCTTATACTTTCAACAAAGATGACAAAAATTTGCACAATTCAACCACCAGAAAAACGTGGAGCACGAGTTAAAATCCTTATATTCAAGAGGACCAACTGAGATTATTCCATTTGTTTAGTAATTGAAAAGAAACGTCTTCAGTTCTCCCTTAGGCCATCCTAAGCCTTTTTTACCTACGCTAGTTTCTTTTTTAATTCTCTGCTTTCGCCTAACAAAAAAAAAAAAAAATCAGCTTCCTTTTTATATAAATATGTCTACGCGCATAGCCACATCACCAAATTGTATTCTTTTTTGTTAGGAGAATCAAGTACCAAACTGGACTACTTTCAAGAGTTGGGTCAATATTAGCCAGGTATATTACTTATTTACTAGGTAGGTTGATAGATTGCATGTAAAGAATGTAAAGTAATAGCAATAAAGAGCTTAACCACTCCACATAGGATGATGGTCTTAGGGAGGATGCAAAAAATCTTGAGCAGGGCAAAGTACCTTAATTAAAATTTATGGCACATTAAATAGAATTTCTTATAGGAAAAAAAATTTTAAAAAAAACTATAAAATAGACGAAATTTAGATAGTGAGGATTCAACTTAAGACCTTAAGTTAGAATACCAATAGTTTAACCACTAGACACCATTTAGTTATTGACTTTTGAATGAAAACAATGCAAATAATAGGAAAAGAGAACTAACTAAATAGTAGGAAACTGAAATTGGTTGGATATAGTATTAGTAAATTGAAGAGAAAGGCTAGGATAGAGAAAAGATCAAGAACCAAATGGTAAAACATGAAAGGAAGAACAAAATAACTTTTATGGATAGGATGATAAAGAAATATAGAACATAGAAGAAGATTCTAATCTTATATGGTACAATATGCAAATTGTATCAAAAAAGTAGCAAAGACGTCAAAAGAAAGTTGGTGGAAGTCCAAAAGTTAATTAAGGCATTTCCTATAAAGATTAGAAAATGTGCAAAAACTGATATATTTTGAGACTAAAGTAGCAAAAAGGAAGCCAAGAAAGCAGTTAGTAAATCGAAATCTAAGGCCTCTGATAATTTGTGTAGGAGGTTAGACCGACATAGACAACGGAGAGAAAAAAGTTATCTACAGGCTTGCAAACAATAGTAAAAGGAGGAGCATAGAATTAGGTAATAGTCAGTGTATCAAGAGTCAGCACCATAAGTATTACTAAGAGAAAACTGATATTAAGGAGAGGTGAAGCAGTTATCCTTGCGAGTTATTTTCGAGAGCAACATAAAAAAAAGCTTAGCTTGTAAGATTAGAAATTTTAACGCTTAGGATGGTTAATGAAAAA
Organism: Iris pallida; assembly: GCA_029216955.1. Lineage (NCBI taxonomy): Eukaryota > Viridiplantae > Streptophyta > Magnoliopsida > Asparagales > Iridaceae > Iris > Iris pallida. The sequence goes on from JANAVB010009600.1 coordinate 231,049, forward strand.
GCAAATCGACAACAGATCAGCCCAATGATATTTCTATTGAGATTTGAAAACGTTTAGGAGAGAGAAATGATGAGATTTATATTGAGATTTGAAAATATTTAGGAGAAAGAAATGATGTGATCTGTTGATATACTTGATCAAATCCTAAGTATTAAGAAGATGCCCAATGAATAAAGAAACAGTATTACAGTACCTATATATAAAAACAAGGGAAATATACAGAGTTGTAATAACTAAAAAGGAATTAAACTTATACCATGAAACTTTGGGATAGTGTAATTGTGTAAAGGTTAAGAAAAGAGACAAGAATTTCAAACGAGTTATTGGTCTTCCCCGACCGCTTGAGTGTCGGTTTAGTTTTACATCAGGGAGATCTAAAATGGAAGGCATTTAAGTATTAAGAAGATTAATGGAAAAGTTTAAAGAGAAAAGGAGAGATTTGCATACGATTTATCTTTATTGATTTAGAGAAATCATTTGATCGAGCTCCTAGCGAGATAAAGTATTAGGCTTTGAAAAAGAAACAAGTTCCTAGTAGGATGGTTGATACAAAGGAGTGTACTTTGTTGTCGCAAGCAGTATTAGGAAAGGCGCATCGGGGAGCACACTATTGGTGTGGGGTGTTACGTGGAGGAACATTGTGCCTAGCCATCCCTTGGAGGTGTTCGGACAAGCGCGCACCTGTGTGCTTTAGCGTGCCATGGGGGCCCACAAGCAACCTATGTCGGGCATGTCCACAAGTAACCCTAGTACCCAGATAATCCACTTCTCTTTATTTGCTGTATACACACAACCACCACCCTTTTCCTTTCTTCTTCAACTCCAGTCAAGAGTAAAGAACCGTCCTGCTCGAGCTCCTCCACCTTCACCGGGTTCCACCTCTTAGTCTTCAACTTCTTCTCTCTCAAGGTTGTAATTCAGTAGGTTTGATCTTCTGCCTAGAATCTGCTATAAAATTTAAAAAAATTGTTATTTTGATGTGCGACTCAGTTGTCTATTCTCACATGTCCTAATTTACTCAAAATTTTCTACCACGCTATTTTCTGATATTTCCTTTCTATTTTTGGCTTTCATTGACCATTGTGATAGCATAAATAACGCTTTCACGTTCCTATTACATTTTCAAGATATTCTGTATATACATTCATCTACCGTGCCATATCATCTTGATATTTCCTTTTACTTCTGTTCTTGTTTGATAGCAATCATAGCATCATATTCTCTCCTATCTTTTAAGTTCATAAATTGATGAGCCTCCATAAAGTAATAAATGTCTTGTGTTTCCTGATAACCTTTCAGGAAATCAAATGATGGGTTATTAATTTTAGATGGTGAATATTTGGTAGGTAAAAAAGGAGCGCCTGAATTTCTGTGTGTGCAATGATTTGAAAAGGTCTAAATAGGAATTATAATTGACAAGTTATTTAATTCAGACTAGTTCTATATCATGACTAATTTTATTCAATCATGGCAAGCACTTCACCATACCGAAATGTTATCATTTTGTCTTCGCATTCTTTGGTTAGTTATAAGGCTTTATGTCAAAAGGTTAAGTAGTAAAAGCACTAAGCCAAACAACAGAGTGCGGTGGAAGGCCAACAGCAATAAACAATAAGGTGGAAGGCATCAGCGGCCAATGCCAAGTGTTTCTTTCTTTTATAGGAATATGTTTGAATCAGTTGGTGTACTAATTCAACCACAAAATTTTCGTGTCCATGCATCCTGCCCTGTATTGATTGCGAAGATAGAAATAAGTGCAATATAACCGGAGTAAAGACAACTATACACAATTGTACATTTATGCGTATTCATTATCGTGCTAGTCTTTACATGTTAAACATATTTTTTGCTTTACTGGTGGCATTCACTTGGTGAACTTTGTATCCGTTTTAATAGTTAAATCATTCACACAAGTTATTTTCAGTATTTTTAGTTTTCATTAGAGCCCGAGTTTATCATGATTTTAACTATGTTCAGTCTTTACACTCTAATGTTGTTAATGTGTTGAATTTTGATTGATATCTTTAGATTTGATTCATTTGAAGCATGTCAGCAAGCGGTGCATCTTCAAAGAAGAAAGATCTGACATGGCAAGACTCCACAAGAAGAATCCAAGTGCTACAAAAGTGTGTACACACTTGGAGGGATTAAACGAATGGCTTCATTTTTAATAATTGTGTCCATCACACGAATGGAGGGATTACACGGGAAAAGAATCATCTAATTGGAACAATACACACAATTGTGTACAAAAAGTGCCCGATGATGTCAAAGAGGAGAATTTGGCATATGAGGCAGATCAAAGAAAATTGAGAACAAAAAAATATTGAGTACCTTCTGGATTTTTATGTGAATGAAGATATGCTTGAGATAGACAAGGAGGAAGAGGTGCAAGTAGTCAGAAGAGGGAAATGTGTGGATGCTTCGGAAAATAGGATTGCTTCCCCCAAGTGAAGCAACACTCAAGGAACTTCTAGCGGGATGGGCACATATGTCTTGCAAAAGAAGAAAGGCCCAATGGATGCATATGTTACCTCAAATCCTGAATTCGATGTGCAAAAGATGAAAGGAGAAAGCGGATGAAGCAAACTTGTCACCGAGAAGCTTAGTGTAATGGGTAGGGATCGAACATGGGATGATAGTGCTAATTGGTTCTGAGAAGCGGGGGTTGCTTTCAATTATGTCCGCCTTAGAAACTTCAAAGTTATGCTAAAGTTCGTTGGACTCTTTGGTCCAACATTGCCACTCCTTCGTATCACCACATGAGAAGTCATCTTCTTGCAAAAGCGGTGAAGTCAATCGATGACTGTGTAGCCGAACATAAAGAGGTTTGGGCTTCAAGAGGGTGTTCATTGATATCTGATGGATTGAAAAAACAGAAGGGGAAGGACTTTAATTAACTTCGTCAACTCATCCCGTGGTAAAGTCTTCTTGAAGTCCGTAGATGCAATGGCATATATCAAGAGTGGCGAGAAGATGTTTGAGCTACTTGATACGATTATATAAGAAGACATTAGGGAGAAGAATCTACTACAAGTGACTACAGATAATCCTCAAGAATGAAGGCGGCCGATAGAATTCTATAAAACCTGCTTTTCATGTTATAATTATTAAAAATTTAAGTATGTATTTTGATTTATTTTTTTTATCATCGTAGGTAGATACTTGGAGGTGACATATCCTCCTATATATTGGACTCTTCTGTTGTGCATTGCCTAGATCTCATGTTGGAAGATATTGGAAAACTTTCATTAGTTAAGTAAACTTTACAAAGGACAATGAGGGTAACATGATTTATTTATTCCCATCGAATTGTCTTAAATTGGATACGATAGATCACAAAGAAGTAGCTACTTTGGCCCGTGATGACACAGTTTGTCACTTTATACCTTACACTTGAGAGCCTCTACAAACAGAAGAGAAACTTGAAAGAAATGTTCAAATCATATAAATTGTTCAATAGCCTATGGATAAAGGACAAAGAACCAAAGGGGAGAGAGATGACTAAGATAATTTTAATGTCAAGACTTTTGGAATAAGGTTGCTATCATTCTTAAGGCAACCGCTCCTTTGGTACGAGTTCTTAGGCTCGTAGACAGTAAGAAGAAGCAAGCATGGGATCTATAATGAAGCAATAGATCGTGCAAAAGAAGCCATTATGAATTTCTTTGAACATAAGAAAGAAGTACAAAGACATTTGATATTATTGATCGAAGGTGGGGATTATCTTAAATTGGATACGATAGATCACAAAGAAGGAGCTACTTAGGCCCGTGATGACATGTTTGTAACTTCATACCTTACCCTTGGGAGCCTCTACACACAGAAGAGCAACTTGAAAGAAATGTTTAAATTAGATAAATTGTTGACTAGCCTATGGATAAAGACAAAGAACCAAAAGGGGAGAGAAGTGACCAAGATAATTTTATGTCAGACTTTTGGAATAAGATTGCTTTTATTCTTAAGGCAACCGCTCCTTTGGTATGATGTACGTGTGGAAGAAGGTAATTTTATTCATATTCCAAGAGTTACATCCTCATCATATCATTTACATCATGTGACATCGAACTCTATGTTATGCAGGACTCCCAATGGCGTGGTCTGCAGCCCTTCATACAACGGCGTGGTTTGCAGCCCTTCATACAACCGTTTGTTCCGCTCTTGTCATATATGTTATACACTGGCTGCCAATTGAATCCGCGTTGTACGGAACCAACGAGAGCCTCTAACCCGAAGTGTGGAGATGCCCTCAATATAATCGTGAATACTCCTGGAGCCGGCAACTAACATGTTTACAGTATTGCATTGCTTGTACCAAATTTCCCATGTAAAAGAACATTCAAAGAATAAATGGGTGCAAGTTTCCGCAACTTCTGTGACATAAGAGATAACCTCGATCATGAATCTGTATCGCGAACCTGATAATCTTGTCCCGTGTTAGAAGTATGCCTCTCATTGCTTTGAACATGTTTAATTGCATTTTCATTGCCAATCCCTTCATCTATATGAACTCAATATAAGCAGGCGACTGATGGACCAATCGAACAAGATCATATACTTGCCCAAACAGGAATGTACCAGCCGGACATGCCCTGCGCATGGTCGAGAGGTACCCATTGAATAGCCGTCGAGCGGTGAGCGAGCTGCCATTCATTGTTCCAAATGATACTTCTAACCAACTCATTCCTCTCCATTAACGTAAACAATTGCCACCCGAACCTTTCTATCATATGCTTCTATGCTCCAGCCAGGATCGAACCATAGATGAGTATTGAGGCCTCGGCCAAACTCTCGGACTATCAGCAGCTATATTTTACTTCTATATCTTAATATAGTTTTGTAAGGTACCGAATAGTTACTAGTTTTGTGAACCCAAAAGTTTTCTTCTTTCAGATACCTTATATATATATATATATATATATATATATATATATATATATATATATAACTCCCTAGCCCAAGTGGTTAGGGAGGGTGGCTCACTTGTGGTAGGTCCCAAGTTCGAGCCCCTCCACCCCACCCCACCCCCCCCCCCCCCCGCGTGGGCATGGGATGGCTGGGTGGTCGCGGGGCGGCCACGGTCCCAAACTGGCGGCCTCAAGAAATGGACAAATATATATGTGTGTGTGTGTGTGTGTGTGTGTGTGTGTGTTGGGTGGGTGGGTGGGTGGGGGTTGGTGGTGGGGGGGGGGGGGGGGGGGGGGGGGGGGGGGGGGGGGGGGGGGAAGATAATTTCATTGCCAATAACTGTTTACAAACTTTGTGTTTACATCATTTGAATAACGTCAAACTCAATGTTATGCAGAATTCTCAATGTTATGCAGAATTCCTACTGGTGCAGTGATCAAACCCTCAAATAGACGCTTGTTCCGCTCTCTCCATATGTGCCACGCGCATGCCAATAGCCTCACCCGCGCTTCCTTAAACCATCTGTTTCCTCTTGTGCTACAGTTGGAAATCTGTTCGAAATGAGCAAAAAATATCTCGAGAACCAGTATAGCTGAGATTCAGTTTGCCACATTGGTGCTGCAACATGTCCCATGTAAATGAGCAGTTGAAGAATAAATGAGAGAGGGATTCATTTGTACTGTTGCATAATGCACATCCTGGAGTTTGTATTTGAATACCAAACCTTGTAAGTCGGTCTTGAGTCAGTAGTCTACCTTGCAAGGCCTTGTACATGTGTAATTGCATCTTTTTGGCCAAGCCTTTTATCCATATATACTCCATGTGTACTGTTGGTTCACTAACTTGACGGACCAACTCATATACTCGTTTAAAATCAAACGATTGTGATGGCATATTGCCGCACGTCCACTTATCTTCGGCCATGCCTGTATCAATGTTTAGTATAGTGATGGAAGGCGAGCAAAGCCACCCCAAGGTATGCACAGTAGGTTGCCAAGTTCCATCTTGTATCAGTAAACTGACAGTTTCTTTTTTTCCTTGTGGTCCGAACATCTACCATCTAAACCGCTCCACCATATTCTGGTGCTCTAACCAAGGATCAAACCATAGATGTGTATTTAATCCCGTGCCAAATTCTCTTGAGATGAACTATTTTATTTTGTTTCTTGGGCTCAGTATCATTTTGAATGTTACCGAATAGTTGTTGTTCAACTTATGAACCCATAAATTCGACCCCTTGAGGTACCAGTTTTCACCTACTCTGCCCACGTCGAGTTGTCGTCTATAAAGTTCCATGTTAATAGTAACCCGGCCACCTCTCGAAGGATATACATCGATCTTATTCCTACTCCACCTTCTTCAATTGGTCGACACAGAGCAGGCCACACAATCGTATGTACACCTCCTCGCCACAAAAAATCAGCACATAGCTTGTTCACCTTTTGGATAGTCGCTATTGGAAGCATTATTGTCTGCAGCCATAATAGTGAACTAGCTGATACTACCGATTTGATAAGCTCTATTCTCCCTCCGAAGGATAACATCTAAGCTTGTCAGCCTTCTATTCTTCATTGTACATACTCTACCAAGCTTTGGCATTCTTGTGCACGGGCATAGTTGACCGATAGCGGAACACCCAAATACTTTACTGGGAGAGTGCTCTTCTCAATTTGAAGTATCTCCTGGAGCTCCTCTTGATTAGAACAGTGGGCATTAAAGTACACTTTGCTCTTCTCTGTTAAGCTGTAGAACCACCATATTTCCGAATTTGTTCATCAGTCGAACCATAGTATTTAAGCCCATGTTCGTTGGCACAAGAAATACTAAAAAACCCCTGGGAGGGTATCATAGCAGTCACGTCAAATTCAATGCTATGTAAATTCCTACAGAGAAGGTATTGAAGCCCTCAAATATGCGCTTATTTCGCTCTCTTCCCACATGCCATATTGTTGCAGTAAGATGGGGCCGAGCCTCCTTGAACCACAACTTCCCTTACTTCTTCTGCCCCGAATCGCCACAATAATTTCTCCAATGTCCATAGAGTCACCGTAACTCCCCAACGCCTTGGAGCACTGCGCTTGCCAGAGGAACCAACTAAGCGAACAATTGAAGAACAAATGTCGAATAGACTCACTGCTTTGTTTGCACAACACACATTATACGGATGGAATCACTTCTCCAAATGAGGCTAGCATGTCCCTAGTGACTAGTCGTCCTAGCAACAGGTGATACATGCACAGCTGCATCTTACGAGCAAGCCCTTTTTGCTAAATAAAATCATAACTTTTCAATCTTGGGTGCGGTACTCATAAGAAGTTGAAATAAGTCTTGAACTCAATATTCTCATTTCCAATGTCACCCGAGGCAGTCTCCAAACCCATATGTCAGCTGGGATGTCTGGGTCAATAGGCACCGCTCGAATAGCATTACCATGTCGGATTGTGTGGGTATACAAGTCGGGACGCCATGTCCCATGACGTACAATGTGCTGAACCTTCAAACCTCTATCTGCCTCAGATAGAAGGTGTCCTCTTGACAATTCCAGTAAGGATCGATGCCCCAGCCATGCGTCTAGCCATAGATCAGTATTTCTCCCATCCCGTATAACTCGGTGTATAGCACTCCTGATAGTAGGCCGATTCCGTAGGATGTGCTTGAAAGTCACAAATGCATTGTTATTGTACCTATAAGACCAGAAATTACCTCCCTTCAGGTATTGATTAGCAGTCCACTCTGCCCACATGGACCCGCCTCAAATAAACTTACATGTTAGCTTCATTCCAACTGCATCTCGAACTGACTGCAAGGAGCGAAGACCAACCCCTCCCTCCTTCCGAGCAAGGTAGTCAAAGGCGCAAGGCGCACTCGAGGCACAAATGATTCAAATCGCTCGAAGCCCAACGCGCACTTAAGGCGCGCGTCCGAGCGATGGAAGGCGCAATATATATATATATATATATATATATATATATATATATATATATATAACGCGCACTTAAGGCGCGCGTCCGAGCGATGGAAGGCACAATATATATATATATATATATATATATATATATATATATATATATATATATATAATTTCCCGCATGTCTGCTGCAGGCGATATTGGCGATGGAGGCGGGCTTCTAGGGTTTGGAAGCGGGCCGCCTCCACGACCGCCGGACCCCCTGGCCGGCGGTAGGCGCGCCTCGGTCGCGAAGAGCGGCCCCCCTCCCGGCGTTGGGGGGGCGGGAGCCAGAACGGGGTGGTCGGGCGGACCCCCTCACGCGAGCGCACGCGGCAGTACCCCCCCGGCGGCCGGAGGGGGGGCGGGAGCACAAGGGGGGGGTCGGGTGGACCCCCCTGTGGTGTCGACGACCCCCCCCCAGGCGGAGGGGGGGGGTCAGGCTCTACGGGGAAGGGGTCGGACCTTACGGGAAGGGGGCCGAGTGCATTGGATCCGAACTTTGAATTCGGAGCGGGGTCCGGATCTCTGGGGAGTCAAACGGAGGGAGGTGGATGGACGACGGTTACGCGCCGTCGTGTGTCGAAGACCGGGGGGAAGACGGGTGGCGGACAGGGTCAGATTCGGGATCGCCATCCCGAAAATCGTCAGAACGGGACAGGGTCTCGGCCTAGCCGGGGTCCGGGGGTGTCTGCTGGGCGATCGATGGGTTGGCGGCCAAAGGCGACCGCGGCGGCTAAGGGGAAGAGTAAGGTAGTGGATCTGGATGTTCAGGGACCTGGAACTTCCAGCCCGGTGGTTGCCCAGAGGCCTATTGGGATGTCCCCACGGCCTGCTGGACGGTCCTGGGCCGAGATCTGCAAACCGGTGGACCCGAAATCCCCCACATCGATGGAGTACGTCCCGCCGCTCAAGGTTGGGAGGGGTTACCGGGCTGTGTTTCCTGCGGAGGAGATCCAGCAGGTGACAGCTTACTGGGAGAATACCCTCGTCCTGTATGTCTTGGACAACAAGCCTTTCTACGAACAGATCCGGGGCTATGCACCGCGAGTCTGGAAGCCTAAGGGGAGTATGGAGTTCTATGCTCGTGAGAACGGCTTCTATTATGTGAAGTTCGGGCTGGCGGAGGATGTCGCTAGGATCCTCCAAGGCGGCCCCTGGACGTTCGACGGCCGACTGATTATTCTCAAGGAGTGGACTCCAGAGCTGCGATGCGAGAGGGAAGTTCTGAATGCCATCCCAGTATGGATCCGATTCCCCGAGTTCCCGGTTGGGTTTTGGAGCATTCCCCTGTTGATGCGACTTGCAAGTCTGGTGGGCACCCCGATCAAGGCGGATGAGGCTACTACCTTTCGGACTCGGTTGATGTACGCGAGGATCTTTGTGAAGATTCGGGCGGGGGGGAGCTCCCGAAGATGGTGGAGTATGAGCTCCCTTCTGGGGAGATGCTTACCCAGAAGGTGGAGTATGAATGGGTTCCGCCTACCTGTTCTCGCTGTTCCTGTTTCGGGCATCTGGCCAGTGCTTGCTTAGAGGCTGGCACTCCGGTGGAGCCTTGTATTCCTCCTCGTGAGGTCCCCGAAGCCCCATGTGATATGGATTTCAGAGATGATAGCGGAGTGGTGGTTGTGGAGAAGGAGGTTACTAATCAGGGGAGTGATGTCGGTTTGAGCCTCATTGTATCTACCCAACTTGCTCCAAAGGGTGGGGGGGTATCCACTAGCCAGGGGCCGAGTAGTATAGTTACCAGAAGCATGGCTGCGACGGAGACTGAGGCACGAGGGGAGGACGGTTCGGCTGGAGACTGAGGCACGAGGGGAGGGCGGTTCGGCTGGAGGGCAGATTTACAGAGAGGAGGCGGTGTGTGTTGACAATCCTGCCTGGGCGTTGGTGTTATCTCAGGTCGTTCCCCAACAGACGGCTCCGACTGGTATGGATGAGGATCCTTTAGCGACGGATGCGGCACCTTCCCCAGGTGCCGGTCCGGGAGTTTCTCAGGGGGCCACACCTCTCATTAATTAATGGCCATTATCGCCTGGAATGTGAGGGGGGCGTGTTCGCTAGGGAGGTGGAGAGAGATATGTGGAGTGCTCCACAGAGAGAAGTATGACATTTCTGTTATTTTAGAATCCAAGATCAAAGGGGAGAAGACCCTTACTCGGCGGACCCCTTCTCATTAGGCCCAGCTGCACAACCTGGCCCTTTGTGACATGGCTAGGATTTGGGTTCGCTGGAACTCGAAGAGTTGGGATGGTGACTTGATCTTGATGACGGAGCAGTTGATTGCCATCTCCTTCGTTAACAAGGGTGGCTTCCGGTTCTTACTAGGGGCGGTCTACGACCACAATGACAGAAGGAGAAGGGAGTCACTTTGGAGCGACATCTCTCGTGTTTCCGATGCTGCTGAGTCGTCGCGTCTCCCTCTGCTCTTGATCGGGGACTTCAACGCTCTTATGCATCATGGGGAGAAGCTGGGTGGTCGCCCGGTTCCAGATTATATCCTTTATGATTTTCAGAGGTGCCTCCTGCTTGCGGGGCTACGGGAACTGTCTCGCTCAGGCTTCATCTGGACTTGGCACAACAAAGCAACTCACAACAGGGTTGCTTGTCAGCTTGATCGAGCTCTGGGCAACGGGGAGTGGTTCCGTCACTTCCCCAACTCTTCGGCTGAGGGTCTGGCAGCTGGGACGAGCGATCACTCCCCCATCAGGGTTGGCTTCTCGGCTCGATCTCTTGGGAAGTCCCGTCCGTTCAGGTATAACAACAGTTGGTATCTCTCGGAGGGCTACCTAGAGGTTGTCGCAGAGGGGCTGTCTAGCGGTCAGGAGGGGACGGCTCAATTCCGATTGGTTCGTCGCCTCAAGGCCACGAAGAGAGCTCTCAGGAGTTGGGTGCAGGGGTTGCCCAAGTCCACTCTAGAAGACAAGGAGGCTGAGTTGAGATCTTTGCAGCAGGATTTGCAAGCTGACATGCTTAATGGGGATCTGGCGGTTAGAGAGAAGGAGCTGATTGGAGGAGTCAACATTCTGAGGCTGCAGAAGGAAATTAGCTCGACCCAGCGAGCCAAATGTTCCTGGCTGAAGGATGGAGACCGGTGCTCCAAGTTCTTTTATGACGTTATCCGGACTAGACAGAATCGGAATCACATATCCCAGCTTCTTGATGCGGATGGCACTCTGGTGGGGACGCCGGCTGAGATACTGGGCGAGGCTGTCAGGTACTATTCTGATTTATATTTCCAGACTGACTACCTGTCCGTGTTTCCAGAGGTTGTTACGAAGCGGTTGGTGACTTCATTTGGGAATAGCATCCTACTTTCCCCTGTCATATTGGAGGAGGTGGAATCTATTGTCAAGGTGGCGGACCCCAACAAGGCCCCTGGTCCATATGGCTTTAGCAGTGGTTTCTTCAAGCGCCATTGGGATATTCTGAAGCTGCAGGTCGTAGAGGTGGTCCAGGAGTTCTTCACTAAGGGGAAGCTTTTGAAGGAGCTGAATCACACTTTCCTGACCTTGGTGCCTAAGAAGGAGGACGCGACAGCATTGGCAGATTTCAAACCTATTGCATGTTGTAATTATCTTTATAAGATAATTACATACCTTATGTGCCGGCGGATGGAGGGAATCATGCAGGACTTAGTTTTTCCAAACCAGGCTGCGTTCATCAAGGGGAGGTCGATTGCAGAGCACAGCCTCCTGGCGCATGAGATGGTGAGGGGATTCAGCAGACCTGGTGGGGAGAAAGCTTGTGTTAAACTGGACCTGAGGAAGGCGTATGACATGGTCAATCGGGGCTTCCTCTGCCATCTGATGTCTGCCATGGGATTCGCGGATCACTAGGTTGCGTTGATCAGGGAGTGCATCACGTCCCCTACTTTCTCAGTTCTCATCCAGGACGTTCCTTATGGGTACTTCCAGAGCAACCATGGGCTTAGGCAAGGTGACCCATTGTCCCCTTACCTGTTCACGCTTGTGATGGAATACTTTACTTGTTTGATGGACCTGGCAGTGCACCGTGGACGGCTGGTACCTCTGTTTCGGAGGATGGTCCCTCCAGTTACCCACCTTATATATGCTGATGATCTACTGGTCTTCATCCAGCCTACGACGATGGGGTTGCAGACGCTTGCGGGTATTATGGAAGATTTGAAGTCCTTCACGGGTCTCCAGCTGAACAGGGATGAGTCGGGTCTACTTCAGTTCCCGGTGTTCCCAGAAGGAGGAGCGGGCTGATGTCCTGGGTATAGCGAGGAGTGATCTTTCGGTGCGTTATTTAGGAGTGCCCTTCACAGTCAATTATGCGCGGGATCAGGACTGCCAGGGCCTGGTGGAGTATGTCCAGCGGAGAGTAGAAGGCTGGCAAGCCGTCGGTCTGTCTTTTGGCGGACGCATAGAGCTGATCAGATCTGTGATCTCGGCTGTGGCCCATTTTTGGCTACAGTCCATCCTCCTCCCGGTGGCCACTATTCGGCGAGTGGAGCGTCTATGTGCTGATTTCCTTTGGAGGGGGGGTATGCATGCGATCTCGTGGGAGCAGCTCTGCCGTCCCAGGAAGGAGGGAGGTGTGGAGCTCAGGCCGTTGCTGGAGATCAGGGAGGCCTCTGTGCTCAAGCTGGCCTGGAGATTCATTAGCGGGGGGTTCTCTCTGGGCGGAACTGGATGCACAGCAGATACGTGAAGCAGGACAATTTTTGGACGTGTTCTCCTGATAACAACGATTCTGTCACGTTCAAGACTGTCCTGAGACACAGGGGTGTGCTCAAGTCTGCTATCCGGAGGGTCATGAAGGATGGGTCGGGTACGGACCTCTGGCGGGACCCTTGGATTGATCGGCGTTCGTTGCTAGACATCAGGGGATCCCCGACTCACACAGAGGACAGGCGAGGTCTGAGGTGTAGTCGGATCTTACGAGATGGAGAGTGGAGGCCGAAATCGTATCGGTACACTGAGGAGCTGGGAGGGTTCATTATGTCTACAGTCATTGATCCGGCTTTACCGCGGATCGGTGGATTTGGGAGCCGACAGGAGCTTCATCGGGCTCGGGGGAGTTCCAGTTCCGGAGTTGCTACAATCTTATCCGGCACACTTTTCCTCTGAGTTCTGATTACGAGTTCGTCTGGTGTAAGGGTCTGGCCAGGAAGATGCAGTTGTGTGTTTACAAGCTTCTTCTGGGTCGCCTCTTGACGAGGGATCGCCTGAGTTCTTTTGGAGTGCCAGTGCCAGATCCCATATGTGTGCTTTGTTGTTTGGAGCCTGAGTCTATTAAACATATCTTTTTCGAGTGCACTCTGGCATGGCAGATATGGTCGGAGCAGAGTCGGGTATTGGGAGTGTACGCCTCTGGTAAATGCATTGGGGACATCATCCAGGTGATACGAGATAGCAGGGGTCGAGGTCAGGACTGGTTCCGCACAGCCAGAGTTCGTCTGGCGGCATCGGTTTGGCATGTTTGGCGGGAGCGAAACCGCCGGATCTTTGAGGGACTAGTCACACCTCCGGTTGGCATTCTCCATAATATTGAGTTTGATGTGAATGCTATGGAAAATGGATGAGTGTTGAGTGGGAGTCCCACTCAGTTTGTATGTTGTATGATTATGGCTTGTCTTTTGGAATAAAATTTACCTTTTTCCAAAAATATATATATATATATTCTTTTTTAAATATATATGTGTGTGTGCGCGCGCGCAGGAGTACCCTTTGAATTAAAGTTAAAAGATATTCTTCAAGTGCTTTGTAAGGATAATTCCAATTAATAGGACTTGATTTCATCAAAAGATGGAAATGTTTTATATGAACTAAATTACTAATATAAGAAATAAAACAAACAAATAGTGAAAATTTTGTTTATAGGAACAATATAAAAATAAGTAAAAAATAGTATACAAAATAAACATTATACAAAAACAGTAAGTAAACAAAAAAAAAGTATAAAAAAATATTATACAAAACATTATAATAAACAGAAAAAAAAGCATATAAAATAAAGTATTAAAGGAACAAGAAACAAAATCCACGGGTGCACCTTAACCTTCATGCGCCTCAGGAAAATGCACGTCTTACGAAATGTGCATCGCCTGAACTACACTGAGGCACTATTAGGCGCTATTCTTGGACCTACGAGCAAGGCGCGTCTTTGACTACACTGCTCCTGAGGTCGACATAATTGTTTCCAGGCAATAGCTTGCATGCCCCCTCCAAAGGAAGTTAGCACATATGCGCTCCACTTTGCAAATAGTGTCCAACGGCACCAAGATAGACTGCAACCAGAAAAGAGCTAAGGCCAAAATAACGGACCGAACAAGCTCAATACGGTCCCCAAAGGACAGGCATTGCGCATGTCAGCCTTCCACTCTCCGTTGAGTGTATTCTACCAAACCCATGCAATCCAAGTGCCTAGCATAATTGACTGACAGGATATCCCAGACATTTCATTGACAGTTCTCCTTTCTCAATACCCAGCGTCGCCGCTCGTTCCTTCTTTAGAGGGCAATGTGAGCTAAAATAGACAATACTTTTGTCCCTATTCAGATGGAACCCTGACAATCTCCCGAATTCTTCCATGACCTCTGATATAGCAGTGAGACCCGCCGTCGTCGGCCGCAAGAAGACCAAAAGATCATCCCCATAGATCAAGTGTGTCACGTGCGGGATAATATGTTTATAAAAAGGCATGATTTGCCCCTGGTACACAAACACATCCATCAAGCATGTGAAATATTCCATAACCAGAGTAAACAGGTATGGGGACATGGGATCCCCCTATCGCAACCCCCTGTTGCTTCTAATAAACCAATAGGAAAGTCTCAGAATGAGCATAGAAAAAGTGGCTAAGGTGATACATTCTTGAATCCTTGCTACCCATCGCTCGTCATATCCCATGGCTAACATCAGCTGACATACGAAGTTGTCGTTCACCATATCATAAGCTTTTCGGAGGTCCAGTTTAACACAAGTCTTCATACCCCCACTTTATTTAACTCCCGAACCATCTCATTAGCTAGGAGACTATGTTCAGCAACAGACCTTCCTTTGATAAACGCCGCATGATTGGGAGAAACCAAGTCTGCATAAACTTTTTCATCCGCCAACACATCATGTGAGTAATTTCTTATGTAGATAATTACAACATCCAACCGGTCGAAAGTCGGCCAGAGATGAAGCTCCCTCTTTCTTAGGAACCAGCGTTAGGAAGGTATGATTCAACTCCTTAAATAATTTGCTCTAAGTGAAGAACTCATGTATTGCCGCAAGGACAAGAATTTTGAGTGACTTCCAGTGTAGCTTGAAGAATTTACTGTTGAAGTCATCCGAACTAGGCGCCTTATTAGGATCCGCGCACCTAATACTCGCTCCCACCTCCTCCAATCTAACCGGGGCCAGCGGCTGACTATTTCCTTGTGGTGTAACAAGTTTCTTACACACAAGGTCAGGGAAATCAGAAATATAATCAGACTGGTTAATATAGCTCAGTATAATACCTGACAGCCTCTTCGTGAATCGCCAGAGCCTGCTTCCATTATTATATATCCTCTCTCTCTCTCTCTCTCTCTCTCTCTCTCTATATATATATATATATATATATATATATATATATATATATATAAAACAATGGACCGTGCAAAAGAACCCATTATGAATGTCTATGAACATGAGAAAGAAGAGTACAAACACATATTTGAGATTATTGATCGAAGGTGGGTATTAGTGGCACCACCATTGCATGTTGCCAGCTACTATGTGAACCTAGAGTTCTTTTATGGAAATGAAGACAGTCACTCAGATGAGGCGGTTACTGATGGTCTTTATAAGGTTATTAAACGATTGATTAGCGATCAAAATCCTACGAATAAATAATTGAGAAGCTCTCCACGTATAGGAATGTCGATCGTGTATTTGGTTCTACCATTGCAAAAGAAACCCGAAAGCTAAGCCATTATGAATGTCCAATCCCTCAGCTTACCATGAGGCATCCCCTATAGACTTGACTAGATCAGTATGATAATCATTTTTCCTTTCATCACGTGTCACCCAGAAGTCAACATCTTCCCATTCTATTTGCTATACTTATACATACCCTTTGTGACTGCACCTCTAAGAACTGATATGGAAAGATCAATCTCACATTAAGAATATCTAATCATACCAAAACCGTTGCCTACATATTCAAAAGTTGTTAGGTGAAGAGTTTTCTCTACTAAATTCTCTTTGATTCCCGATATTTGTCGTTTTTACGGTACAAAAATGTTCGAAAACCAAAGATATGGGTCCCATGTTTTGAAAGAGCGTTTTTACCGGATCTACATTGCGGTTGTTGCACGAGGTCAAGGGTCTATTGCTCGGGGGCGGGGGACGACTTCACAAATGGAGCTCATAATAGAAGAGAAGAGTTTGATGGCAAGAAAACAAAAGTGAATATTGAGTTTGAGGTGGAGGCGGATGATTCAAATGATGAAGTTCCGCTTGACGATGATGTTTAGTAGTAATTACTAATTAAGTAGTTAGTGAATGATATTTTGGCGGTTTGGCAAACTTTCTTACGAGTCCTAAGACATTTATATAACTCATCCTCATCATATCGGTTTATGCCATTTTGTCATTTAGATAATGTAATACAATTGTTGCTTTGAACCTTAAAAGCCAAAACCGGACGAACGCGACTACTTAGAAGAGTCTAAAGTTGGGAGCGTGCGTTCATAAAAAAATTATGTTTATTAATATTGTTATCAAAAGTTATAAATGTCTTAATATTAGAATTTATAAAGTTCAGTTCAAAGTTACATAGAGATGATTGGGATGTTGATTTTTTATGATGTCAAGGTAAATAATCTTTAGCTTCTTGGTACTTTGATAAACATATCAAAAATCTTCAACTTTTTCCCCTAAAATTTATCTCATCTTTTACATTATGATCATATTATGGGAACGCTAATGTCGTGGGAGGAACAAGCTCCCGTCGCCGGAGAAACGAGCCCCCCAAGTAAGAACCGCCGAATCGAGATTTTTACTGAGATTCGTTGACCTTCTAGGAGCTTCTAGCTTCTAAGCTTTGAACTGTGGTTCCTTTCATGCTTTAAGTATCTTGTTTTATATGCTCTATAGTCTATAGTTTGTACATGACTCTTTACATCATTTTTGCTAGTATTATCTGTCGTTTATATATGTTCTTTATACAATAATTTTTGTTTAGATATTCTCTTTGAAAAAGGCCAAGTAGTTTTTAATATGCGCCTCGTCTCAATGAGGTGTGCGCCGCGTCATGCGCCTTTGGCATTTAGGGTACCTCTGAAGTTGAAGGGAAAATTCTACAATAATATTATAAGACCAGCCATGCTTTCTGTCCTGATCAGAAAGTGTCCCATCATATGAGGTGAAGCAAAATTTGTCAAACCAACTAATTAGAAACTGGCATATAATCATTGTCCATCCCAACTTCCTTAAAGCCAGAACGTGGTTTAATGAAATGGTATGTAATCAAAACCAATACTAAATTTTGCAGTAAAAATAGTATATACCTGCACAGTAGCCAGAGATGAATCTCTAGTTGTCCCTGCATGTAAAGAAAGCTCAACCAGATCCATTGCCACTGAGACCTTCATAGATATCCATGTTTCCTTATTCTCATCTTGACCTTCAATAGTTGTTGAAGAAAGGGAAACTGATTGTTCCTGAACTTGCTCAGAAGGTGTAGACACCTTGTCCAAAGCAGGCACTATATGTGGAGTCTCAGAGATATTGGACGTTGCACATTCCGTAATTATTTCATATTCTCTGTTGGTCAAACACGCTTTTAGAACTTCTATCTGCAGAAAGTATGATGACATGTGAATGATGTAGAATACAATCCTAAATCAAAATAAGATACTATGTTCAAGAGAACTCATGTCAATGAAAATAGACTAAATAACTGCAAAAGCTACAGTACGGGTTGTAAACACTTTCAAGAAAAAAGTCATACCTTAATTGCTGCCTCTGTGGCTGGAATCTGATGCAATAAGTCTCGAAGTGACCTTCGAATAATGACAGAGAGCCCTTTAACATCTTGAATGATACTTTCACCAAATAGACTGCCACTACCAACAGTTAAGTTGATGTCTTCAACCTTGCATTGGAGAACATTTGTTTTTAATCTCAAAGAAAACATTTAAGCAATTTATTAGAAAGAGCACACAAACATATAAAGGTATTGATTGGTTTATAAAAACAGCAAGTCGAATAAATAAAGAAAATAAATGCCACGTCTTTAATACAATAAACAAATGCAGGTGTGCACGCACTCACTCAGACACACGCAGGGACACACAAACACACTTCTATTAATTTCCGAGATGGCATAGAATTTTGCCGACACAATTTTACTTTTGAATTGCATATATGCATTGATCTATGCCCAAGTAGGGAAGTCGAACATACGCACATAAACTTAATAAGTTCAGTGGTGGTAGAGAACATAAACAGCACCCTTTTAAGTGTGGATGCATGTCCCCCCCCAAAATATGATATGCTAAAGTAGGCAAGACGGTCACCAAATTAAGATGGTATCTTAAACATGCTATATACAACATCGTGCAATTCTCATGAGAAGACATTTTCAGAATACCAAATTATTAAAAGCAATTGCTGTGAATAACTAGTAAACATAGGGCAATTTTGCAAATATTTACCACAAGAAAGTTTGTTTAAGGACATCAATGTTATGAAAAAAATGTAGTTCCGCCATCAAGATTCACCATTATCCATCAACACAATCACATTTTCAAAATTAGTTGATCTAAGCAAAATTGGTAGTTAAGATTTATTCATGACAATTTACAAGGAACCTGAGAGAATCCTCTGTTTGAATTTCTGTAATATTAACAAAACAGTAATCGATTTGGAAGGCAGAATGGTTTAGCTACTCAAGACGGTCATGTATTGTCACGCACCGAAAGTAATGATAAATGTGAAAATGTGTGTACTCTCTACCACTCCCTTCACCTGTGATGCTCAGATGGATCCATCCTGCTAGAGCAAATACTTGGCATAGGGCTTTAAGCAAGATGGATCCATGTCCATTATGCAAGTCCAAATATTTGCCCTAGCAATTCGTTCGGATATTGGGTGGCAATCTTAGGCCCGATACAATTCAACATGAAAAACAAGGCCCATTACGCTATTATAAAGTGAACTCAACCTGGATTAAACCAAACCAGAATTGTACTTGACTCATACAATCTTAACCCAAAATGTAAGGTTTGGATACCTCTAAAATAAATTGAATGTTACCCGAGGCAAAGACAAACCTGACCCAATTCCCTAAACCATAACCCTAAATATTAGGGTTGGATCTTTCTATGCCTCACTTGAAAAGCTATCCGCAATCAGCAAACCTCTCAACTTCAGATGAGAAAAGGAGAAGAGAAGAACCAAGAGGTATTGATGATAGGGTTCTAGAAAGTTCAGAGAAATGAAGAGGATGAAGGGTTTAACTCACCATTGGATCATCAATGAAATTTTTGACGAGGAGCCATGAAGGTCAGCATTTAACCGAGCCGATGGCTCTGCAGAAATCAATTACCATTGTTTTTCCTCTTTGAAGGAACCAGAGCCCTTCTTTCCCTTTTTTTCCTTTTCTTTGTCCTAAAAATCGGTCATTTCTGTCGTGCTCCAGCATGAATAGACCGCACGTGCACCTCACTTGGCTCGCTCAACTTGAAAAAAAATGGTTAACCCAAATGTACACATGATACCAAGCAATCAAATATAAACCAATAAACTCCCATATTATATCCGATGTGGGATTAAATATTGGGGTTTCACGACCTCCTTCACTCAAATTGCAGCCCGTGCACATGATCCAGCCTCGCCCCAGTGGAACATGATTCACTGGTACTACGACAACAATAAACCTGTCACACAACGGGCCACACATGTGCACATCACTTGGCCTAACTTGCCAAAAAGGTTAACTCAAATGTGCACATGAGACCCAAGGACAATATAAACCAATCAAACTCCCATATATATCCCATGTTATATATGAAGGACTAAAGAACGGGGATTCACAATTTCTGACGTTTTGGTTCAAACTTGGTCAAAACCAACTGAAACCATAGATTAGCGCATAATACACAATAATATTAACTGCAAGCAACACATCCTACAACGACAATTTCATTGGCAGATTTTAGAACATAGTTACATTATTAGTCGCCAAAAAATCAAGTGTTCTTATGTGGTAATACACTTTACATTGTACTATCTATGTACTATAAATATAATATGCAGGAAGGAATAAGATAGAGATGGTTTACTCAAAATTGACTACACAGTTGGGAAGCAAAATAAGGGTTTCATACAGGCCAAATCTTGTTGGCATAATAACATTTCATGCATAATCCAAGACAAAGAACCCTCACCATAGGTGCTAAGTTGGAACTACCCTCCAAGGAAACATATAACAAATGACACAGACATCAAGATAATCAATTTGTGTTGCAAAATATGATATCTACCACTCCCATGTTTTAAATGTAACTGAATTAGCAAAACCATTTCAGTTGTTCCATAGCCTACATAGATTCCCTGACTCAACTATATATAGATATACTCTAAACATAAAAAATTGTACCGACTGTTTCACATGATTTTAAAAAAGTCAATACTTCCAAAGACTGAACTCTCCAATTTCTTATAAATATACCAAGAAACCAAAATATAGGGTAAACTCATGTGAGCATTCTTAGACTTTGCAGTTTTTTCTTCAAATACACTCCAAAAGAAGCAAGCCACTAACCTCCAACAGTCCTACTACAGAAGATCAAAAAATTTGAGCATTTTCATTATCTGGGAAGTATATATATACACACACACACAACATCAACCAAGCCTCTAACCCAAAGTTTTGGAGTCAGCTGTTTGAATCCTTTCCATCCATTCAGCTCTCTTAAGGGCCATGTCCTCTGTAACACTAAACAAATTATATGTTTCTCTTAGATTTCAATCCATGTTCTTATATATATAAACCCAAATTTTCTCCTATAGCATTAGCACATCAATCAATAATTGTCTATGTACTACTTGTTATTATACACTGCTTCAGCACATCCTGTTGGTTTATTCTTGTTTTACTATGGGAGGTAGGACTTCCAATTGTAGACCAAGAGCTCAACGGAAGTATAAATGGTTGGTAAACATGAATACTGTAATTAAGAACAAATTAATAGGATCTGTCTAATACACGCTGGTGTGAGGAGAAGAAGGGTTCATATTTACATATAAAAATAAACGTACAAAATTAATGATGAAACACACCTTGATGGTCATTATATCAAGATGGACAGCACTCATTTCATTCTTGCCGCCACCAAGCCATTGGAATGTGTTCTGGACAGTGATGTGAAGCACATCCAGCTCTAAGAAACTGCAAGTCAATAAATAAATTAACAAAATTCATATGGAACTCAATCAACAAGGTACACAAAAATATTCCAAGTTAAATCAAGGGGGCTTTTAGCATATTACTCCGAAAAACTTTACTCAGAATACAAAAGACTACTCAAATTGTGGTTATATCAACTCTCTTATTTTCTAGAAGTGTCGCAAAGTTATTATTGGGCAGTTTTTTTTGCAGAACTTCAAGACATGAACCTTGCAAAAAACTCCACACCGAAAAGATTCTGCAATACTTTAGGAAACAGGAGTGCTAGTGTACAATTTAACCATAGGAGTTCTTCATACTATGGGGAAAATATAAGGAATTATGTGTTAAAATTCCTTGGTGTGGATTAGTTATAAATGGTCTAGGCTCAATGTCACACATACTCAAAACTATCTGTTCTGCGGGGCATCACAATTATGGGCCTGCTGAGAGAAAGATCCAACTTCAGAGCAGGTGATCCTTCGATTTCAGTTGGAGTAACCCACTTCTCTGAGTTAGTTATCTGGTCTTTAAGCTTCACAACATTCTCTGTATTGCTAGGTACAAGTCCCATAAAATAACCAACCACCTGCATATGATATTTTCAGTGGAATGATAACCTGAACCAAGAAATAAATAAATCTTATAACAACTTACCTCCTGCACGAAGCGATTCAAATATACTATTCTAACTTCAGATAGCTGTCCTATGAGACTGTACTCATAACCATTGTAGTCTTCATCATCTATGCCGAATGAACTGAAATCAAGCTGCACATAGTATTTTATTATTCTCTTACAGAATCTTAAGGTAAATTCTCATCCATATATAACAGCATAAGTGATGGTGAAACACGGAATAAAGGGTCCAAAGGTCGTAGTGTAGTTTAAACAGGGAGGAATAAATACACGCACTTTTAAAAGAACAATTAACTAATAAAGTAAATGCAAGCCACCATGTTATATATGTTAATCATCAGATCAATCGCTTAATGTTTTTGGTATACAAGTGAGCAAGTCCATAACATTGTAAGACCAAACATTCAAAAGAACTACATCATCTAATTAACCAGAGAAATTAGGATGGTCAATAAATGGGTGAGACTGGTTTCTAGACTTGTGAAAGCACCTCTGCTTCACAAATGCAAAATTCCATGCATAAAGACCAAGCAAGGGTCAAAAAATGCTGCTGGTTTCTATTTGGCGTTTTGGATTGGAATCTCAAAAGTATCGGTTTCACAATTCAGAAAATCTCGAATAGTTTTAGAATATATAAAAAAATAAAATGTCAGATACGCATGGTTTGATTCATTATCATTTGACAACTGCTTAAGTAAAAACATGTCCAATTTTACTACAACAACAATGCCTTTATCCCGAAGTTTTGGGGTCTGTTTAGTCTTTATCTGTTTCTTCCATCCAGCTCTTTTAAAGGCTATGACCTTTGTAACACTAAGAAATCAAAAACCATATCCTGCTTTGAAACTTCAACCAACATTGTTTAGGCCTTATCTCTAGTCCTAGAGCTTCCTTTAATTATTATCTTATTGCTCATCCTCAAAGGAGTATCTATTGCTTTGTGTTACACATATCCAAACCACCGAAGACAATTCTCTCACCTTGTCCTCAATTGACGCCACCTCTAATTTCCCACAAATTCACTCATTTCTTTGTCCCATCTTTAATGTATTGCCAGTTCTACTCATCCATCTTAGCATTCTCATTTCGGCTACATTAATTTATTAAGAAGAAATGCATAACTAATAAGCAAGAAATTGTCTAGTCTGTTAATAATGAATCACACCTTATTGCCACGAGTGGCTTAATTATGTCCATTCCCTTGAGCCTACATTATTAGCAAGAAATGACAAATTTACTAGTAAGAGTTCCTAATTTAATCAGAAGAAAAATGTAACAAAAACTCACTAACTTATTAGCAGATATGTCTAAGTTATTAGCACAGCATTGCACATCTTACGAGCAAAACCAACAGATTTACTAGCAAGAATTGCCTTGCACAGCAAGAGATGCCAAATTTATTAGCAAATTTTTGAAAATGTAAATAAAAAAATCCACAAAGATTCATACTGAAGTTGATTGCCAACTTGTTTGAGAATGTGCTTGATGGATCTCACTTCAGAAAATAACCAAGGATGGGTTGATGGACTTATTTACCAAGTCTTTCAGCAAAAGACTGAGACCCCTGTAGTCGACTGGTCTACACAGTGTGAGACTGGTAAATTTCCAACATTGCAAAAACCAACTAAATAGTCGAAAGAATCATTAAATACAGACTCTTTGTAGAGTTTGTATACAAAGAGATGCCATAGCTTAAACCCCTATCTTAATATGGAAGGTAATTAGGTGTGATTAACGTAAAACACAGGGGACTTTTTCTCTAGAATTGCTTGGAAAGCGAGAGGGTTCCTGACCCAATTAAAAGGCACAGAATTTCTCTTAACAAACAAAAACCCCTAATTGCTTACACTAGGTAGTCTATGATCGAGTAGTGATTAAAACAAAACCTGAATGACTAGGTACCTCCAAAGACCGCTACTTGTTTGAAAGTTGGTTATGAACAGGAATCATTCACTCAACCATCCCTGCCACATGTATTTTTGTAAGGTGTATCGTACTTGTATCCTTATTGACATGGCATGAAAAAAACCAATGGATGGGGTCAACGACCCAAGATACAAGCAGTGGAATCTCACTACTCAAACACGAGCATCTAAAGAGAGAAATTTTCCATGAAGCAACTCAAATACCAAATTTATTCATCAAAACATACATCTCCTTTCTACAAAGTCCCTACTTGTAAGTTGTAAGAAATCATCTAAGTTGAGCACTAAAAAACTAAGCCTAATCAAACTAGGAAAAAAAAACTATGAAATTTAAATACCAAATCCCCTAAAGCCTAATCAAACTAACAATAAAAAGAAACTAAGAAATTTAAATACCAAATACCCTAAGCCTAATCAAACTAGGTAAGCAATAAAAAGATGCATATGAAATTTAAATACAAAATCTCATCCAAATCCTTCCAACCTGCATGGACAGGAATTCTGATTCCTCGCGGCTTCGAGTTCCCGAATGACATCTTTGTCATACCACTCTTCTTGTAGAGAAATCGACCCAAAGTTTCTTGTTCCTCCGTCCGGATAAAGTTATTCAAAGTCCGTCATCGTAAAGCTAATTGGTGCTTCCCCTCCCCAACTAAACTTATGCTTCCTCATTTCCTTGACCAACCCAAATATCATCGGTTGAAGCTTGTAGTAATAGTACCGCTTTGATATCACCTCCTTCTGAAAGCACACCATGATGTCATCGTTGAAGTTGATAACTTAGCGCCTATAGTATTGATAAGGGAATCTCTCAAGTAATTTACACCACCTTGCATGTACATCATAACTTATTGTCTCCTAATGTCTTGTTATATGTGGATCATTTCCATAACGCATTGCTAAACACTTCATGGACTCTCATTTTATTTGTATTAGTATTATGAGTTTATCTTGCATGTATGGCCTTTTGATCACTACGGTCACAACATCCTAGAATGGGTTTGGGTTTTGGTTTTGGTTTTGGTTTTGATCGAGAAATGACCACTCGGTGAAATGTTTTTGTGTTCATCAATAAATTGACACGATCTTCTTTTGGCTAAGCGATACGACAGAAAGTGAATTTGCATGAAACCCTAGTAACTAGGCTCATAACCCAACTTAGAATTTATTTCGATTGAAGATACATTAAAAAACGACGAAATCGTACAAAGCCAGGAACTGTTATGGACAAAAATGACAGAACAGTACACTACCAGTATACTGACACTATATTTTGGTCGTGTTTTGAGATGAACAGTTTCTGTATTGGTTTTGAATCGATCGATTTTCAATCCAATTACGATTGATCATATCCCTAGCATTGCTATCATATATACCATGAAGTCTTACACCTGTGTGTGAGATTTCGTAGGGTTTGGACTCCTCGAACTCTCTATATCGGTCTGTATCCTAGGATTAAATACGAGTTTTCAAGGATAATTGAGTTTTGATTTCTCAATTATTTATAAGTGTGCCATGAGTCGATTCTCATTATGAATTCAATTACTTTCATATTTTCCTGTACATGATATGCATTTATAGTCTGGTAACTGTACTTGTACATGAATGCCATGTATTCGATTATCAGAGTATAATCCGTAGGGACTTGTGTGCTTGACCGCATGCCTACTCGTGTACATATACTCGCATATGTAAATGTGTTGTATATCGTAGATGTATATGATTGACAGAATTAAACTAATTACAATCTAGTATCAATGCAGCACGAGAGATTGATTGGTGCACCTCGTACCAAGAGTCCGATTATGATTTTTGGCTATGGCAATAGCCGACATTCTTGAGTGAGACATATAAGGGTCGACTCACCGAGTGCCCATGTCTCGGAAGTCTATAATGAAATTTATTAGGTTAATAACAATAAATAAACATAGAAGCATCGAGTGCCAGCCCTGGCTCCGGATTCGGTAACTCCATGGCGTGTAGACCGAGATATCGCACTGTTCAGGACTGGTAGACCTTGATAGGTGCAAGCACGAGATCCTTCCATATATTGTTGATTGTAACAGAGTGACATTGCTACTGATATCATGATGACAATGTATCTTGTTGATATTTCATGACCTTCACCTGCATTGATCGAGATATAACCCTCCCGATATATTGTTACTATTATAAGCACGTGAGATTGAGCACATAAGATGATATCCCATGTTATTAGGCACAGTAAACGAGTAATGGCCTACTTGTGTAACGGATATAGAGACGTAGAGTTGTCTTTGTGATAAGGTCACCCTCTTGTTCTTGCTAATAGGCGGTAGTTACTACCTTATGACAGTCTGCGAACCTGTATTCAGGATAGTAGTTTCCACATTTTGGGTCATTATCCACTCTATTATTAGTTATTACTATTACTACAGTATTTTATTTATGCATTATCTTTACTTAGAGCTTTCCTTATGGTACTTGATATTAGGGGTCGACCCATCAGGTTTTGTTTGGTTAGATTTCGTAGCTGAGCCTGAGGATTGTCTAGACCTTCCGCTTGATGGTGCATACTTGCAGGTCTACAGTCCTACAGAATGAGTGGGTTTCTCATCTCCAACTACTTCGTATTGCGCACGTGTTATCCCTAGTTCTGGAAGTTCGTTCCCGTCTTCGGGATTAGGACTGTATATATTAGACAACAACTAGTTTTGAAATCATATACGATTGTAACTGCTAGATGTATATTTTGTATCTCAAGCTCCATGATCATTACGCTTTAGCATTTGGGACGTCGTATTGCTTTAGCATATGTGTGACTTTAT
Organism: Iris pallida; assembly: GCA_029216955.1. Taxonomy (NCBI): domain Eukaryota; kingdom Viridiplantae; phylum Streptophyta; class Magnoliopsida; order Asparagales; family Iridaceae; genus Iris; species Iris pallida. The sequence goes on from JANAVB010009600.1 coordinate 257,670, forward strand.
CTTGTTGTTTCTTGCTTGTATGAATTGAAACTAGGATCTCATGGACCATAAGAGATTGTTGAATTGTAGTTAACCCCCCTTGTCTTGTACGGTTGTGACCGTACACCGTGGTGTTGGAGTACTCCGTAGTGCGTAGTTGGCCGAGTAACACCCTCGCACTTCTTATTCTGGATTTGGGACTTGGCAATAGTAGCGTATCGCTTCAAGAAAGTACAATATTGCCACATGTGTCACATTTGTCGTCCTCTTGCAAGATACGAAAGAGACCATCTTTGAGAAGCGGTTCTCCTCTACGAACGCAAAATCAAAATCCAACCCCAGCATGATATTCATATACAAGCCTTTCTAAATATTTTCGAAGACCGATAGTGGGGTGTAAGTACCCGTACGTTGTGCTCTTCTCATCTCTTGTAGAGAACTCGACCGCGAGTTCTTCTGTAGCAAGTATTTCACCTTCTTCCGAAGAATCTCGTCCTCTTGTGAGCTCATGTTGTAATGTGGTAATATCATCAAATATGCCTCAGGAACCAGAACGATGGTATGTTGGACATCACACATGGTTGGTAATCCTTCAAGAAACTTACTTGGAAGAACGTTGTGAAACTCGTCGAACATGGGTCGTACATCTGTTAGGCTTGCACCTTCCTCCGTTTGACTCTTCGACCTCTTTGCTTCCCTTTTGCTACCAAAGCCAAGCACCCCAAGTTCTCTTTTGCTACCTTCGTGGTAACCACCAATGACAGGAAAGTCGTTCCCTCATCTTATAAAGAATTGATTCGGGTACTTTTCATAAAAGGCATAAGTTTATACCATACCTCGTCAAGCACCAGCCAACACGTGTTCTTGCATCCACCATTCTTCACACCAATACTGAATCGTCACGATCTTCCTAGCAGCATATAACTAACATTGAGCTCATCCATCTCGCGCAATAGGCCTCGTCCCTATGTGTGCCGATGGAGAAGGCACTCGGCTTCGCTCGGTCAGCCTAACGCTTGGTAAATCATGAACTAACCCAATGGAGTAACGTGTGGAGTGCTTCTCTAGTGTCAACCCCACTACGTCGACTAACCGTCAACTCATGGAGTTCTTTTGGATGTCGCCGTCGATCACGACCCGAAATATGCGATCGTTAGTGTCATCTTTTTTAGCCAACTCCCTCCTTCCATAATAAATCTCGCACAAAGTAACTTCATTCAATTATAGGAACAAAGTCCACTGCATACAGTATTAGCAAGGCTTACAGGCTACTTATTGATTTATTATATCTTTGATGGTACAATAGTTTCGGAACAGGTTATCATTTTGCACCATATCGTAGTGTTAGCAAGACCTTTGTTACCAAACCAGAGATAGTCTCTTCCTTTATGGATTCTTCCTATGACCACTATGTTTTGACGTCTCTGTTCTAAAAGGCGTCCGCCTAGACCGCCTAGGCGGCGCCTAGGCGCTAGGCACTGGGTGCCCGCCCGTTGTCCGCTTAGGCGCCCGCCTAATCCCCCTAACATCCAACTATGCATGTTTTGGGGTTTTATGGATTTTTTCTGCAATTTTTAGTAGATTTTTTTGGATTCTTTTTATTTTTTTGAACCGCCTATATCTAGGCGTCCGCCTAAGCACCCGCCTAGGTGGGCTAGGCGCTAGGCGGAAGGTGTCCGCCCGACTAGCGCCTAGCGCTTTTCACAACCTTGTTTGACGTCGAACAGACTTCCACCATAGCAAAAAAAATTCTTACATAATTGTCGAAATTTCCATAATTGCCACCAACATTGTCCAAACCGTCGACTTTCGTCGGTCAGCTTGCGTGTTACCACCATGATCGTCATCATGACCCCTGCTGATCAGGTCATCGAACTCCATGCCCGTGCTAGATGAATCCATACGAGCTCTCCATGGATGATTATCTCGTGTCAATGTGTGACCCTCTCCTGAAAGGTCGCAGACGTTCTTCAATCGTGACGTCGTTTGTAGATTTGAACCAATTTCCTCTACACTTCTTGAAAGCCTATTGTCCGTTTAATTCATCGAAAGGGTAGATTAAATCGAAAGACTTCGATATAATGGAATGCTGCAAAGAGGCATTCAACCTCCTGTACATCATTAAGGAGAAGTTGGTTGTCATTGCCATCGTTAGTTCCTATCATGCCTCTCGACATGTCGAGACTCTCATACCACCTAGAACCAACAACCCAAGATGCAAGGACTAGAATCTCAATTCGCAAACATGATAATCAAAAGAGAACTTTCATGGAGCAACTCAAATATCAAATCATTTCATAAAAGCATAGATCTCCTTTCTATAAACTCCCTATTTATAAAAATAATCTAACTTGAGCCCTAAGAAACTAAGCCTACTATGAAATAATTAAGCCCACTATAAAATAAATAAAAAGATTACTATGAAATTTAAATGCAAAATATCCTCAACCTAATAAACTAGAAACACAATAACAAGATAAATATGAAATTTAAATCAAAATCTCATCCAAATATTTCCAAACTCGTACAACCCGCCTAGATAGTTCCTCACAGCTTCCAGTCTCCCGATAACATCTATAACACTTGTTTTTGAAGGATGAGGGCATAGAATACCCTCTCCACAAAAAAGGCAAGACTAAAAGACATCTTGACCAAGAAAAAGTTGAATCTCGCAAATCACCAATCCATACTAGCCAGTAAAGCCTTTAGTGATTAATCCAATACTCCGTAGATGCCAGAGGTCGAAGAGCGTCACTACCACGTTGGTCAATGCACTTCTTGTCGAGCGGAGAAATAGAATTTATATTTGTGTATAGTTCATGAATGCTTCATAATTTGTGTTTTATTTGCGAATATAATAAAAAAATATGGACTAGAAAAATTGTTCCAGTCCAACGAATTAATTACGAATATATTTGATGAGGTATCTATTTATGATTTTTCATGAATTCTTCGCAAATTATTTTACAAATCCACAAACAAAATAACTATACTCACTACTTATGGAGACATGGACTGTATTGGATTCATTGATGGCTACTGCTCTATTAGTAGTTATTGCACCTTATTTTGTAGCAACCTCCTCACGTCGCATAGAAGGAAATAATTTGTAGCTGTCAGATCCTCTGCTAAGGTTGAGTACCCATTTAATGGCACATGTTTTGAGCATACTCACTCAAGAGCCTTTTGATAGATCTCGTTTTCTCATTAATTCTCCAGTCCCTCTTGCGACAATTGGGAAGTCTTCTAAGCCCGGCTCACCTCCAAATCAAGGTCAAACTTGGCAGGGATTTCCCCACATCGAAGCTTCCTCGAGGCATCTTCGGTCGCCTACCAATTTCCTCTCCACGTCTCTTTCCCCCGATAGGTGGCCATCTCCCCTAGTGGTCTAGGAATGAATGGCTTGAATCAATATAAATTAGTAGGAAGGATTCCATCCAGTCACCACATCCTACTACTACTACTACTACTACTACCATCCAGTCACCACATCCTACTACTACTACTACTACTACCATCCAGTCACCACATCCTACTACTACTAGTAAGAAGGATTCCATCCGGTCACCACACCTGAAAAAGGGGATACCCACTACTACTACTACTAGTAGTAGTAGGAAGGGTTCCATCCGGTCACCACACTTAAAAAAAGGGGATACCCATCTTTCCATTCGATACATTGTCGGTGTCCATATTGTATCAAAGTAACCTAGGTTCAAACCTTAGAAGCCATAAGGGAGGGCGGGATGAGGGAGGGGGAGGGGGAGGGAGAGGGAGAGGGAGTGGGACTATTTAGAAGAGTATAAAGTTTGGGGCGTAATGAAAGCGTGTGATAATAAAAAAAATTATGTTTATTAATTATTGTTATCAAACTTTATAGATATCTTAATATTTATTAGAATTGATAAAGTTCAGCTCAAAGTTACAGAGATATCGTTTGAATGGTAATTTTATGATGTCAAGATAAGTAATCCTTAGTTTCATGTTACTTTGATGAACGTGTATTAAAAATTCTCCAACCTTCTTTCCAAAATTTATGTCCTCTTTTAAAATTGTCACGTTATGGGAAGTGCTCTCGTCGCACAAGAAACGTGCTCCCGTCGCATGTAAAACGTGCTCCCAAGTAAAGAACCGCTGAATCAAGGTTCTTACTGAGATTCATTTGTCTCCAAGGAGATTATGTCTTCTAAGGTTCAAATCTCTTGAACGGATTTACAGAAATTATACCATCGCTAAGTCAAACACCCAACCCATAAAATGGGCCTAAATGATATAACCCTCAACATGGGTCTAAATGACATAACCCCCAACACTGGATAACACACTAGAGTTTGATGAGGATTGATGTAATATATTAATATAAACACCAATAAACACCAATAACAACTATACAGTTTGAGGTTTAATCCCAGGGAAAAGATAGTTAAGTAAACCAATATACAGAAGAAGAAAGTAATATAGAGAAATAACTCAATACAAACCAAGACCACAACCAAGTGCTTTTATGAAGGAAACCCAACTTTCCAAATGGTCGACATGTCGATATCCAAATAACTCAGAAGAGCAAAGGAGTTAATTTATTCATACTCTTAAACTCTCTCCATTGGAAATGAATCAAAATAACAACTCTAAAGAAAAGAAGGTTAAAAATGGTACCTCTACAAATGAACTTCCTCCAGGATTTCTCATATCACAGACCCTAAAGTACGGGTGACTGGTAGGTAGACTGTCATCACTTATTTTCAGGTTCCCAAGTGCAGCCTTTATACTGAATGAAGATGGAAATACCTTTCATAAAACAGAAGCAAGCAAACCAAGATCAGAAAGAAGGTAAGCTACAAAATTGGAAGAACATACATGCTAGTATACATCACTAACCTTAATATCAGTAAGCAAATTATTTTGTGATAGAGTAGCAAAAGAAGTCCCATTTTCATTCATCAAGAAAATGTGTGCCTTGGCCATATTCAATGTCAAGTAAAAAATGACTCTGGATTTCCCTCTCCCAAGCAATCCTTTCACAGCCGGCTCCTGAACCAGACATGAATCAGGCTCCCTCACTGAATCATTCGTGGACGAGCTAATCATGGCAGGGGAAGGCATGCCAATGTATCCATGAGTGTCCTCTGATATGTTAATAGCATTGACAAAATCCAAAATAGCAAGAATAGTTGGTCGATGGCAGAAAAATGACAATGTAGCAAGAGTAACCACTACCTGTCATAAGCATTAAGATAGAAGTCACTATTACAGTTTTGAAGTCTTAATTATTTCATTACAAAATAAGATACTGACCCGATTGTCTATGCTACTATAATGAGGAGAATCCTGATCATAAATTACAATCTGTGCCTTCACAAAACTGTCCAAAGTATCAGGTTCATCCAAGTTTGAGCTACTATTTTGTTGGTCAACATCAGGTATTAAACCAGGAATGCGACCAAAAGTAGGAGGCTTCATAGAAGCTTTTATAGATGAAAAGGAACGTTGGGCTGTGAAGTACTCAGACATGCTTCCACTCCGCCTTGCAGAACAGTCAGCCATGTCATCCAGATCATCTGATGCTTCAAAAAAGCTGTCTTCACTGTCAGATTGGTTGAGTTGACTATTGCTAGCAGTGCAAGTAATTGGTGCTGAGTTATCTACTAAGGTTGCTTCTGTATTTCTTATAAATGATCTTGCAAGATATCTGGGCACTGAAGCTCCAACATAGCAATACTGATCTTCAATTTCCAGCGATTTCAGAACAGTTCCAATAAGAATGTTGTTTGACTTAATGGAAAGCTCAACCTGTTATCAGGTAAATCAGAGAGCAATAATTGCGTACTTCATAATGCGCTTAACGTAAAAACTATTCAGTACAGTAACAGAAGAAAAAAAGTATGTTAAGGAATCTACCTGGCCACCTCCGGCACGAAATTCAAATAGACGGCTTTCATTGCAAAGTAGCATCTTCTCGAAACTTAAATTGCTCTACATGGTTGATTAAACAAGATTTCATCATTTTGAATGGAATAAACCAGGTTAATGTTCGAAAAAATTCAAACATTACCTGATAACTACAGCTGAAGCTGATTCTTAGTTCATCAAGGACACCAGTAACGAACAGCTTCTCTATATTCAACACATTGGACATTGTGTTGTTCCCAAAGGACTCGGTTTTCAAATTTTCTGACTGAGAAGTATCAGAAAGACTAGAAATGGAAGCAGAACCCTGCATAAATAAATAAAAATAATAAAGAATAAAGAAAGAATCATGGGCACAAGAGTCAAGGACATGATAAATGTTAGGAAATCTGTTTTTTTTAATAAATGGTCATATGCAAGGAGACTTTTAAGTGCAAAGTCACAATTCTTTCCGAATAGTCATCATCTTCTTCATCAAGCTGTAACCCATCAGTGTATCAAAACTTCAAAAAAGAATTTACAAAGTTTCTATGACCGGCTGCTGACATAAGTCAACCCACTATGATGGCACCAAAATCCCTAGCCAAAGTAGCTAGGAGAATGAGAGGTCCATGCCATAAAACCTAGATGGATAGTAGGAGGTAGGTAGACCTACATTTTGGCTATGCATTTTAAGCTCATGCAGCCAAGGAGCACCGTCCAAGTTCCTCTAGACTACAAAAAATCTAGACGAAGAGATAAAGTGATAAAAAATGCTACAAGGAAGTGCTTATTTCCTAACTGTATTGACTAAAATTCAAAGGACCATTTTCTAATTATTTCATCTTTAGCCGTCTGAACATATGTATGTAATCACATCTTGATGGAATGTGCATCAACTTATGAGTAATACGGATAAGAGAGTAAGAAACATAATAGTCCTTTTTCCCCACAATCTCAGATCCTTAAATCTCATAATGAACAAATTGAACAATTGGGCTTGTGTTTTTTCCCTCCTTTCTTTGGGTATTATTATTTCATAGAATCAGGGATAAAATAATAAATATTTAGGCAAGATTGGGAATGGGTTTGGATTTGGAAATGGCATGGGGATATATATTAAGCGAAGCAAACAGTCGACGAAGTGGGCACCTTATTCACACGATAACATTACGTAAGACATTATGGTGAAATTTATCATGTCGCATAAGGTGACTATGTGATAAGGTTGCAAAAAAGAAGTAACTGACCTTCAAATATGTGAGTACAGACATAGCTATTTTAGTCTTAATCTAAGCAACAAATAGAATTTGCCAGAACATATGTTGACAAAGCTGTGTTTATGTGTTTGAATAAATAAAAGTAGTCTGTCACTAACCTTGAAATCCTAATGCATGTAAAAAATAAACCAGAATAGCCTAGAGGGTGTACCGATGCACGATAAATTGCTCCTTGAAGACGGCTTTGCCAAGTTTTCCTTGATTCATCAGAATCACACCGAAAAATCAATGCATTGGCATCTTCCACTACCTGTGTCAATGTAGGCAAATGTTAAAAGTTGCACTTCACTCCGTTAAAAAAAGTAAAGTTACTCAAATATATAAATATAGAAAATGCTGCCCTTCCTTGGAAGTAGACTGCCCAGCATCATAAAGTGCCAGCAAATTTGGCACATCACCAATAAGCTCTTTGGGAACTTGATGAACTTGTTTCCCTCGTAAACTGCCAATACAAAAAACGCAATTCTCAATATAGAAAGAACAAATAAAAATAGTAGCATATTTTATAAATGTAGTGATACACATAGTTAGTCAAACTAAAAAGTAAAATAAAGACAGCAACTATACTCATAGACTGTTAATGTTTTTAAAGGAGAATGCAGTCTAGCATTTGTTTTTGCAGCCAAGTGTACAACAGCTTGCAAACAAACACCAAACTTGTACTCCAGTCTCCATGTGTTGCAAGCATTTGCTAGAAGCTCAACATAGCACATTCACCAGTAAAGACAGGGGTCATACCCAAACATCCAAGAGATGCACGAGCGGACACAAAATTATACATTGTGAAGGAGAATCATATAACAACGTCATTTCACAACATGGAATGCAATATGCCAAGGAGGTTAATGCTCACCGGATCAAATAGCTTACAAAATATAGAAGAATAAGCAACTATATGCCAAGGATTTTGGCATGTTCGATCGTTCGATCTGACGCTCACCCGTACTAATACTGACCGATACATAAATTAGTGTTCTATTTACGGTCAATTATGAAAGAAAAATGTAAAAGAAAAAGGAAGAATTGTGGAGGTACTTGTCTGAAAGCAAGTCGTCAACAATATTGGATATTATTCCATTCAAAACTGAAGAGAAACAACAAATAATACGTAAAATTATGCATAGATGTATCAATATTCTAGCTTTTTAAATATTTTTATTATCTTTTGTCTTCCCGAAACCTCAGAAACTGCCGAAACCACCGATACTCATAAGATGGTCAGAAAGAAACCGATTCCTATATCGATAATGTTAAACCTTGCTATACGTACGAATTTACAATAGGGTTGTCCTATTTTTTGACAAAAACAAGTAGTCCAGCAATGTATGTGATCCATTCAAAGGCAATGGAGATGGAGAAACACTTTAACCTAAAATTAGACAAAAAGGAACAACAAACAATAGCATTTCCAATAAGACTCAACCTATGTTGTCACATGCGACGCCTAGGCGGCCTAGGCGCGCCTGTGACAGAGGACTCGCCTCGACCTGTGGAAAATTTCCCTGGGTGAGGCGATGCTCGCCTAGGCGCCCGCCTAGGGTCGCCCAGGGGAAAAAATGACCCGCCTAGGGTCGCCTAGGGCCGCACAATTATATTTACTATCTTTTCTTATTAGTTATACTACATATTTGTTGTATACATAAATGCATAATTTTTTAATTCAAGACCAACAGATTCTGGGCGGGCGCTTAGGCGACGCCTAGGCGCGCCTAGGCGAGGCGGGTGGCCTGTCGCCTCGCCTCGCCTAGCGCCCAGTACAACATAGGACTCAACCCAGACATACATAGACCACAAAAGGCCAAACTGCTCTAAAACCATCAGCCATATTAGGGAGCCCAAAGTTCCACAGAAACTCAAATGCTATGCAGAAAGGATGTCTAACTTCAATTGCCTGTCATGGGAAAGCAGTAGGGCCAATGTTCAAACTCAGATGTAGAATTCATGAGAATTATCTTCTCTATTCAAGAGAAATGTTGTTAGCTCCCGGCAGCATTACTACTTCGCTCAAGCACCACCACCTGAATGCAGGTACCAATAGACTTGAACTCCAGATCAGGTATGGATTTATACCAGGAAAAGCTAGGCAGACCCCTTGCCACAAAAATAATAAGTGCAAGACTTGGAGTTACCAATGAAAATGCAGCTATCCAAACCCTACTGTACCCAAATCCGACATGAAAAGCACCGAACTAGAATCTGAGATTTAACGAGTGAGTCCAATATGTATTTAGATTATAGACCCACGCCAATTCAAAGAGAATTTGGTTAAGGTGGTAGATCTGGCCTGAACCCAACCCACTTGCAACAAAAATAATAACAAAGCCTTTATTCCTAATTTTTGGGGTTGGCTGTTTGAATCCTCTTCTCACATTCAGCTCTGTTAGGGCTCACGTCCACTTAATACTGTGCACCTAAAAGTAAAACTGCAGTAATGCAACAAGTGTAAACTAGAAACAAGAAAATAAATATTGTGTCACTTAAGTTGTCATACGGTGAACACTACTGAACCCAAATCCGACCTGAAAAGCACCCAACTAGAACTGAGATTTAACGAGTGAGTCCAATATGTATTTAGATTATAGACCCAACGTCAATTCAAAGAGAATTTGGTTAAGGTGGTAGATCTGGCCTGAACCCAACCCACTTGCAACAAAAATAATAACAAAGCCTTTATTCCTAATTTTTGGGGTCGGCTGTTTGAATCCTCTTCTCACATTCAGCTCTGTTAGGGCTCACGTCCTCTTAATACTATGCACCTAAAACTGCAGTAATGCAACAAGTGTAAACTAGAAACAAGAAAATAAATATTGTGTCACTTAAGTTGTCATATGGTCCCAAAAAGACAAATGGGGACATGAACTAACAAAGAAAATAAATTAATCTAACATAAGTTGGGAGAAAAGATAGATGAAAAACCTGACATATTGCTTGTATGTCTGAGATGAAGGATTGTCCAATATGTAAACAAAAGGTCCAAGAAGACAAACATATCTGCGTTGCCAAACAGCTTCCCTGTTTCCGACACCCTATAAAAAATAAGGGAAAGCCCTTTAAGAAGAAACTCAATAAAAAAACATAAAATGCTTCAATAGGCCTCAGCCATACACCTGAAAATGCACTACTACCTCCCATAATACAAGCTAACATGGTACAGTTGACGCCAAGTATGTACTATGTATCATACACCACAATTTTCAATCCAAGTTTTCATCTGCTAGTCCACAGTACAAAATATGTTGTCTTTGTTATGCACATGATAACATGGCATAAATCAATTCTATTCCCAAAATTATTTGGTGAATTGTCATTAATTGTCCTGAATGAATCAAGAAAGGTCAATAAATTTAAATTCTTGAATTTTAATCCCAATAACTTGTACCAGTGAATTCTTGTGCAGCAGCCCATGGCAGACATCCTCGAAAAAACTATTTTATCATATGGATTCCACAGTAAAATCATGGGCATTAAAAAATTTCAAGTTTCCTATTATGAAAAGTAATAAGAGTTACGGATAATTTTACACAGGAGATGAAGTTTAGTGTATTTACACAAAAGGGGATAACTTTAGGAAAATAACGAAATAAGGGACGAGACGACATGATCATAGTTTTAAAAGGCGAAAGACGCACCAAGGCGCAAAGGTTCCTGGAGCCTGAGGCGCTAGGCGCAAGGCTCAAGGCGCGCCTTTTAAAAGCTAGGCGCATTTTTTTTCTTTATATGTAAAAAATATCTACATTTAAAAACTTAGCTACATAGAAGTCCAAATTCCTTGAAAATTCACTAATTATAGGCACCAAATTATTCTTTATATATATATATATATATATATATATATATATATATATATATATATATATATATATATAACAATCTAAAAGCCCATTAGATATAAATAACCCAAACTATATACGTATAATATACAAACCACATATATAAGCCTTTAAATATAGAAGTACATTCTAATTTAGAAAACAATCTAAAACCCACAATAATATTAATGACAATAATTTCTATACTTTCCAATAAAACCCATAAACTATATAACATGTATATAGAAGGTTGGAATATATATATATATATATATATATATATATATATATATATATATATATATACATATATATATATATATGGAATAAGGGTGAATTTATTCCTCGCATATAGCGGAAAAGGTATTAAAATACATAATATCACAACATCCCGAGCCCCAAATTATAGTACTATGGGGCCATTACTGATACATCGAATTCTATGTTATGTAGAATTCCAACGGGGGAGTAGTCAAGCCCTCGAAAATACGTCTGTTCCGCTCCTTCCAGATGTGCCAAACGGACGCGGCGAGACGAACTTTGGCTCTTCTGGCCCACCCCGGATCCTGGCCTCTGTGATCTCGGATCCAGCTGAAAATGTTCCGGATGTCTCTGCCCACCCCAACTCCTCCTCTCATCTGCGCGCACTGCTCAGTCCAAATGTGCCAGGTCACCGGGCATACAAAGAAGAGATGTCCCATAGATTCATCCTCCCCATTACATAGCACACATTTGGCATCCGGGATCTGCATCCCAAACCTGAGGAGTCTATCTCTCGTCATCAGTCTTCCCCGTAGCAGCCAGTATGCACATAGTTGTATTTTACGTGCAACCCCCTTGTCCCAGATGAAGTCCACCTCCTCAGCCCGGTCGTGGTGGGTCCGAACCAAGTCGTAGCAGCTACGAAAGCAGAATATACCTGACCGGCGCCCTTTACGCCTAGGCGCGCCTTGTTGAGCGCTTGGAGCCTGCGCCTTTCTACACTAGGCGCGCGCTTTTTTAAGGTGGTGCGCCTACCTTGTTCCTAGGCACTGTCCCTGTGCCTCGCTGCGCCTTGCGCCTAGGCGCACGCCTAGGCGCGCTTTTTAATTCAATGGACATGATAGATGGCGCCATAAGCTTGCCCCCCCCTCCCTTCCGCTCCTTGGCGACATTACAGATGGCGCCAAGGCCCCCTCCCCCCCTTGGCGCCATCAGTGATGTCGCCAAGGCCTCCCCGCCAGCTGCCATTATACACCCCCCCCCCCCCCAATGCTACTCCCCCCTCCTCCCGTGCTACTCCCCCCATGCTAGATTCCCACTCCCCCCCCCCCACCCAATGCTGCTTTCCCTCCCCCCCCCATGCTAGATTCTCCACCCCCCATGGCTTTGAAAATTTTGCATGGCGCCAAAACCCAAAATTTTGAATATTTTTGAAATGCTTGATTCTAATTGGTTGGGACTTTGGGATTAGGATTTGAGTTCGAATTGAGAAAGAAATGAACGAATGTGATCGACTTAATAAATATGTGTGGTTTGGATTGTATGTCCTTCGGTTGAAGCTATATATATGTTTAGAAAGTTGACAAAATTGAACACATTCACTCAAGTTTCCAAAGAAATAAGAGAGGAAGAAGATGGATGCAAGAAATGATAGTCGTATTTCCGGCAAACCGATAACTGAAAGAGAGAAACAAGAACGAGAAAATCACATATCTCGACTGGTGTTTACAGGAGAGGTAATTTTTTAAAACTAATATTTATTTGTTATTTTATTATATATTTTAACTGAGTTGATTTATATACTTTATTTCATTTGTAGTTATTTGATTATAAGCCAGATGTACGGTTACGTGAACGTGGACAATGGCGTAACACCAGTCGAGATATGTGATTTTCTCGTTCTTGTTTCTCTCTTTCAGTCGTCGGTCCGCCGGGAATACGGCCATCATTTCTTGCATCCATCTTCTTCCTCTCTTATTTCTTTGGAAACTTGAGTGAATGTGCTCAATTTTATCAACTTCCTAAACATATATATAGCTTCAACCGAAGACCACAATCCAAACCACACATATTTATTAAGTCGATCATATTTGTTCATTTCTTTCTCAATCCGAACTCCAATCCTAATCCCAAAGTCCCAACCAATCAGAATCAAGCATTTCAAAAATATTTAAAATTTTGGGTTTTTCGAGCCATGCAAATTTTTCAAAGCCATGGGGGGTAGGGAATCTAGCATAAGGGGGGGAGTAGCATGGGGGGTGTGGGAATCTAGCATGGGGGGTGGGGGGAAGTAGCATGGGAGGGGGAGAAGTAGCATTGGGGGAGGGGGGAGTATAATGGCAGCTGGTGGGAAGGGCGGCCTTGGCGACATCACTGATGGCGCCAGGGGGGGGGGGGGGGGAGGGTTGCCCTTGACGCCATTTGTAATGTCGCCAAGGAGCGGAAGGTGGGGCCAAGCTTCTGGTGTCATCTATCATGTCGTCTCATCCCTTATTTCGTTATTTCCCTAAAGTTATCTCCTTTTGTGTAAATACACTAAACTTCATCCCCTGTGTAAAATTATCCGTAAGAGTAACCATGCGCCACTCAACTCCCAGTGATTTGCACTTTGTGAACTTCCTGCCATATTGTGGAACATTTTGTTTCTAGAATGCTACATGCAGTGTTCCAATAGTCCAAAGACTCCAAACCCACGCCAATCGAAAGTACTCGCACACTCCTGATTGTTTTTACTGGAAAAGAGGGCATGATTCAACACCATTAGTGGAGAGAGAACTAAATCATGCACCTGATTTGAAACAATCAACAGGCTTATGTCCCCCACTCTAAATCAGCGAAAACTACTACTAGTACAGCATTTTGTTCGAGCTTCTTTGAAGAAGCATACCCCTGCCATTTCCTGTTCCATATCAAACGGCCTACCATGTTCCTGTTTTCTTTCCTCATAGCGTAATGTTCCGTGTTCTAGCTAAACCTTAGTTATGATACTTTTGAAATATATGGCTTCATTTGGAAGGTAAAACAAAGACTTTCATATGCTGGAAAGACGTTTTCCCTAAACAATGAATGAATTCACAAGTCGAAACAGAATAACAATAAACCACCAACTGTTTGATGTGATATTGAAACTAAAGACGTTTACAACTCAAAATTTTAGGTATATGATTGTATTGCATCCAACATTCTTCCACTCTATGCACCACTTAGCAATGTAGAAGGACAATGATATCCCACATAAGTAACACTACAACCAGGCATCAGCTAGCAGACCATGGAATTATAAGCCAAGATGCGGATGGACTTGTATGCACTGTCTATAGAGATTAAAGCAGTACATTAGACCCAGCATATCAAATAGGGTGCTCACTTTATGAAATGGTTAGTATAACTAAAGACCTGGCTATGCTTACTGCATTCTGGTTAAAATATAAATAATTTCCATAATTGATGGGCTCAAAATATGATATCCAAGTAAATTTAAAATACATAGCAAAACAATGGTAATTCAATATCTAATCGATAAAACAATTTTCAAATAGTGATGATATATCTCACAGGAATCCGTCAAGATTGACTAAAGCAAGTCGAGAGGATTACTCTTAATAGGCAATAAGACATACCATTATTGGCAGAAGCACAGGTAATCCAAAGGAAAGAGATGGTAGAAGAGAAAAAGAAGCAAGCGAAAAAGAAAACTAATAAAGAAACAAACCTTCCACGTAAGAATAAACAACCAACCCTCAAAATCAGCTTGACTCCAAGGGTGAAGCACACTCTGGCTCGTACTATCTTCATCCTGAAAGATCTTCGCAACTTGCAGTAACCGGTGGTACCGAGCAGGGGAGAAATGGAAACCCAATGAAGGCAACCGTACAGCAAGTCTGGTTGATGGATAGAGAGGATTTTCTGATTGGATCTATATAATGATAAAAGATGGGGTAAAAAATACTTTACAAGGCAAGAGTACTTTATAGGTCGGACAGTTTAAAAACAAATATGAAAGAGATGGAACCTGTTGGAGCTTTAACACAATCCCGCACTTGTCAATAACAGGCAAGAAACTACTATAGTGTGGTTTACTAGTAGCCTTATCTGAAGTTGTTTCATCCCAGCGATAATCACCATCCACCAAGAAAGCAGACACATCGCTTAACACAAAATTGAACTGCAGGTACATGTCCTTATCCTCAGTAGAATCAGAGACCCAATAGTCCTGAATATGTGGAGCATGTTAGCAATGAATGTCAATACTACGTCACCCAGAATTACTTCAAGAACTATGACTTTCAGATATCACCTGTGTGCTGACCATCAAGTTTCCTAGATCAAGTAGTAAAGTAGTTGCACGAGAATTATCCGGACAAAACTTGGTGGGGATGGTGATCTTTGGAGCTGCAATATCCAGGTCCAGGAAAAATCTACCAGAAAGTTACGAGTATACGATTGAGATATTCCATCAATTTAAGAGATAAGCAACATAAGTATTGGGAATGAAATTTCTGAATGAGCCACATGGTGATGGAGTTGGTGGTAGTGGGAGGGGATTGACTACAAGAATGCATAATAAAGTAACTGAACTGACCCGAGTTCCCTAATTAACGCATGAAACCGCAAGTGGGAACAAAATAATACCAAGCATCAACCACGTCAACTGTGATGTAGAAATGAAGGTGTTCACAAGTTGATCATTTATGCATACAACTGTATTGTGTTCTACATTCCACTATCAATTTACAACGACAGTGCCATTTCCCATATGCATCATATACAAGCATCAGTTAGGTACACAATAAGAAACCAGAGTTCCCTAAATAATGAGTTACCGGCACAAATAATTAGATGGAGTTCTCAAGGACTATTTAATTTATAAATATACTCCAGTTCAAAGGAGCTATTTGAAGAAGTATAACCACATTCACGTAAACCAGTTTCATGCATCTGAAATGAACTAGAAATAAATTCCGTTAAAAGGCTTGTCATCATCTGTTTCATAGCAGCAACAGCAGCTATAGATACTAATCAAACAGTAGTTTTTTATTCGTTGTGCTATAATTGTCAATGATAAGAAACCAAAGTTGATGTCTGCAGTCCTTGAATTGCTTATCCATCAAAATTAATATTTTAATTCGTACAGATAAACAATATGGAATCATATTTAATGATTGCATTAAAAGCATCTCCGTTTCAAAATGTCACTATTTTGATTATTGATGAATTCTGGTAAAAGAATACTCCTGATGCCACAGCACCTGAAGTTGCACTAGCCGCTCACTCTTCCAACCAGAACATAAATACATAAGAAAATGTAAGAATACAAAGTTAATTTGAACACAATTCAATTTATTTATAGTATGAATGCATTTTCTCCAATTAAACTGCCAGAATTCATAAAATGCATTTAGCATCCTATCAATAAATAAGTGGTGCTTGAATAAAAAGCCTTTAGAGAACCTGGTTTGGTCCTTTAATGCTCGGCTCATCTGTTCTTGAGCAGTACGTTTGACCTCATCTATAGTCATCTGTGTATCAGATGGAAATTCATGAACAAATCAATCCATGTACAACATAAAATTGCACGAACTCTAATTCAGACTTCACTGGATTACATCATACCTGCATAGCAGCGGCAGTCTCCAGTGCTAATGTCTGACTAATAGCAGTATTATTCTTGAAGAAAGCAACAATTTGATCAATAGAGTCTTTTAGATACTGTTAAAATAGCTTGGCATTATTGAATGACCTTCAAATCATATAAGCTAGCAAAGTAGCAAGGAATCAGTTTCACTAATATAAAGTAACATACAGTCATATAGCATGGAGATGCTTTCGCAGCAAAGCTCCAATCCACTTCAGCATCAAAAGGTTTGTAAGAAAATACCCCAACTAAAGAATCAACAACTGTCGCACTCTGCACAAAGGAAACGAAGGATATAGGTGGTTTAGAAGATATACTCTAATCAAAGATGATGAATTGCAAATTTAACACAACTACATCAGAGGAAATGGGGATACAGACCTTCGCAAGCAAACCATAAGGAGATGAAAGTTTATAGGATCCCAATTTCAGGTTGAAAACCTTTGTCTCTGAGTAAGTTTTGAGCGAACAAACCAATTCCTCACATGATAAGTCAGCAACGCAATCCTGACCCTCAGCAATAAGCTTTGATGCATTGTGTTTCATATGGATTTCCAGAAAGAGACAAGGTAAATCCTTATCATCATGGAGAGTCGACAAAACCTCATCAGGAGCTTCCTTGTAACCAATGATTTTATTTAACTGCTCCCATTCTTCTTCAGTGAGACCCCTTGGTTCATTTGCATTGTTGCTCGAACCCGACCTGAAAAAGATTCATTTTACCAGGACATCTAGTGAACATAAATAAATTTCACCTTATGTGTAAATATTAACCATCCAAATGACCACCAAGATTGTTTGGCTTTCTGTTTATCCAGATAAATAGCAGAGTCTGATGACTGCTCCACGAACTTGTGAGCCAACATCCTGTATGTATGGAAAAAAAAAACCATCAAGATGAACGAAGAGATTTATGAGCTTGCAAGCATGTACACATTATTCTAGTAATGTAGTTAATTTTGCACATAATGAATCAATATAAATTCAAATTTTCAAGCCCCTCCCTCAATTTAAATGAAGCCAACTATAATCATAATTTCCACTTAGCAATTTTCACAGATCAAATTCAGTATAAGCTACTTTAGAACTTACAGATCCACAAAGATAAAGTTGACAACATGTTACCTCCACTGAAGAATAACTTCAGTATCAAGTTCACGATCTATTTCTTCAATGTCCTTGTTATCATCCACTACCACGCGGTTCAAATCAGATTTCAGGAGAGAAGCATAAAGTGATACATATCTCTTGCGGAGCCTTGCATACCGCAAAACTTGCTCCCATGAGAGTTTGCCACTGCAGCAAAGCAATTGTACCTTTAGAATATACAATAACTAAGAGAAACTGAAAGAGAGTTAACATCTTGCTAACGGGCATACTAACACTAATAATGAAAACAATTATGGATCAAAATATAGAGAAAATTTAGACATTGGCTAGAGAATAGGCCTTGCTGCCTGATTAACCAATCAAGTAGCCAGCAAACCATACGGTGTATACAGAACACAAATGAATTAAACAAAGAACAGCCATCTTTAAATACAGTACACGGTGAATGCAAGTGATACATCAAAAAGGACATCTATAACGTGCAGTAATTCCCAATCAAAAATCGGGTTGGACTCGGGTTCATGTGTTGGGTTACCAAAGAACCCGAAACCCAACATACATATAATCTATATATTTTTATGTATATACACTCTTTCATACTTTTTAAATAAAAAGTTTAAATCCTATAAATTTTTTCACCCAAACTCTTCAACTCCTTATCCTAGATCTCATTTTAGTATGAATTTTGTAATAATTGAGGCATGATTGTTATTTAATTATGTGTTTAATTTTAATATTGGTTAAAATTATTTCAAATATCATATTAGAGACCGATAAATCTGATGTACCTGACCCTACCCGAGGAACTTGGGTACTTCCCTATTCCTCTGGGCTCGGTCTTCGACTTCATATGTTGAACCCGAGGTCGATTAGGGATTGGGCTTGGACTCGGGATAGGCTTATGATTCATCGGGTTGGGTTCGGGTTGAGCTCAAATCCGACCGAACCCGTTCGAGTTGCACCCCTAATTGGACTTGACACTACTCAATCACTAAACCTAAAATCAAAGTACGCACCCCCTTCTACCTTGTTTGCAAGCAGCGTCTACAAGCAGCCCCACTGGCGAGTAACGTCTATTGTAATATTTCTTTATCATGTGTTCCTAAGAAACAATAGTTGTAGTTGCTGCATTTATATATCATATTTTATGGTGTTTGCATGAAAAATGTAGGAAAATTGGGATCGGATAAAGAAAAAAAGTTAATTGGGAATAGTCGAAAAGCCTATATGCGGACCAAAAGGATTTGGGTTAGGGAACAATATTGTAAGATATGGATGGGTTGGGCCAATTTTCTTACCCTGAAATATTTTAGAACTGAACTTGGTTATTGCTCAACCGACCCAACCCATTATCATCTCTACTATGGGGTTGTACAAGTAAGCTCCATTTACCGAAAGACTAATTCGGCCTTTGTAACCCCCCATTTACTTCGAACTTTACTTACATTGGCTTGAATGTTCCTCCATACGCCTTTGTAGCCCCATTGGCCTGAATGTTCCTCTACTATGCGCCTTTGTAACCTCATTTACCAACAAGACTACTTACCCTAGCCGTCTTTCAAACTCCTGACCTATATCACTCTTTCGGAAAGGAAAAAAAAGGAGGAACACCGACTCACCGAGTTTTCAAGCAGTATCTATTCTATGTGGACTCAACTCAACTACGACCTCCTTTGGGTCGTCGTCATCTCCTCTAGACCTCCTCGAGCTCTCTCCATCTATCAAGTATATCATTCTACTCTCTCTCTCACAACTCTACAATTAGTCAGCAAATCCATTGCATTTCCTCTCAGTAATTAACGAAAGAACTTATTTCACGCACAAAAATTTTCGGTCCACCAAGACTCCATTGCATAACCTTCAAAAGAGGGTGTTATCCGTGGAAGTCTCTAGAACTCCCTATAGTTGAGTATTCACTAGGTATTTCTAGAAGGTTCTTTAGTCTCTACATGTCTAAAAGATCTAGCTATTTCCATTGTTGTAAATATTTACCATATATGTCTTGTAAATATCTTAGGTCTAGAATATTTAGCCAGCCTAACCATTAGCTTACGGGTAGCCCGCAAGTCAACAATTGTTCAACGCTTGTTGTGTCCCAAGTGTAATTAGCTCTTTTGACAACTCGGGGCCACTTTGTATAGCCCTATTATGCCCACTCGTCGATGCCCTACTCGGACCACTCGTCATCAACTCTTTCTCTTACTTCCCTCAAGAGTGCAACTCACTTTTTTCTCACCGCCTATATGGTTGCAACTCCTAAGTATTCGCTCTTAACCACCTCTCTCACCAACATCGCCAACTCTCTCACCGCCAAGAAAATGACAAGTCACTTTCCAACTTATTATACTCCAAGGAGGCCACAAGTGACTCCCTTCCCGCCATGAAGATAGCAACCAACTCTTCCTTCCCGCCACAACGACTCCAAAGACTAAGATGGTCAAAACCTCTCAGATTCATTATTTCGACAATTTCTCTTCAAACTAGACTTGGTTGTCATTTAAGTTCAATCATGCGGGTGAATATAGAAAATATGGAGAAAAAAATTCTCTATAGATCTGACGATGTCACGCATGCTAGTTATTATCTAGTTATTTACTTTTTGTTTTTAGTACTTTTTATCTCTATATAATGCTTAGCCTAGAACCCCAATGAAATCAATCCACTTATTCCAAATGTAGCATTTTCTAAAAATTTCAAGAATACAACGAAGCATCAGGTAGACCATAGAAAAGAAAACATGAGTAATGGTTCGATCCTCACGGCATTGACTCGCCAAATCAAGCCGGCCCGTGAGCCAAGCTTTCCCTGTAACGCTCAGCTCATCTATAGCCAAAATTTACAGAGCCCAGCCCGATCTTGAGCTTGGAACTATCAAGTTAAACTCGAAATCAAGCCTGAAAAGTGTGCTCAAGCTCGACTCGACTAGGATAGTGAGCAGGATGGCTCGATTTGCGAAAAAACAAGTTGCTCAAGTGTACAAAAAAAAACATAATATCATTAGCAATTTCAGTTTTGAACTATAGATTGGGTTGGTATCCCTTTAAAAAAAAGTAAATAAAACTTGAGTCGAGCCAAGTCTATTACATTCCAATGCTACAGGAGTTAATAGATTCGAGCCTTGTCAAGTACTTGTCAACAAACTTGCTCACAAGAACGTATGTGTGAGTATATATATAAGTGTTAAGTGTTATATTAGAGTTATTAGTTAATGGGCTTTAGCCCCACATTGCTTAGAATAATAGGAGAGGGGCTAGCCTCTCCTATATATATGTAGTCACTCATCATTAATAAAATACATCCCATTATTTTCATCTCTACATGGTATCAAAGTCAAAACCCTATCCGTCATCCATCACTCTCTCTTCCTTCACAAACCCTAACCCTAATCTACCATAGCCCTCCCCCCCCCCCCCCCCCCCCCCCCCCCCGCCCCACCCCTTCTCTCCTACTGCTGCTGTCGCCGCCGCCTACTGCCTCCGCCCCTCCTCACAGCCCCCTCCTTACCGCTGTTGCTGCTCCAGCGCCCCTGCTGCTGCTGCTGCCGCCCTTCCAGAACAGCCCCCCCTTCCAGAACCCCCCCTCCTCCTTGTCGTCGCTGCTGCTGCCCTTTCCCCACCGAACCCTAACAGCCCCCCTTCCCCTCCAGCCCCCCCCCCCCCTTCACAGCCCCCCTTCCCCTCTCCATGACTCAGAACCCTAACCCTTTCTCCCTTCCTCCAGCCGTCATCCAACCACTCCAAACCCTACCCTAGTTTTAAAAAAATGCTGGAACCTCTGACTCTCAATGATCAATTCGAAAATTTAACAAAGAGCAAACATATGCTTTGTTTTGCATGAATCTTTGTTTCTTTCTTCGATCTTCACACCATAATCTCACAGAGGTTAACATGGGTTCTCTCTGTGTCCAGGCTTGTGATCCACACTCTGCTTCCTATGCGCGCGTGCCGGTTCTGGCTCCGTGTTTAGCACATTGACAGAGTTGTTGTGATTATCGAGTTGGAAAGATCCAAGTTGACAGTCGATTCAGAAATCCTGAAAGATGACAGATTCTATAACGAATAGCAGTGCCACCGATACTAGTATTAGCAGCACACTAGGGGGAACCAACAGGTACTAGCACGACGATTTTCTCTATTCGACTTGTCGATCGACTGTTGGAAGTACCAGAGGACTACTCGACATGGAGAAAGAAGGTCGAGAAGACGCTTCGCGGAATGCGGTTGTCCAAACATCTGACTGATAATCCTCCAGCAGAAGACGATCCCATATTTGAGCAATGGAAGACAGATGATAGTCGACTATTTACACAGTTGATTAATTCAATGGAACCATCGGTGGAAGACATGGTTCAAAACACGAACTCCGTGAAAGAGTTATGGGAGGTACTGACAGCGATGTTTGATGGAAAACGTGATTTACCTCGTATCTATGACTCGGTCGTTGGTGTATACCGAGCAAATCAGGAAGACAAATCTCATAAGGACTATTTTCGGACCTTTAAGTCTGTCTAATGAAATCGACCGCGTATTACTACTTACATCGGATATTAATGAAGCAAGGGCTCAACATGAGCAGCTTCATGTCATGGCTTATCTTGTCTCTCTCCGTCCTGATGTAGACTCCGCTCGCTCTCAGATTATTGCTGGATCTGAAGTTTCGTCCATATTGGAAGCGCACTATCGTGTCCTTAGGCCAGCAAAAGTAGTTGAGACCACTCCGGGTGATATTTTTGCTGATCGCTCTGCTCTTGGTGCAGCTCGTACAGGATTCCGTGGTGGTCGTGGTGGTCGTGGTGGCCGACGTGGTGGCCGAAATGCTGATCGAGATGGAGGACGTGGCAATGGCGGCCGTGATGGAGGAAGACCGCGTACTTGCTTTAATTGCGGTCAGCTTGATCATTTCTATTGGCAATGCAATAAATCACCTACTGCTAATATCACGACTGATGCTCCTAATGATGGTGTCCGATCTATTCAGATGACTTGGGACTCATTACAGTGTTCCTTGATTTTCAAGCTCAACGTCGTGGTGAAGCTTCTACGTCTGGATCTACAGTCGGACACTCAGCAACGTGCATAGTAAAATCCAAGCAGTGGGAAATTGACTCTGATGCGTCCTCTCCCATGACTGGTGACGCAGGTATGATACATGATTATGTACCCATACATCGTGTGTCTGGCATTACTGTTGCCAATGGAAGTTCCCTGACAATCCGAGGACGTGAAAGTGCAAGTCTTTCTTCTGGACTGTCACTCAATTCTGTATTACTTACACCTGGAAACCCGTTCAGTTTAATTTCTATTAGACAAATTACTCGTGAACTGCGTTGCTCGGTAACCTTTTTTCCTGATGGTTGTGTTTTTCAGGACCTGAAAACTGGAAAGACTATCGGTAAGGGACATGTGGCTGGAGGCTTGTACATGTTTGACGCACCTTCTTTTGTTGTCTATGCCGGTATGAAACTCGATCTTTTAGAGTTACATTGTCAGTTAGGCCATCCATCAACCCAAGTTCTCCAGAAAATGTACCATTCTTTAGATATCTCCGCTTTTCATTGTGAGCCGTGCAGTTTAGCTAAGCATCACCGAATTTTCTATCCGATAAGTCAAAATAAAATTGCTTCCGCTCCTTTCGAGTTGGTGCATTCTGATGTATGGGAACCTTGTACAATTGAATCAGTAATGGATTTTAAGTACTTTGCTACTTTTGTTGATGATTACTCACGTGTCACTTTTGTTTATCTGATGAAAAATCGTTCTGAATTGTTTAACATTTTGTGCAACTTTCATGCCGAAATAAAAACGCAATTTTGTATTCCAATTAAAAATTTTGGAGTGACAATAGTCGTGAGTATTTATCTCGTGATCTCGATAGACATTTGCCCCACAATGGCATCATCCACCAAACTTCTTGTGCGTACACACCACAACAAAATGGTGTGGCCGAGCGCAAGAATCGTCATCTCTTAGAAACAATACGTGCTCTTATGTTTCAAGCACGTACTACCAAGAGATTTTGGTCGGATACGGTTCTTACTGCTTGTTATCTTATTAACCGCATACCATTGTCAGTTTTCAATGGTAGGCGGGTAGCACTCCCTTCTCTTGACTTTTTTCCAGACGAGAGCTATTTCCTCTGTCTTTCAGAATCTTTGGCTGCTTATGCTATGTTCAGGATACCCGACCAACTCTTTCTAAATTAGATCTAAGGCAATACAATGTATTTTTCTTAGGTATCCTAAAGGTCAGAAATGATATCGGTATTATTTTTCT
The DNA here is from genome assembly GCA_029216955.1 of Iris pallida. Lineage (NCBI taxonomy): Eukaryota > Viridiplantae > Streptophyta > Magnoliopsida > Asparagales > Iridaceae > Iris > Iris pallida. Next base: position 281,623 of record JANAVB010009600.1, read on the forward strand.
ATCTTGAAGAGAGATTTTTTCACTCGTGATGTTACCTTGGCTTTGTAGAAACCGAATTTCCTCCACTCCCACAATCAACGGGTCTTGCTTCCCTTGTCTATCCAGAAGAAATTTTTTTTGTTATTTTCTGATCAAACACGACAGCCCTCCGTACGGGTGCCCTCCCTTACCGAGCCAGTTTCTCAGGCCGATGGTCCGCATACAATGATTCAGTCAGTGCCGACATCGCCCACAGAATCATCATCCTCCGGTTCCACCAGCGGCTCCAGCTCCAATGAGTTACCTCACATGTTCCATCAGCAGCTCCACCAGTTCCGCCAGCAGCTCCACCAGTTCCGCCAGCAGCTCCGACGGTTCCGCCTCCAGAACGTCCTCGTCGTGCCTGTCGTGATCATTCCTTGTATGTTGACAGCTACAAAGGACTTGCCAGTCATACTCGGTCTCTGGTGGCTACTATTGATGGAATTCAGATTCCCAAGACCGCTGAGGAGGGTCTCAGACATCCTAGTTCGCATGCTGCTATGAACGAGGGAAAAAAAACACACTTAGAACTTGGTCGATTTATCCACTGGTAAACATGCAGTAGGTGCAAATGGGTATTCACAATCAAGGTGAAACCAGATGGCTCTCTCGATCGCCTGAAGGCTCGTTTGGTGGCCAAAGGATACTCTCAAACCTATGGTCTTCTCTCATGTTGCTAAAATGACGTCTGTTCGTGTCCTCGTGGCCTTGGCCGTTCGCTATGACTGGTCGTTGCTTCAACTAGATATCAAGAATGCTTTCCTCCACGGGGATCTCGATGAAGAGGTATATGTGATGCAACCTCCCGGATTCGTTGCAAGAGAAGGTAAAGTGTCATCTGAGGAAGGCCCTCTATGGTTTGAAACAATCACCATGTGTGTGGTTTGGTCGATTTACACATGTGGTTACTCAGCTTGAATTATGTCAATCAAAGAAGGATCATTCCGTATTCTACCGACAGACATCAGCTGGAAGAATATTACTTGGTGTCTATGTTGATGACATTGTAATCACAGGAAACGACAATCAGGGTATTGAAAGCCTCAAGAAGTTTCTGGGAGAACAATTTCAAACCAAGGATATGGGATGATTGAACTATTTCTTGGGTATTGAGGTCACACGGAGTAAGCGAAACATTGTAATGTCCCAGAGAAAGTATGTGCTGGACATACTAAATGATGCAGGCATGATGTAAGCCAAGGAAGCAAACTCAACTATGGATCCAGGGACAAAGTTACTTCCAGACGAAGGGGCTTTGATGACCAGCCCAGAACAGTATCGTCGAGTAGTTGAAAAACTCAACTACTTGACAGTCATGTCTCGTCCGGACATTTCTTTCGCAATAAGTGTTGCAAGTAGATTTATGACTTCTCCAAGAGTTCCACACTGGCAGGCAGTTATCATAATCATGTGTTATCTAGTTAAGAATCCAGAAAAAGAAATTCGGATGGAGAATAATGGACACACTCGTATTGAGTGTTTTACAGATGCTGACTGGGGAGCAAGTCTGACAGATAGACGATATACATCTGGCTACTCAGTATTTATTGGCGAAAATCTAGTGTCATGGAAGAGCAAGAAACGAAGTGTGATAGCACGCTCAAGCTCAGAGCAGAATATCGAGCTATTGCTCATGGCACATCAGAGGTATTATATATAAAGCATCTCTTACAAGAACTGGATGAAGATGCAGGATCTCATGCGACAGATCTATGGTGTGATAACCAATCTGCTATTCATATTGTCACCAACATAGTATTTCATGAACGCACGAAGCATATTGAAATAGATATCCACTTTGTTCGTGATAAGTATACAAAGGGCGTAATAAAATTTCAACATGTGAGGACCGACGACCAGATAGCTGATATATCCACAAAGCCTCTTTTGGGTCCTCGGGTTCAATTTCTATGTAACAAGCTGGACATGATTGACATCTATGCTCCAGCTTGAGGGAGGGTGTTAAGTGTTATATTAGAGTTATTAGTTAATGGGCTTTAGTCCCACATTGCTTAGAATAATAGGAGAGGGGCTAACCTCTCCTATATATATGTAGTCTCTCATCATTAATAAAATCCACCCTATTATTTCCATCTCTGCAATAAGTTTAACTTTATAAGTACCACAGAATTGTACCTGGACCGGTCCTCAAAACATTCAAAAAAAAAAAATCTGAGCCAGACCTTGATCAGGTCTAACTTCTTTCAAGTGAATTAATTTTGGTCCCATATTACTTTGTGATTCTGGCACATCACACCCCAGCTCAAGCATAACTTAACCTAATCCAAAGGGAATCCTGCACTGCATATAGTTTAGCTTGTGATTTTTAGGATTAAATTGCTCAGATTCTGGATTACAACCTAGGATAAGATAGTATGCTTGGACAAAAATGTTGTAGGTGTTTGAAGGTTGTGATATTAATTGTCTTGCCAAATTATGCTCCAAAAGTATATTTTCAGTGAAACCAGGATACAAGCCCAACATGGACCTGAAAGCTAAGAACCTGCATATATGCACCTATAAATTAATAAAGTACTATTAATTTGTCCAGCCTGGGTCATAGATCAATGCAATTCCTTCATTCTTTGGCGTGATGTGCCATAGAGATGCATGCAGTTCCTTATAGCAAGTTGTACAGCTTACCTCTTCGTCTTGACTTTTTATGGTTGTGATATTAATTGTCTTGCCAAATTATGCTCCAAAAGTATATTTTCAGTGAAACCAGGATACAAGCCCAACATGGACCTGAAAGCTAAGAACCTGCATATATGCACCTATAAATTAATAAAGTACTATTAATTTGTCCAGCCTGGATCATAGATCAATGCAATTCCTAGTCTAGGGGAACTTGAAGCGTGTTTATTGGTTGCAGGAGCTTAAATTGCAATCCGAAAGGTAGGTCTACCCACCTCCCAACTGTCCACCTACCTTTTATGCTATGGTCGTCTCATCTCATAGCTACCTTGGCTAGGAATTTGGCACTAGCATACAGGGTTGATGTCAAGTCGACAACCGGTCATAAAACTTTGTCAAATCTTGTATGGAGCTTTCTTATGCTCAATAGCCAACCCCATTCTGATGGGAGATGGCTTGGATGATGATGATGATGAATTTGTCCAGCCTGCATGTGCACCACAGCTCGATTATATATTTAGTTAAAACAACATTAAGTACCTTGCTTTTTTCATCTCACTAGTTAACACTTTGTATGCATACTTCCACCAGGATCTAGGGTCAGACTTCACAGGTAGTGGTGGTCGATAATGAGCATATTTCAACCGTTGATTGAATGATGTGAAGTTATCAGCCAACTTCAAAATGTCCCTGTACCCTTCCTACAGTACAAACCAAGATTCGTTATGGAATAATTACTTGAATTATAGGTGTACCAGGGCGGTAAAGAGGAATACAATGAGGATCTACCTTTGATAAGCATATGGTGACATCGTGTAAATTGATCCTTGCTTGCTGTAATGCCTGTTTTGTATTTTTGGCTTCATCGAACTGCAGCTTTGTGTACTTTGCATTGCCAGTCACTGGTTGTAGAACATAACTATGCTCTTTCAGAAGACTACTGTCCAGCTTCCCATCACTGCTTCCAATTTCAAATATCTATGGCAGATAACATACTGTAAGCTGTTTCAGTCTATTATCTACATGTGGCAGCATGTCAAAAGAAAGATAATACCTCATTCCACTCAGAGGGTAGCAGATCCTCCCATGGTTTTTCAGTACTCCATGGACAGATATCAGAATCAAAATAAAGAGCAAGTTGGTCAAGTTCCACAGACTGCAAAATGCCGATGTAAGATAAAAAAAGGTTTAAAAATGTTAACCAGTTTTAAAATATTAACAAGGCACAAATTGGCAGGTTTTGGACCAAATTTGACTCGGATATCATACAAAAATGCTGTCAACAACAGGAAGAGAAGTTGTAATATGAAAAGACTGTATAACAAAAAGAAACCAAAGAATAAAACTTTACGTGCATGAAAAGCACTTGCATAAAGAGCAGCCAACGTTATCTAGCAAAGTGAAGGGAGTAGAGTACCTTCTGAATGCGCGCCAGAGCACCCTCAGTAGCAAAAGTTTCTTTACCAGATTCATCAACAGTTACTGCTGAAAGCCTACCAAGTGTAATCCCAGCTGCAAATGGGTTTCCAGGATTGCTACAGTAGAGAAACTATTAAGACTCCCGAAGGACTCTTAAAACAAACCCAAAAAGTAATAGGCATAAAATGTTCACCTCTCAAGATCCTCGTATCTGATATGGATATTAGTAATGGAGAGCTTGATATTCCCTATTATAGTGCCGATCAATGATCCCAGCCATGATGTATTCTTTAACAGTAAAGCAAGATAATATTTCAGATAAGAAAGCATAACTGAACTATAAACCAGACATCAACAAACAAAATAGAAATAGAAAAAAATTGGTATGTCTCAGAACTATTCTGTACATGAAAATGACTAAATTGAAAAAATTAAGAGGCAGAAGAACAACTCAGAACAAGGTCAGAGAAAAATGCCAAAAAATACTGATTGCCACTATAATGCAGAAAACAGAGGGGGAAAAAGTGTTGTTGTCAACTTAAAATAAATAGCTGCACGTCATATTAATGCAAGAGATTTCTGGAAAGGAGGCTACCATAATGGTGACCATAAAACTCCAGCTTTCATTGAATATAGTAATATAACAAACAGAAGCCTAATTAGGATTTGATCTCTTGAATCAAAAGAAAGCACAATCTAGTATGAAGGTGAACGGCTTTAAAGCTGCATCAATCTATATTTCTCATTGCATTTACAGAGGATGGCAGATTCAAAAGTGTCTTCTAAAGGTCATTCCTAACATTATTACTGAAGAGGATGATTGCAAGATTACGTGCTTTCTATGGTTAAGAAGTAAAGGGAGTTGCTTCTGCAATGTCAAAATGCTGCCCTGTACATGATAAATTTTAAACAAACAAAATAATGTTTACCTAAAACTTAACTCTTCTTATCCGAAATGTTGGGAGTATAATAAAAAATGTATACACTGTGGTGCTGGAAATTTTTCTTGCAAGGACAAAAAGTGAGGCCCTATAACTCCTTACACTCATTCCAAATCCAACAGTTTTTCTGGTTCGAATCCTTCGAGTCAGACCATAGATTGTTGGCTCAGATATGTATTCAGAACATATCCATTTCCCCGTTGGATTTTTATATTTATTTTAGGATCCAGAAATGCTATTGCAATAACCCATACACATGATGCTTCCATGCAACTAGTTCCCAGCTTCAGTCATGACCAATCAACCCTTCTCAAGGTGAATTTTGTGTAGGTGTCTCCTTTGATATAAACTAAACCCTCTCAAGGTGAATCAATCCCTTCTCAAGGTGAATTCGTCAAGGTGGATTTGTAATGCCCCGCTCTGTACGAGGCATTTGGGTGGCGTGTTGGACGCGATCAAAATGTTGGACCGTGACTTGTGTTGGAGATCAAGAGAATTGAGACCGATGCAGTCCCTCTTAGTTGGTCGGATGGAATGAGTATTGAAATGTGGCTCGCTGGTGGAGCTATGTCTAGTGGGAATATGTGCGATCGAAACAGGAAGACCCTATGCTAAGTGAGTGGAACTGTCCCTTCGCCCCTACTCCTTCATGCTTAATAAAAGGAGTATTATGTTGCTATGAGTTGTCCCTAAATGTCCCATGTTTTAGTTGCTGAATATTAATAAAGATGCTTATGTTGGATAATGCTGAGATGAATAACACTTGAACACTGAACTGCTAATGCCATAAAATGAATTGATAATGCCACTTTTGTTTAATGCTGCTGTAACAAATAAATCACTTGAATAATGAGATGCTAAGTAAATGTTTCATGAGAACTGAACTTGTTATACTATTGACACAACGAAACGAATGAAACACTAGAATCATGTACACATTGTGCAACTATTGCAAAGATATGAGATGCTACCTGTTTTCTTGTAAACTGTAAAAATCTGACTAGTCGGCCAACTAGTCCCCGACTAGTCGGTAGTCTCGCCGACTCGACTTGGGACTTGTCGGCAAAAAATCGGGTCAAGCAATAATGGAACCTAGGTAGCCGACTAGGCGGCTAGACGGGCCTAGTCGACCGACTAGGACTCGGTTTCCAAAAAAAATCAAAATTCCACCCGAAATTCAGTTCTTTCAAAAACCTAAAAGCAACCAACAGAGATGAAGAAGGAGAAAGAAGAGAATGACAAGAAGTTTCATAAAAGATGCATATCAAGGACATATATTGCATACATATTTTTTCTGGGTACTTAAGTTAATACTTTGATGGCATATAGAATATATTGCATATATATTAATATTTTAAATATATATATATACACACATATATATATAATTTAAAAAACTTAAACCGATTAAACCGACTAGTCCCCGATTAACCCGATTAATTTCTAGTCCCCGCGAACCGACTAGCGGCTGACTAGCGATTTTTACAACCTTACAAATAGTATTATGGATAAACAGTACGTCATGCCTCGTCGGGGCGCCATGCATCTGGCAGTTTCAACTGATTACACTTGACGAACAAGTGGAACATTGGGAGTACTTGGTCATCCCCGAAGGAGTATTCCCCTAGCGGACTGAGTGTTGCGGCGTTGCCTGAGGGTTTAGCCTTGGACCTCGCCTGGCTATCTCCTACTGAATTGGTGGCAAAGACCCCATTTCCCTTCTATCGGGCGGAGGGTGGTCCTTGCGGTCGCTTATTACCCCCCCCCCCCCCCCAAAATACATAATTTCAAAGGAATCAAGTTTCTCGACGGATCGCTCAGCACGTGTAGTGTCTGTTTTAGTTCCTTCGAGGTAGTTAGCCTAATAGCAACCAAGCAGAAGTTAACAGGGGAAAGAAAATTGTTCATGCATGTATCTAGCAACATGCTTTCTTGCATTCCCGGAGGGCAACAAAGAGATAGGCACCAAAACTGCTCCATGTTATCTTTATCGGCTTCCCCTTCTTTCTGGACCGTGTTGATCAAAGTTGACATGGTCACCTTTGTATCATCTCCATAAAAGCGCAAGAGAAATTGAATCTACATGTCCTTCCAAGAATTGATTGACCCAACCGGGAGACTTCGAAACCAGTCAAATGTCACCCCCTTCAAGGAGACGACAAATAAGTGAGTGATGATGGCATCATTGCCCAAGACCTCAACCACTTGGGACCGAAAATGGTAGATGTGTTGGTTAGGTGATGTCATATCGCCGTACGGATACAGCATAGGCGACTTGAACTTTGGAGGATTAGAGGGGTCATCCCATTCAATGGGGTAGGATCTGACAACCCCAGTTCTTTCAGGTCGTCCCTGTGAGCAAAGGAATCAAGGCGCACTTATATCCTGGTGAAAACACTTGACTCACGTTCTGGTGCCCTACGATTGTGGGTGCCAGCTTTCCAGCTACCGAAGTGTTGGGTTATGCTGGCGAAACTGGCATGCTCCCTCGGTAGGATTACGTTTATTAAGGAGTTGTCGCAGAATGTCCTTCAGCTCATCAACATATGCGTCACAGACTGTAGGCCATTATTCTATGGCTTATAGACACCGTGATATCATCAAGAGGTCCCTTGTGTTGGCAAATAATTGATGCTTCCCTATTGAAGCAGCCGTAGATGATGAAGCACACAAGAGTTTTCGTCAAAATCGGCCGAGGACTCGGTCGGGGGCTCTTCCACAGATGATGGTGGCAAGTTGGCCTGAGGGAATAACAATGGCCTTGATCTTGATCTTGTACCTTGATAAGGACCTTCTGACCGAAACGACCCCCGATCTATGTCTCAGTCATAGTCAGAGTCAAGAGGGTCCGTAGGATAGCAAGTGAGTGACCGGCCACCACCACCCCCACCAACCCGTCCCGATGGCGAGATCGGCACGAACTCCAGCTGGTCGTATTGACGGAAGGCACGAGAGGTGGTTCTTGTTGCACGATCTCTTCCAAAGAGATTGATGCTTGTTCGCATGTGCGGGCATGAATTCAGAGAGATGATTGAAGATCGACTGCCTCCCAGGTTTTACTCCGCGGTTGGGTGTCACGTATGCAGAGGAGCAGCAGCAATGTATTCTAACTTGGGTGTCACGACTGCCTCCCATCTACGTTACTTGGAGTTGCAGCATGACTCGGATTTCTCTGTCCCGCGGGCCTTGAGTGATGTCTCTTTTGCTGCGGGGTTTGTCCAAATCCCACACTTTGTTATTCAATATTTTGAGTGCCAACAATGATATACGTTCAAGAAACACGGAACACGAGCTACAACTTAATAGTTCAGTGTGCCAATTCCACCCATTCCTTGAACCAAGCATATATAACTAGAATGTGAAAATTCCCAAGTTGCTATAGTACCTATTTAATCAGTAACTAGATTATTAAGGACATAAGCCTAATGTTACTATCAACAGAACTTTTTGAACTTTTGATGAAAGTAACCGAAACCATGATATACTAGATATAAAAACATTGGAAAAAGAATAAAACATTACTAGTGTTTCAAACAAACCATTTCAGACTTCAGCTGCTCATGTCGCTCCAACAGCTTTATCTCCAACTCCTGTTAAGAAGAAACCATAAATCAAATTGATAACAAAATACGACATCGATAGCTACTGACTAGTCCAGTACCTTACCCGTATTCTTCTTTTCTTGGCTTCTTGTATAACATCTTCGCTACACCCCTCAACTTGAGTTGCTGGTTCTGCTAAAACTAAAATACGATCCAGATAAACTAGAACTGGTTCGTGGCCAAGCCTACTCCATGGAACCTGAATGAAGCAAAATACATATCATCTACAGGGTAGGCTGTTATGTAACTAGAAATTTCTACTTCGCACCAATTTTCGTTAGCTCATTCACACGACAACACGTAATGGAACTTAGTCGAAAAATGCAAGTGTAATGAACCTTAAGCTTCACTGATCCAAGAAAACCTGCTTTAACTTTCACCGGCAACTTCAGAGCATTAAGTGCCTCTGGCCTCAATTGCATGTTAGTTAGTTCCACATCACCTGTGACAAAAAGGAAAAAAAAAATATGTTGTAGACATTAGAATATAGGTATAGTAAATTTGGAGGTAAAATGTATATTTGTGTCAGTTCCCCATACAGATAAGCTGAAAGGCAATTTTTCAATAGGAGTCGATATTTGTGTCAGATCCCCACCCAGGGCCAATGAGACCGAAGAGCAAACTGAAACTCCAAATTTTCTTACTATGGGCTTGGGTCCTCAGCCTTGTTTATGTGAGTTACGTCAGACCTGGGCTTTAAATCATCGAAAACATAAGTGGAGCTTCTAACCACCAACATACTAACATGATATAACATGATTGAACTCATAAACGATTATACACCGGGGACAGAGCTTACGCAAACGGCATATCAAGCCATTGACGCATGATGGCAGATTTCACTAGATAAATTCCTGCTTGTGCTGCACTTAATGTCTTACATTTTCATTGATGGTCCCAAGCCCGGATAAAAGAGGATGTTTGCAATAGATAGCCAACAAGCGGTGTAAACATTTGTGGAATCTCTATGAAATGAATCCTTACAAAATACACTTTGGAGTCCTCAATAATGATGTGTTTTTATCATTCCCACCCTTGCAATGAAACGTGAGCAAGGGTGGATTGCTAGGTCGCAAGCGTAAGTGACGGATTGCATCTACACTAGCCCAGTGCAATGTCAATTGATCAAGGATGGGCTACCATAATCGACTCGCCAGATTACTACATCAATGTGGTCGCAAATAGACAAGGGACCACAAAGTATAGGAATAAGTGATGTTAGGAACTTAGGAGTTTGTGCATGAGTGTAGGATTACATTTACCTACTAACTTAAGAACATCAACAGGAAAAGGGAATGAAGTTAGTGGATACATTGATTAGAAGGAAGACTAATACAGTTTGACTACAAGAAATTAACCGGATATATGAGAAATCGAGAAAATTTGATAATATTGGACTGAAATTCGGTATACATGTAAGGAATAGTAGTGGATAAAGCATTAACAGATTACATTGTGATAGAAGATAAGATACTATTATGGGGATACTTTTGACGTTATGACTTATGAGCGTATACACTCCAAGTAAGATCACATGAAAATACTAAACAAAATTTTGGAACATATGGATAGTTTGATCCAAGTACCTTAGAGGAGAAAAGTTATATACTTGAGGTAACTTGAATGGTCATGTTAGAAAGGATAATAATATTAATCATTAAGATTCGTTCATGGAGGTTATGGACATGGAATTTGGAATGAAGGTGATGGTAAGATCCTTAAATTTACAATATCATATGACATTACATTAGCAAATACTAGTTTTAGAAAGAAACACGACCATTAATTATTTTGAAGTGTGGATCCAATTTTAGCCAAACTTATTATTTTCTTACTATGAAGGTTGATATCAATAGCATACAAAGACAGCAAATTTACATCAGAAGAGAACCCAAGTTCTAACTACTCAAAATAAGTTGACGATGCTAAATATTAGTATTAGAGAATGGAAGGGAAAGACTAAGATAGACAAGACTAAAATTAGATGGTGGAACTTTAAAGAAGAACTCTATACTATTTAGGAATAAAATGACACATGAAGGAAGATGGAACATAGAACATTCTAATGTTATGGGGTACAATATATCGAATTGTATTAAGAAAATAACGAGATACTACACGAGTTCCTTAAGACAATGATTGGACATTGAAAGAATGCTGGTGGTAAAATGAAGAAGTCCAAAAGGTAATTAAGGAAAAAGAATTCCCTATAAGGTTTTAGGAAAGGATGGAGATGAGAAAAGTCTAAGAATTATAAGCTAGCAAAAAAACAAGAAAATAGTCAATGAAGCTAAATCTAAGGTCAATGATTATTTGTATAAAAGGATAGAAATTGAAAAAGAAAAAGATATTTATGGACTTGCAAGTAGGGAAAGAAGTAGAAACCTAGATAATATTAAATGTATCAAGAGTAAAGACTAAAAAGTATTAGTGAGAGAAAATAATATTAAAGAGAGTTATTATCAGAAGTTACTTAACAAGAACCTAGAAAAACTTAATTTAGATACATTTCACGATATGTCATATGCTATTGTCATAAAACATGATTTATTAAGTTAAGACTGCTTTAAAGAAAATGAAAATGGAAAAGCAATTGAACTTGGTGATAATCCTATTATGGTTTGGAAATGTCCAGGTGCTACAAAATATAGGTGATAAAAGGATTGATTTAGCTTTACTAATTTATTCAACCAAATCATAAGGACAAAGAAGATGTCTGATGAATGCACTACTAGAATACCTATATATAAATAAAAATAAGAGAGAAATACAAAGCTGTAATAAATATCGAGGATAAACTGTGGGGGGGGGGGGAGTAATTGAACAAAGATTAAGAAAAGAAACTGCAATTCCAAATAATTAATTGGGTAACATGCTGAGAGAATTCATTTACGTATTAACATATGAAAATTCTAATAGGAAGATTTACATATAATTTTTATCGACTAAGAGAAACCTTGTGATAAAGTTCATAAGGAGATATTGCGGTGACTTCAAAAAGAAACAAGTTTCTAGTATTTGTATTGAGACTATTACGGATATGTATGATTGAGTTGCGATAATAGTTTGAAGTTTGAACCATTGGAAAGATGGCAAACACATTGTTGCCTTACATCAAGTCCTCCACCTTTTTTGTTTTAGTTATTGATGAAATTACTATACAAATCCGGAACAAGGTTCCATAAGTACGATGTTTGCTCACAATATGTGTGATTCGATGGAAATAGAGATGGGTAAATGGTAAAACAGATGTGCGGAGAGAAATTTGGATTTAAGGGTTTAAAATCAGTATGACAAAAACAGAGTATATTAAATGTATCATCACCCAGAAGTTGAAGAGAAGTGAGGTGGGTTATACATAGATGGGCAATAGATACCTAGGAGTGATAATTTTCGGTATTTAAGATGAATCATTGATCCTGATTGAGAGATTAAGAAGGAATACATGAACAGAATTAAAATAAAATGGTTGATTCAGGTGCTTCTAGAATACTTTGTGATCGTATGGTACCTTTGAAGTTGAAATAAAAATTATATATGACTGTTATAAGACCAGACATACTTTACGGATATGACTTTTGCACAATTAAGAAACATGTCAAAAAAAATAGTATAGACATAATCAGAGTGCTAAGATCGAGAAATAGCAATACATTAAAAGATAGGATAAAAGATGATAGTATTTATGGAAGTTAGAGGTGGTACCAATTTAGGATCTGATGAGAGAAAATCGTCTTAGGTGGTTTGGGTATGTGCAACACAAACAAATAGATTTGATGTTCCTCTAAGGAGGAGCATATTCCAGGAGCGATAGGATAGTAAGTTCAAGGAGTCGGTAAGACTAGAGGTAGACATACGAAACATGGGTTGAAGTTTTAAAGAATGATATGGTTTATGTTAAATGTTACAAAGACATGGCCTTTAACATAGTTTGAATGGAAGATAAGGACTCAAACAGCCGACCACGAAATTTCAGGATAAAGGTTTCTTCGTTATTGTTATTGTTGATGCTGTGTATAAATCTGGTGCTTCACCTTTTTCCCAGGCCAATCAATGTATACTAGAAAACAGAACTTTAGGCGGGGAGTTAGAAATGGCCAAGTTCGAGGTAAAAATATATGCAAGCTTTATTGCTAGAGACTGATCAAGACCACGTTTGCCAATAGGAATCAGTATCAGTGTCAGTTCTCCACGCAATGGCCAATGGGATTGAAGGTTTAACTGAAACTCCAAATCTTCTTACTATTGGCTTGGGCCTCAGCCTTGATTATGTGAGTTATGTATGCCAGAGCTTTAAATTAATGAAAAACATAACTAAGCATAAGGTCTCTAACAACCAATGTAGCATGATATAACAAGATTGCGCCAATAAAACTATTGTACACAGTACTCTGACAGAGCAAACGCAAACTGTATCACAACTCATTGACCTGAGGACAAATTCCACTAGATAAACCATAATAAAATCTACTCAATTCAGCACACTAGATTTATTTGGATAAAAAATTAAAGCCAACTATGAATCTGTGTTTTTTCCTAGACCATTTAGTGCATACTACAAAATAGAGCTCCAACTTAATTTACTTTCGAAGTCCCAAATTGTTATTCCATAATCAAAGGGGTTTTGCGCTTACGAAGAGCAGGCCCCGCTAATGTGGAACTCACATCTATGCTTAACATGTAACGGCCGACCTCAAACTTGCAGTTCCAGGATAGGTTCCATTGGCCGACCCCAAAATTGCAGGTCCCATTCCACGTTAACCAAGCTAGAAACACCAAATTGACTTTCAACATAGTTCACCGGATGTTCTTTGAAAGAGCCAAATCTTCAATGCATCCCCTAGTGCCTTCTCATGTATAGTAATCAGTAATAATTCTTTATATAGCTTGTTCTCCAGTATTCCTGTAAGTGGCCCTTCCTACACCGTATGTACCTTTTTTTTTCCGTATCTAGTGAATGCAAAATCCAAATCGACTTATCTAGGATTAGATAACTTCTGATCGATCAGTCACATTTTGATTCTTTTGAGCTTGTTCGCATTCCCCTTCGAAAGGAGAATATATAAATAACATCTGGCTGCCAAGCAACAAATTCCAAAAACCTACTTTATGGATCAATACAGATGAAGAATGAGGACATCATATTTTCACATCTTATAGCAAAGAAGATTGAGTTCAAGAATGTAATTAAGGATATAATCCATGTAAAAGCCTCTAGAGACCATGTACACTAACACACGAAATATGAAATGTCATGTACAATTTCCTGATTATCAGTATTCAATGACACAAACAAACTTGAAGACATGAAACTAATTGCTAGTACACAAAAAAAATTTAAATAAAATTGGACAAGCTTACATGGCTGCTTTTTGTATTCATACATAGGAAGTAACAAGTTTTTGGCAGTGAAGGCTTCAAATACATGCTTTGTTGATCAAAGTGTTTGGCAATTAAGAAAAGGGGTTATTTACACCAACCACCCCTATGTTTTTGGTTTATAACAAGGGGTACTCCTGATTTCAAACAATTACACTGACCACCCCTCCCTTTAGAAAAATAAAATAAAAATAGGGGTAGTTAGTGTTATAAATTTATTTTTATCGTAAAGTAGGGGTACCCCATGTAATAAACCAAAAAAAGTAGAGATGGTCAGTGTAAATAGTTTAAAAATAGGGGTACCCAGTGTTATAAATCGAAAATATAGGGGTGGTTGTGTAAATAACCCTAAGAAAAAAACATGTCCAAAAAACTAGTGTAGCCGAAATGAGAATGCTAAGATGTATGAGTGGCGATACATTAAAGGATACAATAAGAAATGAGTATATATGTGGAGAGTAGGAGGCGGCGTCAATTGAGGACAAAATAATAATAATAAATCAATATATGTGGGTTGGACGTAATGCAAACCAACACTTAGCCCCATAGGAAGGAGCAATAATATATTATTTAATGGCCTACTAGGACTAGAGGTACGCCTAGACATGATTTGAAGAGTTAAAGAAGGACATGGTTTTGTCGGCGTTACAGATGATATGCCCTTAACATAGCCGAATGGAACAAGTGGATTCAAATAGCCAACCCCAAAAATTTGGGATAAATACTTTGTTGTACGACCCGCAAGTGTAATACTAGAAAGCATAACATCTGACATAATAGTACAAAGTTACAATATTATGTGTTTCGTTGTTAAGAAAGTGAGGGAAAAAGAAAGGGAGAGTAAATACAATGCTATGCAAATGGGGTCACCTTACTACATGAATGTGTATCATTTTTACTTCTTTTCCCTCGCTTTTCACCAAACCGAAGACAGCCTCTAGAGACGCCCTCTATAATATTAACAAAAAGCATAACCTCCTTAGAATCTCAATCCAAGTTAGTTTAGGCTACCCCTAACAATAATTGTTCCTTTAACCGGTATCTTATAGCTCATCCTAGTAGTACATCTATTGATATCTTACTAATTCTAGTCAAATACATTTGTTGTCCTACGTTCCATGTGTAGAGACTCCAAAGCCCAAACCAACCACATGAGACGATTTCCCTCATCCAATATGTATTAGTGTTGTCTCCATCTTTTCACGAGTACATTCATTTATTGTCATGTCCTTTAATATGTTGACAATGGAGAAGCTATTATAGGGGTCTATAACCGGAATCTGTTTGCTACAGTAGTCAATGGATATGGTGCGGGGTCTAAGAAGCATGAACACTCCAAAACTCATAGTCCAGGTCGTGCCGGACCAGACAAACGTATCGGGCACTCAAAAATACACTAGGACACACCAAAATTGGTGTTGAATCCGTGTCACCGTATATGACGTGTCGAATCCGTCCATGCAACATAGGTGGCGGTATATGGAGTAGGCGAGTCAATAAGAGTGGCAATCAGATGAAGTTTTCGTCGAGTAGCGGGTGGTCAAACTCACCAGGCAGAAGCTAGTGTCGGAGAGGCTAGTTGAACAAAGAGATCTAGAGATGAGACGAGTCGAACTAGTGGGATTTGGAGTCGCGGGTAGTAGAAGCCAAGATTCTAGCCTTTAGGAAGTCCAGGGAGGAGCTGTCATAGTTGTGGTCAAGCTCGTAGAGAAGAGCTAGTCACTAACCATAATTCCAATGCAATATCGCATGTCCAATCCAATCATCACAGCAGCAAAGATAGCGAGGAAACAGTAAAAGATAGCGAGGAGATTACGGAGAGAAGCTAGGGAGGAGAAAGTCACAAGGTGTAGATTCTGCGGAACCGCCAGCGTCCTAGGAAAGGGTGGAAGAAAATCAAGACTTCTATAATCAGCCATAGGAGAGGGTAAAGAGGGAGACAACGACGTTCATGGACAGCACGACATGTTTGATCACCTGTTGACTTTTGATCATGTTAGCTTAGAGCGAGCTCTTCCGATTAGAGAGGGAACTGATAATCTGGGTTTGGGTAGAAGGTTATCGAGAAAAGGAAGATGAAAGAAAAAGGAAAAGATAAAAAAGATGGATATACGTGCATTCAGTGATTGTCTTTCGTATTGAAAAACAGATCCAAAACCCAGTTAGATAAGGGCATCAAGAGAGCCAAGTCAGAGCATATAACAAATGTTAAGGCTAAAAAAACAGCTTGGTTAGTTGTTGGAGTGAGATGGAGTGGATGATGTGGGTTTGTGTTGGTGAAGCGGTATATTTGATTTAGGTTTTTGGATCAAGATGATGAAGATAAGATAAAGATGGGTTCCGATTTTGGGCGAGGTTGTGGAAGAGGAGGATGGCTAAGCTAGGAGAAGCTAGGAATCATAGATAGTGGGAATTATGAGGGCAATACATACATTTTTATTTTTTGGATGGAGGCTAGGGTTTACGTTAGGATCGCCCTAGCTCTAATACCATGTTAGAAAAGTACATTATGATAATCTCGGGATTGTTTCCATCAAACTCAAGGCCAACAACATATAGGAGTTGCAAGGTAAGCTAGCTACTCCAACCGGTATGGGACTAAATAAATAAAAACTAAAGAAGATAAACTATGTAGCACGAACACTTGTCTTATTAATGTGTCTCGTGTCGGACATGTATCAGACACTCTCAAGCACTCTTTGAACATGTATCAGACACTCATGTTTATCCATTTGAAACTGGACAGATACGCCCTCGGATACAGGCACACACACTTCCCATATACGGGCACGTGTCGGATAGGGAAACTCTGCGAATACATACGTCGAATAATTCTGATAGGGTTTTTTTTAATAAGGACAAAAGTTGAAAAGTATTTTTTTTTTGTTTAAGGACAAAATCAAATATAAAAGTTAAATTTACAGCATTTTCCTTGTGGGGCATTTTAATTTAATACAAATCAAATATCTTTTCTAAAGATACAATATTCAGTTATTTAATATCTACAGTTAAAACTTGTTTGCGTATATACACAGTGTCCTTTTCGTGTCGTATCCTAGTTTGTAAAAAAAAAATGTGGGTCGTTGTGTCCGTGCAGTGTAATATGGGGAGGATAAAGATAGCAGCTGTACAATGACATTGTTCTTAATACAACGTACACATTCTAGGATCTCGAGTGGGTTCGAGTCTTTCAAGTCCAATAGTACGGGGATGCATCCAAATGCAGTCAACTTAAGGGTCTGCTTGGTAACGGTGCTTTCACCAGTTTTGGGGTGTTTTTGAACCAACTGAATATGAAAACCCATGCTTGTTACTTTTTTTGAGACACTGGTTTTGGTCGGCTCAAAAACTCTCCAAAGCGGGTGTAGTGTAATTTTGGGTAGCTTTAATAACACCCCAAATCAGTGGATTTTGAGGGATTTTATTATGTTTCTCTTCTACTTCTTCCAAACTATTGCTACTTTTTCTGACTTTTTCGGTAAGTTTTTAAAATGTTCTTCCTACTTTCAACCAGACATCTCTATTATTTCATGTGTTTCTATTATTTTGATCATATATGGATTTCTACCTCCTGATCGAGGCGTGGATTGGTGGCAGTTCCCGCACTCGGGACCGTTTTGTTTATATTTGGACATATATGTAATTTTATTCGTGTAAAAAAATTTAGAACCGCTCGTTAATGAACTACCGAGTATGGATTGGACTGGTTTAAAAGCCGCTACTTAAAACCACCCAAAACCGGACCCCCTTATAACCGCTCATAACCGGGACTCTAAAAATACCCCATAACCGCTACCCTTACCATTGCCAAGCAGGCCCTAAATATCCAGTTTCACGAGTAGTAGACAGCCATCATGACAAAGCAAGCATGGTAATGGTAATTTGCGCCGTATCAGTGTCGTATCGGAAACAGCAAAGGCACTCCAAAATACACTAGGGCATGTCAGGATCGATGCCGTCCCTGCTTCGTGCTACGCTGTTGGCGAGGAAGTTACATACGGATCCTCTGGAATAAATTACGAGCAAGTTTAACCCCCCAACTTCTGCCCCAAGGCTAGGAATGTCCATAATCTGCATCAGTAAAGTCAAACGCTAAATTGGGGAGTGAAACCCCCAAATCGCGAACGAAAACCCTAATAATCTGGTCTACTTGTTCGTGTCGTCGTATCGGGAACAATTCCGCACCGAAGTCGCGGCTGCCAGTTTCCGGACATAGCTAGGGTTTCTTGGAACCGGAGCATCGAATCGTTCGATGAAAAGAGTAAAAATAAACAAAATTGACGAAGAAGGGGATAGAGAGATAGAGAGAGAGAGAGAGACTGACCTCGCCATACGCTGATTTTGAGAGCTTCCTTGTTGAGACCCAGGACGTAGTTTCCCAAGTATCTCTGGAGGAGAGAGGCGACCTGGTCCTCCAACATCTTCCAATTTCTCCAGTTTCTTCAAATTCTATGGAGTTTGGGAGAAGAGAGAGAGTTTGGGAGGAGAGAGAGAAAGATAGTTTGGGACGAGAGAGGAGAGAGAGAGAGATGGAGAATGAGAGTCTTTACTGGAAGGTGGAAGAAGAAGAAAACGGGGGGGGGGGGGGGGGGCGGAAATGACCAGAATGCCCTCTCTAGTCGTATAAATATTAATGAATATTTATATTAACCGATATGCGCCGACATATGTATGTGTATGTGATTCTAACTTCTAAGAATTGAAAATCTTATTTTACCGTTACGTAGTTTTTTTTAGTCTGCTTCAAGTTGAGCGTTGTAGCCTTGACTACGAGATAAACAGAGACGGGGAGACGAACCTCTTATGGATTCTAATGGGCCGATAGAGTAGTAATGGGCTCTAGAGAAGGTTCGATGGACCTCTTAGGTCTCGTTTGGCTCACGGAATTGTAGATTTGAAACTAAAAAGTTATTTATTTTTTATGTTTAAATGTCAAAAGAATTGATGAAAACAAAAGTAATTTCAGAAAATATATAAAAAAGTGGTTCGCATTGCCCACCAAATATTCATTCTCCACCATAGCATTCACTTGTTCTCTCAATTTTGTTGGCATTTCCAAATACCATAACCAAAGAAAATGAGAATAAATAATTAATTTTCTTTCTTTTCTTTGATATTAAGGATTCTAATAGGATGATGAAGCAGTAATAGAATATAATAGTACTTTTACAATATTACAAAAAAGATAAGTATCTCGATATTATTGGATTGCATACTCATACAATTAACTAAAACACGTTTCTTGATTGTGCACAAGTTAATAATCAATATATATCAAACTCATGGATGATTTGCATCAATCTTCATGGATGATCTGCATATGTTTTCAGAGATTATCAACATTAGTCTTCAGGTAACAGATTAGCATGAGTTTATGGAGACAATACATATGTAGATACACTTTACGAGAACCTTGATTTGAAAAATCCAGTGGAAAAAAAAAAGTAATCGAAGGAGAAAAAAAAAAGTGAGCCGATGTCCATATGTCTTCAGGAAGTGAAAATATCTAGAGATATGACCAACCCTACGTGGGTGCCTTGTTATAAACCTTCTTACGGTGCCAAAAAACCAGTGAAAATAATATCCCTGGGTTAGAAAAAGGAGTAACTACGGTCAAGTGAGTATATTTCTGGATAATCCTTATGGTTTTGACATTATCTAAACTAGGAGCGTTACAACGTAGAGAGCCTCCACAATCCGATATTATTAACGATGTTATAGAAAGTGGAGTTCCGTAGGGACTGTGTGAACATGTCAGCTAAGTTGTCATAGGGTCGAATATGTTTAATTTCAATCTTTTGTTGTTGTTGTTGATGCGATAAGAAAAGCTTCAGCACGATGTGTTTGGTAGTTTCCTTGATGTAGTCCTTCTTCATATGGTCAAAATACATGTATCATTGTCTTCATATATTATCATCGGAACATCATTGATAAAAATGAATATGCTCACAGTCCAATATGCATAATGACAACTCGCAACCATGTATATGCACTCCATGGTGGCATCATGAAGGGTGATAAGCTCGACATGATTGGAAGATGTGGCAACGAGGGTCCGCAATTTGTATACTTCCAATATATCGATGCATCACAAATGGTAATGACATAATCAATTTGGAATACGGTCTTGTACGGGTCAAATAAATAATTATCATCGACATAGCCGACAAGGCGAACACTATTTTAAGGATCAAGGAGGTCGATTGATCCATTCCGACATGCATAGGAATATAACAAGCCACGTCCATACGTAGTACCCTTAAAGTAACATAATGCCTTTTATGTCGTTCTAGTGGCAGCATGTTGACGTAACACTAAATCTAGCCAAGAGTTTACAACAAATAAGACGTCCAGTATAGTGCATTAAGTTAAGTACAATAATGTACCTAATGCTTTTAGATATGGACCTTCAAGTTCTAGTACCTCTTCATAGTCTTCTCGTGACGAAATGGATCTTGTTTAGCATCTACAAGAATAGATAATCATTGGCATACTCTAGGATTTTGCATTTAACCATATTAAATCGACATAAAATCTTCTAGGTGTAACTCGGTTGGTGAATCAAAATACTATCGGTACAATGCTCAAGCTGCAGGCCTAAGAAGAATTGAGTTTTTCCCAAATCCCTTATCTCAAATTCTGACTTAGGTGTGAGACGGTTATCTAAAACTCTTTACGAGTCCAGATGAGATTTATGTCATCGACTTAGGTTGCTACAATTGCAAATTCATAATATGATTTCATGATAAGCATTCAATGGCATACTTTGTTATCTACGTATCCATGTGTAACTACCCCAATTTGAAATTCTCTAATTTTTGATGATCAATATTATTTCTGAATTTTTCACAAAATTATTTTAAATGCCAAATTCTGATTAGTGTCTTTAATTAAAATATTTAATTAGTAATTATTATTATTACTTCTAATTATTCATGAAGAGTTAATATTAAATTTGTGGACAGGGCTTCCAAGCCCAATTGTATTTGAATACTCAGGCTTGGGCTGCCAGCCCAAGTTAGCTAGTACTATGGGCCTATTTGGGTTAGGAAGAGTTTAATTGTTAGTTTAGCCTAAATAGCAGTTAATTATTTTTAAACTATGTTAGTAGCTAGATGCCAAAATCCGTTAGGATTAGTTGGAGCTGCCTACCAATTACCCCCAGATCTACTAGATATTACAGTCCTGCCACTAGCCTTGGGGAGCACTCAACTTTATTCTTTAAATATTCAGAATATTATTATTTTACACAGCTATCACATCATTTCCCTCTACAGTTTCTCTCTCTCCTCACACTCTCCCTCTTCCGAGCAGCACCGCCACCATCTGCCGCCGGAGCACTCCGGCCGTGCTCCGGTGAACCACCACCATCCTCCACTATTTTCGTTCAACCACTCGTCGCCATCACCACTACACCATCTCCATCTCACCCGACCGACCCACCACCAGCAGCCACCTAGCTTCGGCCTTGTCACTTCGCCGACCGTCGTCTTAACGAGTTTTCGACCTCGCCGTCGACGCCGTGTCAGATCCACATCGGTGAGCCGTGTCCGCCTTGAGAGCCTCCATCCCGGTGACGTCGAAGCCGCGTCTCGTGTGTCGCTTCTCTGCCCCGTCGTGGTCGTAGTCGTTCTCACCCGACCGACCCCAACCTCGGTGAGACCTATTCTTCTTCTTCCTTTTCTTAGTTTCCATTGAAAGATTGGGAGAAGTGATTAGAGAGAAGGAGAGTTGCTTTTCTATAGATGCTATTTTTTCCTCTCTCTCTTTCATGTCTATATAGTCAGCGTGCCACCTCTGTAACCGAGAGCCAAATAATGGCTTGTCTTTTCGGTTCTGAGGAGTCCATTTGTAGCCTGGTGACCCTTCGAAATTGAAGGAGTCACTTGACCATCAGTTTTTTTCCCAGGCCACTCACGTGGCTGTGAGTTTTTCCATGGTCACTTGACCATTGTTTTGTGGAAAAGCTACCATGTGGCCGGTTTAAGAGCCAGAGGTCACTTGACCCTTTATGATTCATGTATATGGAAGAGCCAAGTCTATTATTGATTGTGACAATTCAAGAAGCAAGGACACTTGGCCTTTCGAATTTCGAAAGGCCACCTCTACATGGCTGGTAGTAGGGATGGGGTCAAGGTCACTTGACTCATGGGTTTTTTTTCAAGGCCACTCACGTGGCTGTGAGTTTTAGCAAGGTCACTTGACCTTTGCAATTAATTGAAAGGCCATCCCATGTGGCCGGTTTTCAAGAAACACTTGGCCCTTCAAGAGTTAAGGGCCACTTGCATTTGTATGCCCAAGTAGTATGCTAGTTGTTCTATTATGAGTTAGGAGTGTATAATTTATGAACAAATATTAATGTGTACAATATATAGTGTATTAATAATAATAGTAATTTGGATAACTATATTAGTTAACTTTGTTAGCAAGCTTTTATCTAAAATAGTCTTTATAAAGTTGATAGAATTTCCAAAATATTATTTATAAATAAATTACTTAAAAATAGTATTTTCCAAGTAGTGATATATTATAATTTTCCAAAAAGGGTTTGTGTTAGTAAACCTTGATGACCAATATTAAATAATTATAGGATTATAGCTTTAGGGATAGTGTCATTTTCTATCATTAGTATTAATCACAATATAATCATATTCCTATGTTGTGACTTGTGCTTAATCTCTCATCGGATTATTGGACTTATCGGGATATTCGGATATCGGATTTGGACATTAGGCTATTATTGGATATTGGACTTTGGATATGATCTGGACTTTATGGGACATATTGCTTGCGACTTATTTGGGACTTATTATGGATTATAGATTGTGACTTATTCCGTGTCGACACGATCGTGTCGCACACGTCGACTTCAGATACCCAAGGCAAGTACTTCCAGCGAACACTCTCATTTCATGTTTAGTTATTGTATTTCACGAATTAGATGTGCATGCCATGATTCTGTCACGTTGTCCACACGAGATTAGTATTTATGGATTCATATCATCATATTCATGTCTACCTTGTTCACCATGATCCCTGTTTATTTATTTCATGTTTTCTATACCATGATTAGAATCCATGTATGCTAGTTAGTTGTGAAGTACTTTAGTATATATGTGATCAAAAACCCTGGATAATCCGTGATTCCGTGTTTCCGTGCCTACTAGCTAATCATACACTACACGTATGATTGAGCCTGACCAAGTAGAGCCCCAAGCCGATCACATATAGAACACAGTATTTCAACCCCACGTAGTGTAGCTATAACTCTTGCATTTCATATTGCAATGTCTCTTACCATGATTTTCTGTTTATTTTATCTACTCTCACCATGTTACAAACTTACACCAGTATTATCTCTTTTATTTCCTGTCTTATAATAATTAACATGTTATGGTAGTAGTTTTCGTGTTGTACTTGCTCCAATCCTGACTGGGATAACCATATTTTTAGGAGAGGACTTAGAAAACTGGTGCACCACTTATTATGACGCTCCTGAGGCGGATCATGGTGTAGCTAAGGATGCATGAGATGACATTACCGATGAGCCACAGGAGGATGCATAGCTTAGTTTAGACTTTATTTCTGTCTTTTAGACTTTTCTTTAATTCCAGAACATTTGCTGAGTTGTAATAATTTGAGGATGACTGTACCAAACCTTTTGAGATATACTTTGCAGATTATTTCCTTTCCTTTTCATATCTTGCTACTATTTTTTGTGATTGAGTTAGATTCTATTATCATGTGATGTCATTTCTGGATGGGATTAGTTACACTATAGATTTGACAGCTTACTACCGCCGACTCTGCGGCGTAGGCTGGGCGTGCTTCTACGCACTTGCGTCCGAACTTCCGGGCACGGGTCGTAACACGTTTTTATGGTGGTCCATGCAGGTCCGTCTTCGCAAATAGTGCGATGTCATAGTGGTACTTAGGATTAGAGTATCGCTATGAGCCTGCAACAAATTGATAGGAAAATGAACACATAGGAAAAGCTCAATCACAAAATAGGAATTCCATTTTGATCTAATTCGATTATTTCGAGCAATTCTGACTAATTTCTATCTTGAATTGCTATCCTTCTTGAATAATCTTGTCTTTATTGAATTTAGGATATCTCTTAACTCTATTATATCCTATTTTTCAGAATGCCTCCGAAGACCCGATCTAAGGGCTTAGTAGCAGCTGCTGCCGCAGCTTCTGAGCGATCGGAATGGTCGTCCTCTCGATCTTTCAAGAAGAGAACGGCTGAGACTCACCCTCCAGCTCCTGATTTGGCTGCAGTTCAGGAGGTAGCTTCAGTTGCATCGGAGAGTCTTCCTCCTCTATCTCAGTGAGGGACACGAGTATCTTTATCCTCTGAGAGTGTGCCTGCTGACAGTTCACAGCTTTTCGCTTCCTTCGTGAGATGATGGAGTCCCAGTGCATTCAGGCTGAGTCCCAGCGGATTCAGGCTGAGGCCCAGAGGGAGCAAAATGTCGCCATGCGTGACAGTGTTAAGAAGGCGCATGAGCTAGCCCTTGCTGCTATTGAGAGAGCTACTCCTAGACCTCAGCAGACTCAGCAGCAGCAGTCCTCTGCCCCGAAGGAGGGGGATATTATGGATTTCAAGAAGATGAATCCTCGGACCTTCAAGGGCACTGAGGGAATCTTGTACGCAGATGAGTGGCTTGAAGACATCGAACGTATTATGAGGCTTGCTAGGATCCCCAAGGATCTGCAGATTGAGGCAGTTGGTCTTCAGCTTTATGATATTGCCCGCACTTGGTTCCGGAGCGAGCCTCGGATAGTTCCAGATCTGCCTTGGGACAAGTTCAAGAGCCTCTTTAAGAGGAAGTTCTATCTAGAGATTGCAGAAGGAGCTCTAGAGGCGCAGTTTCTGAGTTTGGTCCAGGGCCGACTTTCAGTGGATGAGTATGCTGCAGAATTCAGCAGGCTAGGCCGATTTGCAGATTTTGTAGTCCAGGACCCGAAGGTCAAGGCCTGCAGATTCTGTCAAGGGTTGTCCAAAGAGATTCGGGTTCACATCTCCTGGAGCAAGACTACTTATGCTGGGATTTTAGCTGAGGTGTGGAGGATTGAGGAGGATTTTGATCTTAGGACCAAGAGGGGCCGAGATACATTTGGGGAGAATTATAATTCTGGATCGACGAAGCGTCCACAGTTTCAGCAGAAGACTTTTCAGCAGCAGACGACCAGAGCCCCTGTGCAACAACAGAAGCAAAACCATGCAGGACCACCATGTGGCTATTGCAAGAAGTCGGGACATATCTGGGAGCATTGTAGGAAGAGGCTGGGGATGTGTTTGAACTGCGGTTCTAGCGGACATCAGTTGAGAGATTGTCCACTAGCTCATCCTATTCAGGGGACGGCTTCTATCCAGCCAGTTAGGCCACCTGCAGCACAACAGCAGAGAGGACCTCTTCCTACTCAGCAGCAGCGCTTTGCCCAGCACCAACAGAAGGGAGCACCTCAGAAGGGCAAGGCCTTCGCCATGACTACTGTTGAGGAGGCCGAAACACCTGGAGATGTGATTGCAGGTTCTATTCTTTTAGATTCATATCCAGCTATTGCTTTATTTGATTCAGGAGCTACACATAGTTTTATATCTTCAGCCTTTGTGTTTAGACACAGTATTGTAGCTTCACCCTTAGATAGAAACTGCAAGATCATGACTGGCGAAGGTATTCTTTTAGTGAAAGATCTCTGCGTCCAGCGTCGCATCACCCTGGGTGGAAGGGAATTGCGTGCTGACCTACTCGTAATGCCACTTCCGAGTTTTGACATTGTACTTGGGATGGATTGGTTGAGTAGCAATTATGCTTCTATTGATTGCCATCGAGGATGTATTGTATTCAGTCCTTCGGGGAAGCCCACATTTGAATTTTCTAGAGGAGCAGTGGAGCAGCAGCATGATATTCTGTGCGGAGCTATGGTTGACGACAAGGGGTTGCCTCACCCACTCATTGCGAAATTCCTAGATGTTTTTCCAGAAGAACTGCCGGGATTGCCGCCTGTTAGAGATGTTGAATTCTCTATAGACTTAGTTCCGGGAGCTGAACCGGAAGCTAGAAATGTCTACAGAGTCAACAATCATGAGTCCGTGGAGCTGAAGAAGCAGATAGATGAATTGCTTGAGAAAGGATTCATCAGATCTAGTTCATCACCCTGGGGAGCTCCGGTATTATTTGTGCCGAAGAAGGATGGATCAGTACGCATGTGCATTGACTACAGGATTTTGAATAACCTCACTATCAAGAATAAATATCCACTGCCGAGAATCGATGACCTATTCGATCAGCTGAGCGGCGCTAGGGTATTTTCAAAGATAGACTTGAGGTCTGGCTATCATCAGGTGAGAGTGAAGAAGGAAGATATCCAGAAGATTGCATTCCGAACGAAGTATGGCCAGTATGAGTTTTTGGTGATGTCATTCGGGTTGACCAATACACCTGCTGTTTTTATGAACTTGATGAATAAGGTATTCCATCAATACCTTGACCAGTTCGTTGTGGTGTTTATTGATGTGACATCCTGATATACTCGAAGACCCCTGAAGAGCATGAAGAGCACTTGAGGAACGTGTTAGAGACTCTCCGCAAGGAGCAACTTTATGGAAAACTCTCCAAATGCGAGTTTTTTTCTGGACAAAGTGGAGTTTCTCGGACACGTAGTTACTGGTGAGGGTATCTCAGTAGATCTGAAGAAGATTGTTGCCGTCGAATCTTGGACCACTCCTACCTCAGTAGCAGAGCTTCGGAGCTTCTTAGGATTAGCGGGGTACTACAGGAAGTTTGTGCAGGATTTCTCCCGTATCGCAGAGCCGATGACTAGGCTTACGCGAAAAGATGTGGACTTTGTTTGGTCTGATGGGCACCAGGCAGCCTTTGATGAACTGAAGAAGAGAGTGACCACAGCACCCATTCTTGCTTTGCCATCAGGGACTGGAGGTTTTACTATATACAGTGATGCCTCAGGTAAGGGTTTAGGTTGTGTCCTGGAGCAGAACAAGAGAGTGATTGCTTATGCTTCAAGACAACTACGACCCCATGAGCAGAATTATCCCACTCACGACTTAGAGCTTGCAGCAGTGATCTTTGCTCTGAAGTTGTGGAAGCACTACCTCTATGGTGAACGGGTGAAAATATTTACAGACCACAAAAGTCTGAAGTATGTATTCACCCAGAAGGAATTGAATATGAGGCAGCGTAGATGGCTTGAGCTGATGAAAGACATTGATATCTCATTACAGTACCATCCTGGAAAAGCTAATGTGGTAGCGGATGCACTTAGCCGTTATCCAGTAGCTATGTATCTGACGATGGATCGGCATCTGTTAGAAGATCTGGAGAGTCTGGGTATTGAGATTGTGATTCCTGGAGTTGACATGCAGATGATGGGCATGCAGATTCAGTTTGGGATGATGGACAAAATCAGAGAAGCTCAGTACCATGATGATAGCTTGAGGAGTCTACGAGTTCAGGTGCAGGCTGGATTGACCGATGATTTCTCTATTGCTGAAGATGGTTCTTTGAGGCATGGGACTAGACTTTGTGTTCCTAGTGGTGATCTGCGAGAATAAGTATTACAGAAAGCTCATCGCTCTCAGTATTCTATACATCCTGGAGCTACCAAGATGTACAAGGATTTGAGAGATCATGTTTGGTGGAATGAAATGAAGCGTGATATGGCACACTTCTGTTCCAAATGCTTAGTGTGCCAGCAGGTCAAGGCCGAAAGGCAGAGACCAGGTGGATTGCTTCAACCATTGCCTATTCCAGAGTGGAAGTGAGAACATATCACTATGGATTTCGTTTTTGGACTTTCGCGTACTCCTGGTGGAAAAGATGCGATTTGGGTCATTGTTGATAGACTGACCAAATCGGCCCACTTTTTACCATTCAAAGTGGGACTGTCTACAGAGAGGCTTACAGAGCTGTATGTGAGACAGATTGTTCGATTGCATGGTGTACCTATGAGTATTATATCGGACCGGGATAGTAGATTTACATCTCACTTCTGGAGGAGCTTACAGGCTAGTTTGGGCACTCAGCTTAAATTCAGTACCGCTTATCATCCTCAGACTGATGGACAGTCGGAAAGGACCATACAGACTCTGGAGGACATGCTTCAGACTTGTGTGCTAGATTTCGGAGGCTCTTGGGAGGATTCTCTACACTTGGTGGATTTTTCATATAACAACAGCTACCAAGCTAGTATTGAGATGACTCCTTTTGAAGCCTTATATGGACGTAGGTGTCGCACTCCATTGTCTTGGGATGATGTAGGAGAGCGAGCCTTATTGGGGCCCGAGATGATTATTGATGCTATCGAGAAAGTGAAGCAGATCAGGGAGAGACTTCGTGTGGCTCAGGACATGCAGAGACACTGGGCGGATAGCCACCGAAGACCGTTGGAGTTTGAGGTAATGAGTTTAGATTTTAATTTTCCTCTAGTTATTAATTAAGGATTATATTCTAAGTTTGGTTTCATTTCTAGGTGGGAGATATGGTTTTCTTGTGAATTTTCCCGACATGTGGAACTATTCGTTTTGGTCGAGACGGGAAGCTTAGCCCCAGATTCATTGGGCCTTTCAACATTCTTGAGAGGATCGGGGCTATCGCCTACCGACTTGACCTACCAGATACTTTGGAGGGTGTGCATGATGTATTTCATGTGTCGCAGCTGAGGCGTTACATTTCTGATCCAACTCATGTGATTGACCATTCAGAGGTCAGAGTGGGTCCTACTCTCAGATATCAGGAGGAGCCTGTTGGGATTTTAGACCGTCAGGAGAAGGTGCTACGCAACCAGACGATTCCTCTCGTCCGAGTGGCGTGGAGTCATCACTCTCCAGGCGAGTCAACTTGGGAGCGCGAAGATGAGATGAGAGAGCGTTTTCCTAGTCTTTTTGTTGTGTGATGGTATGTTGCCATGATTGAACTATATTTGAATGAATGTTTTGAATTTCGAGGACGAATTTTTTTTAAGGTGTGTAGACTTGTAACTACCCCAATTTGAAATTCTCTAATTTTTTATTATCAATATTATTTCTGAATTTTTTACAAAATTATTTTAAATGCCAAATTCTGATTAGCATCTTTAATTAAAATATTTAATTCAGAAATATTTTATTAGTAATTATTATTATTACTTCTAATTATTCATGAAGAGTTAATATTAAATTTGGGGACATGGCTTCCAAGCCCAATTGTATTTGAATACTCAGGCTTGGGCTGCCAGCCCAAGTTAGCTATTACTATGGGCCTATTTGGGTTAGGAAGAGTTTAATTGTTAGTTTAGTCTAAATAGCAGTTAATTATTTTTAAACTATGTTAGTAGCTAGATGTCAAAATCTGTTAGGATTAGTTGGAGCTGCCTACCAATTACCCCCAGATCTACTAGATATTACAGTCCTGCCACTAGCCTTGGGGAGCACTCAACTTTATTCTTTAAACATTCAGAATATTATTATTTTACACAGCCATCACATCATTTCCCTCTACAGTCTCTCTCTCTCTCCTCACACTATCTCTCTCTTCCGAGCAGCACCGCCACCATCCGCCGCCGGAGCACTCCGGCCGTGCTCCGGTGAACCACCACCATCCCCCACCATTTCCGTTCAACCACTCATCGCCATCACCACTACACCATCTCCATCTCACCCGACCGACCCACCACCAGCAGCCACCTAGCTTCGGCCTTGTCACTTCGCCGACCGTCGTTTCAACGAATTTTCGACCTCGTCGTCGACGTCGTGTCAGATCCACAACGGTGAGCCGTGTCCGCCTTAAGCGCCTCCACCCCGGTGACATCGAAGCCGCACCTCGTGTGTCGCTTCTCTGCCCCGTCGTGGTCATAGTCGTTCTCACCCGACCGACTCCAACCTCGGTGAGACCTATTCTTCTTCTTCTTTTTCTTAGTTTCCATTGAAAGATTGGGAGAAGTGATTAGAGAGAAGGATAGTTGCTTTTCTATAGATGCTATTTTTTTTCTCTCTCTTTCATGTCTATATAGTCAGCGTGCCACCTCTGTAACCGAGAGCCAAATAATGGCTTATCTTTTCGGTTCTGAGGAGTCCATTTGTAGCCTGGTGACCCTTCAAAATTGAAGGAGTCACTTGACCATCAGTTTTTTTCCCAGGCCACTCACATGGCTGTGAGTTTTTCCATGGTCACTTGACCATTGTTTTGTGGAAAAGCCACCATGTGGCCGGTTTAAGAGCCAGAGGTCACTTGACCCTTTATGATTCATGTATATGGAAGAGCCAAGTCTATTATTGATTGTGACAATTCAAGAAGCAAGGACACTTGGCCTTTCGAATTTCGAAAGGCCACCTCTACATGGCTGGTAGTAGGGATGGGGTCAAGGTCACTTGACTCATGGTTTTTTTTTTCAAGGCCACTCACGTGGCAGTGAGTTTTAGCATGGTCACTTGACCTTTGCAATTAATTGAAAGGCCACCCCATGTGGCCGATTTTCAAGAAACACTTGGCCCTTCAAGAGTTGAGGGCCACTTGAATTTGTATGCCCAAGTAGTATGCTGGTTGTTCTATTATGAGTTAGGAGTGTATAATTTATGAACAAATATTAATGTGTATAATATATAGTATATTAATAATAATAGTAATTTGGATAACTATATTAGTTAATTTTGTTAGCAAGCTTTTATCTAAAATAGTCTTTATAAAGTTGATAGAATTTCCAAAATATTATTTATAAATAAATTACTTAAAAATAGTATTTTCCAAGTAGTGATATATTATAATTTTCCAAAAAGGGTTTGTGTTAGTAAAACCTTGATGACCAATATTAAATAATTATAGGATTATAGCTTTAGGGATAGTGTCATTTTTCTATCATTAGTATTAATCACAATCTAATCATATTCCTATGTTGTGACTTGTGTTTAATTTCTCATTGGATTATTGGACTTATCGGGATATTTGGATATCGGATTTGGACATTGGGCTATTATTGGATATTGGACTTTGGATATGATATGGACTTTATGGGACATATTGCTTGCGACTTATTTGGGACTTATTATGAATTATAGATTGTGACTTATTCCGTGTCGACACGATCGTGTCGCACACGTCGACTTCAGATACCCAAGGCAAGTACTTCCAGCGAACACTCTCATTTCATGTTTAGTTATTGTATTTCACGAATTAGATGTGCATGCCATGATTCTGTCACGTTGTCCATACGAGATTAGTATTTATGGATTCATGTCATCATATTCATGTCTACCTTGTTCACCATGATCCCTGTTTATTTATTTCCTGTTTTCTATACCATGATTAGAATCCATGTATGTTAGTTAGTTGTGAAGTACTTTAGTATATATGTGATCAAAAACCCTGGATAATCCGTGATTCTGGATTTCCGTGCCTGCTAGCTAATCATACACTACACGTATGATTGAGCCTGACCAAGTAGAGCCCCAAGTCGATCACATATAGAACACAGTATTTCAACCCCACGTAGTGTAGCTATAACTCTTGCATTTCATATTGCAATGTCTCTTACCATGATTTTCTGTTTATTTTATCTACTCTCACCATGTTACAAACTTACACCAGTATTATCTCTTCTATTTTCTGTCTTATAATAATTAACATGTTATGGGTAGTAGTTCCTGTGTTGTACTTGCTCCAATCCTGACTGGGATAACCATATTTTTAGGAGAGGACTTAGAAACTGGTGCATCACTTATTATGACGCTCCTGAGGCGGATCATGGTGTAGCTGAGGATGCAGGAGATGACATTACCGATGAGCCACAGGAGGATGCATAGCTTAGTTTAGACTTTATTTCTGTCTTTTAGACTTTTCTTTAATTCCAGAACATTTGCTGAGTTGTAATAATTTGAGGATGACTGTACCTAACCTTTTGAGATGTACTCTGCGGATTATTTCCTGTCCTTTTCATATCTTGCTACTAGTTTTTGTGATTGAGTTAGATTCTATTATCATGTGATGTCATTTCTAGATGGGATTAGTTACACTATAGATTTGACAGCTTACTACCGCTGACTCTGCGGCGTAGGCTGGGCGTGCTTCTACGCACTTGCGTCCGAACTTCCGGGCGCGGGTCGTGACACCATGACTAGCCAAATACTCACTTAAGCGGTTATACCACATCCGTCCAAGTTTTTTCAATACATAAAGTGAACGTCTCAACATGATTAGAAGCGTAATCTAGGGTCTATAACTATTTGCATCATTTAGTGGAAATCCTTCATGGACCTTTATATATATATATATATATATTTTATATATATATATATATATATATATATATATATATATATATATATATATATATATATATATATATATATATATATATATATATATATATGCAAATGACCTCTAGCCTAGTGGTTAAGAGAGATGCATTCGGCCCAAGTGGTCGGGAGTTCGAGCCTCAGTGGAGGCGAGTTCGCCACAAGTACCCATTGCTTCAATATATATATATATATATATATATATATATATATATATATATATATATATATATATATATATATATATATATATATATATATATATAGGGAACGGATCAAAAGCCCCCTTAGAAAACCCCCTTCAAAACCCCTCACTCTCAACTGTAATTTAATGTTAATATTAATCTTAATATTAATGTTAATGTTAATATTAATGTTAATATTAATGTTAATGTTAATATTTATTTTTATTTTTATTTTTATATTAATGTTAATGTTAATGTTAATGTTAACGTTAATGTTAATATTAATTTTAATGTTAAATTTAAGCTTAATTTTAGTATTTAATGTTAATATTAACATTAATATTAACATTAATATTAACATTAACATTAGTATTAACATTAAATTACGGCTGAGAGTGAGGGGATTTTTAGGGGGTTTTCTAAGGGGGGGCTTTTGATCCGCTTATATATATATATATATATATATATATATATATATATATAATATATATATATATATATATATATATATATATAATTTTTTGTTTATATATGATGTAAGCACGTCCATCATATGCATAATCGGATTTTCGAAAACTACCTAACTAACATTAATGTAGAAGAACGCACTGACGTTAATTACGGAAGACTACATCTTCTGATAATCAATTCTACTAATCCTTGCATCACTAGACGTACTTTTATAGCGCACTATTTCATTGATCTCATTATGCTTCCTTATAGAAAGACATGCTTGTATCCAACATATTTCACATTGGGTGGTATTGGAACTACATATATGAACACATTTATCTTCATTAAGGAATATAACTTGTATCTGTTAGCCCAATGATCTAACTATGTTTTCGATTGTGGTTATTCGGTTAAGTTTAACATCATGATATTACTAATATTTATGCTATATCTATAGCATTGATACTTAAACTTTGCATAGTCCTAATGTGATTTATCTTATCATACTTGCTACATGTATATTGTTTTGTTCGTCTAACATGTATTTGCAGAAAAGTAATTAGCAAGATAAATATAGACATATGCAATAAAGAAATCATGATGGGCCAAAGACGATAGTATTCCACAAAGATTTCTCTGAACCGCCCGACGACATCTTCGGAGCCACGCACCCGGGGGTTCCGTTGCCCGGTCAACGGACGGGGGTCGAGGGGGCAGCACCTTCCGTCGGGGGTTCGGGGGCGAAGCCCCTAAAGGGTATTCAGTTTTCACAAACTTAGTATCTTTGGACTGTTGCCGCCAAGAGAAAAAGCCAACTCCTATCAAAGGAAGAAGCCAAGCCATGCCATCATCATTTCAAGACTCTGAAGAAGCCTGCACCTGCCTAAGTATATCTGGAGTCTGTAATGAGTCTTAGGAATATTTGTAAACACAAGAAATGAATGGCAAAATCGAAAGCTTTGGCTGAAAATAACCTAGGACAATCTTCAAAATCATGACGGATGATCCGACGGATCTCCACGGAAATTCGACGGAAGATTCGAATGGACTCACAGAATACCTTCTGTGATTGTTCGGATTATCCGACGAAAAATCGCAAAATTCTGGCTGATTTTTCGTCCTGTTACCGTTTGCTTTCCAACGGTCAAATTTTAACGAAGATTGATCCCAACGGCTCTATTTATAGTCGTTGGACTGTGCAGACGGATAATCCGTCAGCCTGCTAAAAGTTGCATTATTGTACCTTCCTTTTCTTTGGTTATAATATCCTTGAACCCCTTTATTCAAGGTTGATGCTTTGAACTTAAAATTTTCTAAACCACCAAAGCTTATCGAAAAACAACTCTACAAAGTTTTTATTTGCCATCCACAAATTGTGTTAGAGTTATTGAGTTACAGAGTGAGATCTTTATCTTATTGTAAAAGGAGATCAAAAGTTATTGTGAAAGGTTGAAGTTGGAGAGTCTTCGGATCCAAACTCTCGGTTGAAGTCGGAGAGGCCGTCGGACTAAAGCTCTCGTGTAAGAAGTTGGTGAGCCTTCGTATGAAAACTCACATTGTACTATTTGCGATAATAGTGGATTAAAGCCGAAGTGAGTTCCGGGACTGGAGTGCTCCTTGGGAGGATACCAGGATACATCGGGTGTCGGTATTGTTTTGCTTCTTCTCTTGCACTTATATTTTTAAAATTGTCCATTAGCTTGTGCTAAGTGCTTGATTAGTTAGTCTGACCCTATTCACCTCCCTCTATGGTTCCTACAATATCATATGCTTCCCTAGAAACCCTAAATAGAAATGGGGTAGATTTTTTCAATTCTATTTTAATTTGCAAAATCATAAAAGCCACTGACCACTTGTGAAACATGTTAATAGGGTGTTGTGATTCGGGGTTGCTAGGACGACGTTCATAGACCATTATTGACAATAAAGAACAATAACTTAAAAAGAGTATTATAGAACCCTAGAATAACTCAATTAAACAGTAAATATCCATTTTAGGATTACATGATTTTTTTTAAAATAATCGTAACATTTTACTCTAAGAAAATCGATAATCGACCAACCGCACAAATTATTGTGGGTAACCAATATTTCAAAATGATCCCAACATGATCCATATGCTAACTTTAATCCAAGTCCTATAATTTTTTCATAATTTCATTCGTTAATTTAGAAATTACAATAATTTTTAGAAATTTCAATAATTAGAAAATAAAATTATTGAATTATAAATAATTAAATTAATTATCTAAAAGACTTATATAATTTTTTAGGGCAAAATTATACACCCATTGACCACAAACTTTGTATTTAAATTTTTAAGCGATAAAAAAAATCCCTAAACTTTTTGATTATTTTTTAGAATTTATTTGCTATTTTTACATTT
Organism: Iris pallida; assembly: GCA_029216955.1. Lineage (NCBI taxonomy): Eukaryota > Viridiplantae > Streptophyta > Magnoliopsida > Asparagales > Iridaceae > Iris > Iris pallida. The sequence continues at coordinate 316,938 of JANAVB010009600.1, forward strand.
AATTTAGAAGAAATTCAAATAAGAAAAATAAATATAAACAACCCAAACGGCCCACCCAATTGTTAGAAGGCCCACACATCCCCTATAGTGGGCTGTACACATGCATGACCCCGCATGCTAACGGTTGGGTGCGCGGTGGGCATGTGCCCACATGAGTGGTCCAGGTCGCAACCCAATGGGGCGCGTGGCTTGCAGTGGACTTTTCATCCAGGCGGAACCTAGCGTTGGCCGTTTGATCTCTCTCTTGAGCCTGCTAGGAGAAACCCTAGTCGTGACTCCAATATAAACTATTGTTTTCTTGTTTTCTAGAAAACTTTTTTTTCTCGCTTCTCTTCCTAGTGATTTCCACCGACGGGGTCTCGACTTCTAGAGTGATTTCCAACCCCTTTCCAAACTCCAAACCAGATAACATTTAAAAAAAAAAAGAATTCAACATGTCTATTATTTAATTCATATTTTGGCTATAATGCAGGATGTTTTCAGTGTTTCAAAAAAACTTACAAATTGTTGTGTCTTGAATATGTACCAATAATTTTGTTTGATGCATAACTAATAGCTAGCTGTTACATTGAAATATATATTCGTAAAAAAATTCATGACTCTAGACACGCCTTAGTTTCTAGGATAATGTTTCTATAACTTAATTTTATGATTTAATAGTTAATAAAATACAAACCCACATGAATTCCTATCTATAATTAATTTTGTTGAAACCCGATAATTCAACTATATTTTTGTGTAAAATACTCTAATTGCGATTTAAAACATGCAACATGTCCGCATCTTCGAGACACACAATTATAATCTGTTTAAATTTAATTTTGAGAGAGAAAATTTCCAACATATTTTTGACCTTGGTTTGCATGTGAGCACAAGTCCTTAAACTCGTAACCCATAAGCTAGCATTGTTGTTTTAGGATACTTATAACCTGTTATACTCATATGTATCAGGTTGGCCTATAGAAACCCTAGAAGAACAGATGATTTCTAGAGTAAGTAACCTATAGGGGTAAAACTAATTAAATTTGAATATTAGTTTGTAACTAATCTATTTTTTTAATTTTGTGGGACGGGAGTCAAGGATGCATATTGCCTGTTGCATGTTAATTATGGGGGATAGGTACTTGGTTTTGTTGAGGACTACCTATCATATGTGGTTATGGCATTCATCACGAGAAACAATCAAGTATTCTTACCTAATGTTTTGATCAAGAATTTCTTATATATGCCTATAATACTTGTGTAGTTAGTAATATAGCATTTAGAATATGGATTTTCACTAGTTCTTTCGACTTCGCATGACGAAATTGCTGTATGGCTAGCTTAGTACTAGCGCACTACTAGCAAATGATGATGTGGCGATGGTTGACTATTATGACGGTGGATCGGAATAGCTCGGTGCTCGGCGACTCCGAGTCGGACGACAGTAGATCCGGTGGCGGATCCGATCTGGAGGGTGGCAGAGCCTCGAGTCTGCCTCGGGGTCGGTGCAGGCCAAGATCTGACGAGATCTCGTAAGATCCATCGACGGCGAGTTCAGGCGTGTGACGGCGAGGATGCGGCGGTTGCGGTGGGTGTGACCAGATTCGATGGAGATGTACCCACCGCGACATGAGGCGGCGGATCCCGGCGATGTCGAAGGTCCGGTGATCTTGCGGTGGCGGTCGGTGGCCGTCCGGGAACGACGGTGACAGAGAGGAGAGAGGAAAAATAGTGGAGAGAGAGTGCGTGTGATGTGACTGTGTGTCAGTGATTGTACCATTTATAATTAAATATTGTGTGTGTTCTCCAAGCTAACTGGGTGGTACTGCTGTAAATAAGAATAGATCTGGGGGCAGCAATTTAAATCTATAACAGAATTGTAACAACTTTATAACTAATCCTAACAAAATAACTAATTTGCTTAAATACCAACTAAGTATAAATTTAATTAATAGTTAATTATTAATCATAACTAATCACTCTCTTTCCAATAAATTCTGCCATTAACCAATATTTAGTGACTCATAGTTAATTTAACTCAAAAATATACTTAGTAACCATCTTGTTGCAAAATAGTAACAAAATAGTAATTAAATAAAGAAAATCAGTTACTAATCAAAAATAATCTCTAATACACGAAGATCGGTAATAAATAACTTTAGCAAGCAAAGCAAGGAATAATAGCAACAAAAAAATAGGTTTAGAATATTAACCAATAAACAGAATAAAATTAACTAATTGAATAAGGTTTTGTAATTAATAATACCAGGGAAAAATAAAAATCGAATTGAATTATTCCAACAAGGTTTATCGGAAATGATACCTTTACAAGAAAAAAGAAAATATAGAAATTTTTTAGAAAATCTACAAAAATGAATTTAGGGAGTTACAAATCTACCCCCCTTACAAAAATTTCGTCCTCGAATTTCAAATGGCAGAATACGAAAATTTTGACAAATGATAAAAATCGATTAAGGCCTAGCATCAAATTTAAGTACGACTAGTAGAATCATGCTTTTCTAAAAAAGTTCAAGGTTTTAAAATTTAGGCAAAAATTGTCATAATTAAATTCTAACATAATATTACGACATAGATCTAATGAAATCATTTAAACATGACTCTTGCTCACAACAAAAATTCAAATCCCTTAAACACGATAAAAATGTGATCAAAATTATTTAGGCTTGATGCAATCAAAAGCATACGTGCGATAGCTAGAAAGTTGTTATGGCTAAGAATAAAGTAAAAGATTTTAAATTTTTGGACTTGACTAGAAATCAAATTTAGCATAATTAAATTCTAGTATGATCAAAATCGTTTAGGACAAAACCATTAAAGAATCAAAATCATATAGGTAAGCTCATGGTCATCAAGAGAATTTCTATAGAAGTCTAGAGTAACAAAATGGTTTATGAAAGCTGTTACGACATTCAAATAAGGCAAAAAAAAATCAAGATAATTTTTCGATAAAATTGTCAATGGCAATAAGAGATCAAACATAATGTATAACACGGATATAATCTCAATAGTATCCGAAAACTATACATATTCGAAATTATTTTACCTAGAGTTCCTGCCTCGCCAGTGTAGTGTACATCTGACTGCAGTGAACCTTTGGCTCAATGATTCAAATAATAAATTACAGAATATTTCTATCAACTTATCCGTGTTATCGGAACAACTCAAGAATTTAAAATTTTATGATTCACTTCAACAAAAAACCCTTTTAATGACGCTCGACATGGAGTTTTAATGACGGCTGATACATAAGCGTTATCAAGTTGAAAAATACTTTTTTCTATGACGGTTTGGACTAATTTTGGGTTTTTATAACGTTTATAAAAAAACGTCATTAATACTTTAGAGCGGTGGCAAACTTGTAATTTTTTTACTGTATAAAAGCTAAGTGGGAGAGAGAAAATTCATTTCTCATCCATTTTCTAAGGAGCAGCATCTCTCCAAACCTCTTCTCCCCCAATTTCCTCAAGAGTTAGGTTAGGGTTTCTGATCGATGGATCTTAGCCGAGGTGCGATCTCGACCATATCGGAGGGGTCGTCGGAGGACCTGAAGCCGATGGAGGTCCGGCTGGTGAACACCGCACGCACATGCTGGAGATCGGCGGCGGGTGCGACGTCTTCGGCTCCGTGTCCGCCTACGCCCGCCGAAGGTTAAGAAAGTTTGAGTTTTATTTATTTATTTGTTTATGCATCAATTACCTGTCCTTGACACTGAATGAAGGTTGCATGAACTCCAACTTAGCTGCCACACGAGCTCCGCACCCTTCAGTAACTTTGTTCAGAAAAACCATTGGAGTATTTCCAATAAGCTGCAATATTTTTTTTTTTTACAAACCAATATAGGAACTTGTCAATGTCTTAAATTTCAAGCCCTACAAATATGACTTGAAGGGATCTGTAATTGGAAAAAAAAGAGTCTAGGATCACCCAACATAATTTAGAATGGGAATTCTCAAGAACTCGACCAACATTAAATAGAAGAAATTTCAGAGGGAATTATATTTAAGATGTCAAAGCCATGGCTTAGCTAGCTAGTTTTAGTCGTGTCTTTTTTTTCTTCTCCTCTTTTTTCGTTGAGTAAATCTAGCTAGGAATACTGCAGTTGTACCTGAATTATTTCCCTAACAACAACACTCAAGCTGATATTCAAGCGTCTATAACTATGATAAATGATTTGCCATTGAAGACTTTGGCTTTCTAAGGATGTAAAATTTCAGTGGATAGAAACTGGGCTCGTGAAGATAAGTGCGTAGATACTTCAATATACAACCTTTAACATTAACTTGAGAGTAAAGTAAAATATGTGCAAGAATACAAAGATCTCTAGTCTGAAAAAAGAAGGTTCTTCATAAATTACTTGGGAGGCATCCTTCTTGATACTGCATGATTGTAGGTGCCCACGAGCTTCGTTAGGATCCAGGTTAAGCTGGAGATCCAGGTTAGGCTCGTGGACCACTTAACTAAGACACATATGGTTATTATCTAATGGCTAGATTCTGTATAATACTAGTCCTGTGATACTTTAGTTTCTATGTTTCTTATATTACAAACAGTTCTTGCTCTAGGTTCAATTTCTGTGTCTCATTTCTTTGTGAATATGATTCAGGATTTGGTTAATATTGGAACACAGGATTTGGTTGAAGGGAGAGTAAGTATAAGAATTTTGACATTTATTCTTTTTGTAGTGCAGTCTTGCTATGGCATTCTTGAATTATTTAGGTGTCTGCTCGTTTGCAATTATTCTCGGGTTTGTTTTGATATACTTTTCTATGTGAAATACACATTTCTATCTATTTATAAAATAAATTATTTTGTTATGATTGGTTTAGCTTCAAACTAGTTCATTTTGTGCACCTTTATGCTTCAAAACAACATTCTCTTGGTATAGTGATCTAAGACAATATCTGATTGCGTAGAGGCTCTAATTGGGGCATATTATGTTGGTGGCGGATTAACTGCTGCTCTTGCTGTATTGAAATGGTTTGGCATTGATACTGAACTTGAGTCTGAAATGGTTGGGAAAGCAATGACCACCTCTATGTCATTTTGGAGTTGTGTTCCCAGATCTGATGACATGGAAATTCTGGAAAAGAAATTACGCTATGAGTTTGCTATTAAACCTTTTATTGGAGGCAATAACTCATGCTTCTGAAATTGGAACTAGCTACTGCTACCAAGTAGGCAAGTTTGGAAGTTTTTTCCTAGTTGATACTAGATACTGATATATTTATCATTTTTTGTTTGACACTCAAAATTACTTGAGGTCGACATCAGTTAACAATGAAAGATTTGCTAAATGTGCAGTCAAGCATAAGCTTCAACACCATCTTCAACATTCATCAGGGTTGCTTGTAGAGCAAATAGAATATGTCAAGAAACTGGAGGAATTACAAGAAGTCTAGTGTCCACTTGTATCAAATGCTTCGTCCAAAGGCTACAAGGTAAAGTTTTTTATGAAAGCCTAAACATCATATAATGATGACTGAGAAATCTAAACATTATGTATGATATTTTTCAGAGTATCTAGCATTGCTTTTTACAGTGTTATTTACTTTGTATCATTTTTGCTGTCGCAGGTTCTTGCAGACATTGTCGAAAGCATAGCAGGTGCTATATTAATTGATACAAGGCTCAACCTACATAAGGTTTGGGAGGTATTTGAACCATTACTTGCTCCCATTGTATCACCTGATAGTCTTGAACTGCCCCTCTGAGAGAATTGTTTGAGTTGTGTAGTCATCTTGGCTACTTCTTTAACACAAAGTGTATGATGGAGGAAGACATTTTTCAGGGTTTTGCTACGTGATGGCGACAGTTTTGATGTGCTCAAAGTTGAAGCCAATGTACTAATAGTTTTGAGGGTCTACTTACTAGTAGTAGTTGAAATATATGTATTTGGATGTCTTATTTTGAAAAAATGTAATGAAGATGGTGATATATGTTATGTATATATTTGTAAATGGATTAAATGGTACTCTATAACATTTAGATGTTTTCTTGTGAATATGGTTCAAAATGAATGTTTTGAAATTGAATTGAGCAACATTGAGCATTGATCTATAATTTTTTGGAAAGTAATATATAAATGTGCAGAATTGAGCGTTATAAATGTGCTGAATTGAGTCTATACAGATTATCTATTCATAACGCTTTCAAACTATGCTGAAAATAAGTGTAGCAGAAATTCATCATATTCATGACGGTTATTTTATGACGCTTTTAAAAAACATTTATAACACCCGTTTTCATGACGGTTGCTGTAGAAAAAAAAGCGTCATGGTACGTCATTAATGACGCTTTTTAGCCGTCATTAAAAGGGTTTTTTGTTGTAGTGATTTAGGACATTCTCAATAATCTGAGAACCCATGAATACCTGAAATTATTTTGACTTAGAGCTCCTGTCTCGCCAGTGCGTAGCTGGCTGCAGTGAACCCGCGGTCTCCATAATCCAAATAAATGACTGCAGTGCGCATCTGCCACGTCATAGTAGGTTGTCGAATACTTTTTCAACTTTGTCCATAGAAGTTCCAAAGGAGTTTATGAAAATTCAATAAGTTCTAAAAGTCATAATCATGACAGAAAATGATGTAAGTATCTACTCTTTAAGAAGATAATGAGTAACACAAAGTAATTACAAAAATGAATCTCAATAGGAAATAAATCTCGAATTGGAAACAAAGTCTTGAAATCAATAAGAAATTTTTTAGAAAAATTCCACGTGCTAAGAGAAAATCTAAAGACAGATCAAATATTATCAATCAAACAGTTATACTAGCAAAATGTATATATGAGATAAACTAATAACTTCATGTGCAAGAAAATTGATAACTTAGTGTTGCGTGTCTAAACCACCCTGCAAAATAGAAATTGATTAGATAGGCCTAACTATAGGATAATAAGCAATTTTAGTAAAACCATACCCATAACTATTTCCCACGGATCTATGCTGTAATGAGTTTTTCTTAGTTTCGCTGGTCCCCCAATAGCACTTTATAACTTAAGTGCCATTAGGACAGACCTGCATGGGCAACCACTAAAATATGTCACGACCCGCTCCCGAATAATCGGATACGAGTCGGACACGTCCAGCCTTCGTCGATGGACACGACGAAGTAAGCTGTACAATACTAAGAAAAACTCTAAGTCACAATGTAATGTAAACATACACAACTTTTATAACGTTTTCCAGAAAAATCACCAATATCCATCAAGTCATTTTAGTACAAAATCAGCCGGAGACAAATCCGGTCAAATAATAAATAAATCCAAATACAATCTCTAGAAAGGATAAAAATTGCAATATCCAATGCAATCACATGCTCCATGTAGCCCAAGCTCACCTGCAATGTATCCTGTCAGGAAAAGAGCAAAGTACAACCCTGACAAGAGCAATTTACAATGTAATATGTAATACAGAATACAAGGTGAAACCAGAATACCAAAATAGAAATAAACTATGGTACCAGAAATAAAGTGTAAAACTACAGGCAATGGACGACAATCAATATGCTAGACAATGAACACGACTATCAATGAATCAAGACAGTGTACACGACAATCAATATGCAAGTGTGACAATTTGAAATATTAAAACTAATATGTGATCGGCTTAGGAGCTCAATCAATCAATGTCAATCAATTCTACAAGGTCCGGCTTCATCGTACGTGAAGTGTACGATTAGGCTATCCACAATACCTATGTTGGGTATGGTCACACAAATGTTAATATTTCTCCCAATCCCCGCAATAAACAATGACTCTCAAGTGAACAATGTACAAGACAATCGTGTGTATCTCATGTCCGATATGAGAACATAGCACATGAAGGTAAGACAGAAATACAGAGTACAAGTCGAGTCAGTGTACTTGCCTCGCCTTGGAAGCACGTGAGTAATACTGCATGGATCTGAATAATCACCTGGTAGTTGTACAATTTGTTAGGGTTTTAAATAATGATCACTAGCCAACTATTGCTAACTAGATAGCTAACTATCTCTAGTACTGACAATATTTTAAAAAACTATATATATAACTTTATCCAAATATTTTAAATATTATTAACTAATTACTTGCCATTTCTACTAAACAAGAAAGGAGTTTAGATTTTTTAACAAAATATGCAATATATACTTTATAGCAAAAATTAGATGACAATATTATTATATTTAGAAAAATATACTGGCTTTAAAAATAATGACTAATAACTATATTGTAGCTACAAAATCATTTATTAGAAAATAATTTCTATTTTACATATACTTTTTGGAAATAATTATAGACAACATTTTTATTAGATGGAATATCTTATTATTTAAAATATTAATCAAAAGTTCAATTATTTGCTAATTAAAATATTAGCTAAAGATACTTATTTATTAACAAATCTAAACATTAAATCTAGTCAATATCACAAACAATAGAACTACATACTATTTAGAATTTTAAAATATACGCTAATTAGAATTAAAGAAAATAAATTAATAATACATTAACTATCAGTCTAGCCCACAAGCCCAACTCTGTTTGAATGAAACTTAAGAATTAGTGTTGGTGCTTTCTTTACATGGAAGAGCTTGCTTCAACATGCCTCGTAAAAGTTTAGTCCCACATCGAAATGCACCATGAGTTATCTCAACAATATACTTGGTTGTGTTGTTGAGAGATGCACATGGGGTGGTGACCCTAAGGAGGGAACCATGTGGGTGATTTTACTAGGAGGTAAGAATAAGGCTCCAAGGATTAAGCATTAATGCTTTTGTCATTCTCTTGGATTAATTCCATTTGGAGTTAAGCCCCAAAGGGGCTTAGCGACTCGGACTCGGACTCGGGCTCATGGGATCATGGACTCGCACCAGGCTGACTGTGCAGACTACAAGTCAGTTATAGAAAGACTGATTCAATGATTAATTCAGATCCACTTTTTGTGGGATTTAATTCAATCTTTCCATAAGATTTGAATTAATTTCGTTGCCATCTTTGTGGGATTTAAATTCAATCTTTCCACATTTGAATTAATTTCGTTGCTATCTTTGTGGGATTTGAATTAATTTCGTTGCCATCTTTGTGGGATTTGATTCAATCTTTCCATAAGATTTGAATTAATTTCGTTGCCATCTTTGTGGGACTTAATTCAATCTTTCCATAAGATTTGAATTAATTTCATTGCTATCTTTGTGGGATTTAATTCAATCTTTCCATAACTGAAAAGGCGGTTAGAGTTTCCACCCTCTCTATATATACTCTCTTTGGCCTCCTTTGTGAGGCACTACGAATTTTATAAGTCAGAAAAAGAGAGAGAGGGAGCTGCTGCCGCCATTGCAAGTCCATCCGAGGAGTCAGAACAGAGGTGACTTCGAGCGTTCCACAAGTTCTTCAACTTGCTGGTTCCAGGAAGCAATTCGTGTGGGGCGAATCTTGCTTTGAGCAACAGTGTTTTGACACCCCAACAACTTTTTTTCAGTCTTCTTTCTTTAGATTATTGTAACTCGTTCTGTCCCAATTGCAACACGTTTGCAAGGAAGAACGAAAGATCTTCTCTTCTCTATTTCTCTCCTTCATATTGTAATCTGGCTATTTGGTTTTTTGTATCATCGTAGATCTTGAGTTTGATCACTGCAAAGTTTTTTGTGTGACATCTCAGATCTCGATTGCATCAGTTTTCCATCTTTGGTCAAGCCCCGGGACTAACAATCTCAAAGCAAGATCCTTGTAGATGGAAAACATTAATGCTTCGCTCGTCGTCAATCGGACTACTGCAAGTTGGAAAAGTTTGATGGAGAGCATTATCAAGTCTGGAAGAGGAAGGTTTATCTAACTCTTCAACTCAAAGACGTTGATCATGTACTGTTGAGGAAGAACCTTCTGTTCCAGACTGGGTCTACTGTCTACTGCCGCAATCAATGCGGCTACCAAACTCCAGACCAAATGGAAAGGAAAAATAGCATCTGCAGGCTTCTCATCCTGAATGCTATGGAGGATTCCCTGGCAGAATCCTACTCGAAGAAGGAATTTGCCAGAGACATATGGGAGTCTGGAAAAACTGTATGAAGAAGACAGGAACAGGAGCAAGATGTTTGTGGTTGAAAAATATCACAAATTGCTCTTTGAGGACGAGAAGTCCATGTTGCCACAGGTGAAGGAATTTCTGAAGCTGCGTCAGAAACTGGAAGACGAAGAGATGCCCCTTCCCGACAAGTTTGTCGTTGGAGGGATCGTCTCAAAACTTCCTGCTGGATGGAGTACCTTCTATGCAAGGATGCTCAGAAAGAAGCTAGACATTAGCTTGGGAGATCTACTTCAAGAGATCCATGTTGAGGACGAGATGCGTTCCCAACAGAAGATGGACACTCTATCCAAACAGTTGGCTAAGGCCAATCTAGTGCAGACGAGAGATCCCAAGGGAAGCAGGCGGATTCTCACAAGAAGAAGGACTTCATCAATCTAAAAGTAAGGGTCCTTCATTCAAGCAACAGAAGTCCAAGTCCCAAGTGACCTATTTCAATTGTGGCAAGAAAGGCCACTACAAGAGTAAATGCAGATCCAAGCCTAAACAATCAGAGAAAGGTGAGCCTAGTAAGGTTTCCTTGGTGTCTAATTTGTTGCTATGATCGCACAGGTCACAACTGTGGGGTTGACTCTGACTGGTGGATAGACACTGGTGCGACTTGCCATGTCTGTTCTGGCAAGGAATGGTTCGTCACGTACCAGCCGATATCTGAGAAGGTTGTCACGACGAACCAGGCCCGAACTGAAGTTCTGGGGATCGGGACTGTGGAGCTGAAACTCACTTCTGGGAATACTATGACGCTTCAAGGTGTGAAGCATGTTCCGATGATTGCCAAGAACCTGATCTCTGGGAGCCTGCTCTGCAACGCAGGCTTGAGGATGGACATCAATGTTGGTCAGATGGTGATGTCCAAGAAGGAAACATACTTCGAAAGGTTATCAAACCGAAGAATTTTAAAATTCAGCTTGTCAATCAGTTTGATGACATTAATGCAGTTGCATTTTCTGATTATTCTCTTGAGTTGTGGCATAATAGACTAGGACATGTTTATTGTAAAAGAATTAACAAAATGTCTAGTCTAGGACTTATCTCCAAATGTGGGAGTAAGGTGGAGAAGTGTGAAGTATGTGCTCAGACGAAGATCACAAGGAAACTCTTTCATCGGGTCAATCGAAGCACGGATCTTCTGGAGTTAGTACACTCCGATATCTGTGACTTCAAACATTTCTCCACGAAGGCCGGGATGAAGTATTTATAATCTTCATCGACGACTTCTCAAAATACGCGTTCGTCTACTTGTTCAAGACTAAAGACGAAGCTTTCGAGAAGTTCAGAGAGTTCAGGGCGAAGCTGAACGGCAGACTGGACAACAACTCAAGAGGTTGAGAAGTGATCGAGGTGGGGAGTACAGGTCTCATGACTTCGCATCGTTCTGCAAAGAACATGGAATCATATGCGAGACTACTGCTCCATATTCTCCTCAATCCAACGGAGTAGCAGAGAGGAAGAACCGAACATTAACAGAAATGATGAATTCAATGCTACTTACTGCAGGTCTTCCAAAATGCTACTGGGGAGAAGCTGTATTAACGCCACTTTCATTCTGAATAGAGTGACATATACAACTTCGGACGTAACTTCTCATGAACTCTGGTTCAAAGTCAGCCAAACTTGAATGTCATTCGAGTGTGGGGGTGTCTGGCATATGTGAAGCTCCCAGATCTGAAGATTCAGAAGCTGGGGACAAGGACTACGAAGACGATCTTCTTGGGTATGCCGAAAAGAGTGATGCTCGAAGATTTCTTGATATTGAGTCAAATCATATCATCGAATCTCGATGCTGAATACTTTGAAGACAAGTTTGCAAAATACAAAAACATTATTCTTTCGGACATTCCGGAAAATGATGTAGGTGCAAATGAGACTGAAATCTCATATGGGCCAGTAGTCCAAGAAGAAGCTGTTGTTGATGAAACAACTCTTTACCAGAACTCGCAGAGCCGTCAGCAAAGCGAGCGAGGAGACCTAAAGACTTCGGAGATGACTTTGTCACCTATCATGTGGAAGCAGATCCACTTACCTATGATGATGCGATGAAGACCAGAGATGCTATCTTCTGGAAGGAGGCAGTGAATGACGAGTTTGACTCTATCACCTCCAATAACACATGGTGTTGGTAGATCTACCTGAAGGAGAAAAGCCCATCGGGTGTAAATGGATCTTCAAGAAAAGATGAAGGCAGATGGAACTATTGACAAGTTCAAGGCCAGGCTGGTAGCCGAGGGATTTTCTCAGAAACAGGGGATCGACTACTTTGACACGTACGCTCCAGTAGCTCGATGATCACCATCAGGATGTTAATCGCTCTAGCAGCTATACATAAGTTGGTGATACATCAGATGGATGTAAAGACAGCATTCCTGAATGGGGAGCTGACCGAAGAGATTTACATGCAACAGCCAGATGGATTTGTCGTCAAAGATCTTGAAGACAAGTCTGCAAGTTGGTGAAATCATTGTATGGTTTGAAACAAGCTCCCAAGATGTGGCATGAGAAGTTTGACAAAGTTATTAGGTCAAATGGCTACAGAGTCAGCGAGACGGACAAATGTGTTTACACAAAGTTCGTGATGGAAGAGGAGTCATCGTTTGTCTGTACATGGACGACATGCTAATCCTAGGGACGGATATAAGATGTGTCACGGAGACAAAGAAGTTCCTCTCAACCAAGTTCAGTATGAAGGACTTGGGGGCAGATGTCATCTTGGGCATAAAGATCATCGGACAGACACTGGAGTAGCGCTGTCACAATCTCACTACATTGAGAAGATGCTCACACGCTATGGGTATAAGGATCTTCCAGGAATCGATACGCCATATAGGTGTGATCAGAAGCTGAAGCCAAACTCGAGGGAAAGCGTCAGGCAGCTGGAGTATTCTAGCATTATCGGAAGTTTAATGTACGCAACCACTGCCACAAGGCCTGACATAGCTTTCGCCGTGGGAATGCTGAGTCGGTTCACAAGAAACCCAGGGGTTGAGCACTGGAAAGATGTAAGCGGGTGATAATATCTCAAGAAGACTCAGACATATGCACTGCACTACAACAAGTATCCGACAGTAGTGGAAGGCTTCAGTATGCTAGCTGGTGTTCAGAGGTGGAAAGCGAGAGATCCACAGGTGGGTATGTCTTTTCCTTGGGTGGAACTGCTATATCGTGAAAGTCGAAGAAGCAGACTATACTCTCTCGTTCTCCTCCATGGAATCTGAATTCTATGCACTTAAACTGCAGCAGATGAAGCAGAATGGCTTCGGAAGCTCATGTATGATCTTCCAGTGATTGGGGCTCAGATACCGGCGATACCGATATACTGTGACAACCAGGCGACTGCGGCGTGGCATCAAATTACCTCTCAACGGAAAGAAGACTGTACGGTTGAAGCACAGGCAGTACACGATCTTATCAAAAGAGGTGTAATTGCAGTGATTGATGTTCGGAGTCAGGAGAACCTGGCAGATCCGTTCACAAAGGGCCTCAAGCGCCAGTTGGTCGATGACACAGCTTGTAAAATAGGCTTAAGGCATTCTGATAGTGTGTCTTTGTAATCCTACCATAAAGTTTTATGCTATTAGTTCAAAGAGAAATCTACTAGGCATATAACTTTTGGTTCAAAGGAGGATCACTGACTGGAAACTATCAGGTAATAGTGGGTACTTGTTCTCTGGAATATGGAAGGGATACGGACCCATAACCACTGTTGTCTACTATGTATTTTCTGCAGAAAAAATAGATCCTGTGAAAGGTTGGCTTAAACGCCTTAATGAGTTCTCAGGCATAGTGAATGCCTGGTGTGCTTTACAGGAAGCACGGTAGAGCAACACTACAAGGAGTGAAACTCCATGCTACAGTAGGGTGACTCCACCATGAGGTTTCCAGGTCTGGGGTAATGCCTCAGCTTTGCAAGCCAAGTCATAGCGGCGTAGCACCGCAAATAGGCAGGTAGCCTAATGCTGTATGACGTAATTAAAGAGTTGTAGACAGCACTACAAAGGGGAGGATGGCCCCATGTTACAGTGGTACGACACCACGATGAGGTACCCAGGTAGGGGTAAAGCCTCGGCCTTGCAAGCCATGTCGTTGCGGCATAACACCGCAAGGAAGCCTTAGGCTTCATGCTGAGTAGATTGGCACTACAAAGAGGTTGAGACCTCATGCTACAGTAGTATGACACTACGATGAGGTTCCCAGGTAGGGGTAATGCCTCGGCTTCAGGCCATGTCATAGTGGCGTAGCACCGCAAGGAAGCGCAAGGCTTCATGCCATGTCTCTTTAATAAAGAACTCACCTATAGTGTATGGAAAGAGATATCAGGCCGTCTCTTGAGGTAAACTTGTAGACGCCCAAAATTATACACTAAAACCAGGCTGGCATAGGGCCTTTAATGTGCCGCCAGAAGCACGCGTAACTACACTTTGTGAGTGGAAGAATTATAATTGTGGTGCAGAATTAAGCGTATCCATTCTTGTATCACATTGTTATTTAATCCATGCGGGAAGATTCAAGTCGTCAGCGACATCTATCCTAATGCAAAATGGACAGTTACTGTGGGGTACGCTCAACCCTGGACACATATATGTTGTGATATGTGGGGATTGTTGGTGCTTTCTTTACATGGAGAGAGCTTGCTCTCAATATGCCTTGTAAAAGTTTAGTCCCACATCGGAAATGCACCATGAGTTATCTCAACATATATACTTGGTGTTGTTGAGAGATGCACATGGGGTGGTGACCCAAAGGAGGGAACCATGTGGGTGATTTTACTAGGAGGTAAGAATAAGGCTCCAAGGATTAAGCATTAATGCTTTTGTCATTCTCTTGGATTAATTCCATTTGGAGCTAAGCCCAAAGGGGCTTAGCGACTCGGAATTCGGGCTCATGGGCTCATAGACTCGCACCAGGCTGACTGTGCAGACTACAAGTCAGTTATGGAAAGACTGATTCAATGCGATTAATTCAGATCCACTTTTTGTGGGTTTTAATTCAATCTTTCATAAGATTTTAATTTCGTTGCCATCTTTGTGGGATTTAATTCAATCTTTCACAAGATTTGAATTAATTTCGTTGCTATCTTTGTGGGATTTGAATTAATTTCGTTGCCATTTTGTGGGATTTGATTCAATCTTTTCATAAGATTTGAATTAATTTCGTTGCCATCTTTGTGGGACTTAATTCAATCTTTCCATAAGATTAATTAATTTCATTGCTATCTTTGTGGGATTTAATTCAATCTTTCCATAACTGAAAAGGCGGTTAGAGTTTCCACCCTCTCTCTATATATACTCTCTTTGGCCTCCTTTGTGAGATATTACGAATTTTATAAGTCAGAAAAAAGAGAGAGGGAGCTGCTGCCGCCATTGTAAGTCCATCCGAGGAGTCAGAACAGAGGTGACTTCGAGCGTTCCACAAGTTCTTCAACTTGCTGGTTCCTGGAAGCAATTCGTGTGGGACGAATCTTGCTTTGAGCAACGGTGTTTTGACACCCCAACAACTTTTTTCATCTCTCTTCTTTCTCTAGATTTTGTAACTCGTTCTGTCCCAATTGCAACACGTTTGCAAGAAAGAACGAGAGATCTTCTCTTCTCTATTTCTCTCCTTCATATTGTAATCTGGCTATTTGGTTTTTTGTATCATCGTAGATCTTGAGTTTATCACTGCAAAGTTTTTTGTGTGACATCTCAGATGTCGATTGCATCAGTTTTCATCTTTGGTCAAGCCCCGGGACTAACAATTAGTATAATCATTACTTAAACAAATAGAACCAAAACTCTTTCCCAGGCCCAACACTTTCTATATTTTGATTTCTAAATATTCTCTTCAATACAGCAATATGGCCCAAATCCTAATTGCTGCCCCAATAATCCTGGATACCAAAAATCTGTTTACAAAGTCTAATACAAAAATTCAAAATGAACTATTCCAATATCAATGAGCCCATGGTCTAAACCATATTTACAATCAAACCACCGATCAAAACCTGCTGGCTCAAAATGTACTCATTCCTATAAGCATGTCCAATCTGAGTCCACATTCTAAAACTACATATTATTTGAATCTAACATCAACTTACCCATGGCTTTTCGAAATACGAAGAGGCATAGCTGACCCCTCAATTTGGAGGAGTCACATGCCCACTCCATCTCTTCTTCCTAGGCCATCTCACGTGAACCACTCACAGTGCCTGACATTAATTTCTAAGATGTAGCAATTCTCTCTCCATTCAAACACAATCATCACCATAATTCGTGACCCGACCCGGCCCACACTCTAGCAATCAAACCTACACACACAACCGATCAAAACCTCTTCTCAGCTCATTTCTTCACTCATTTCCTTAACATTCAGCCACCTATAGTGACCAACAAAACCCCTAATCCCACTTCAAAAACTAAAAATCTCAAGGGAAAAGAACAAGTAACAGCAAGATGACGGAGGGAAAAAAAAGAGGTCACCTCAAGGCTTGGCTAGGTGACGCGGAAGCTTGGCGCAGGGGATCTGGTGCTCCGAGGCAGGGTTGTTTTTAGAGCTCGGCGAGGTCGAAGCAGCGACTCTCCGTTCGAAGAGACTTGGTGTCGGTGATGACAATGTCTTCCAGTGAGGTCTGGCGGTGGTTGACTACTATGACGGTGGATCGGAATGGCTCGGTGCTCCGACTCCGAGTCGGACTACAGTAGATCCGTGGCAGATCTGATCTGGAGGGTGGCAGAGCCTCGAGTTTGCCTCGGGGTCGGTGCAGGCCAAGATCTGACGAGATCTTGTAAGATCCATCGACGGCGAGCTCAGGCGTGTGACGGCGAGCGTCGGTTGCGGTGGGTGTGACCAGATTCGGTGTAGACGTACCCACCGCGACATGAGGCGGATCCAGCGATATCGAAGGTCCGGTGATCTTGCGGTGACAGTCGGTGGCCGTCCGGGAACAGCGGTGACAGAGATGAGAGAGGAAAAATAGTGGAGAGAGAGAGAGTGCGTGTGATATGACTGTGATGGGACTGTGTGTCAGTGATTGTACCATTTATAATTAAATATGTGTGTTCTCCAAGCTAACTGGGTGGTACTGCTGTAAATAAGAATAGATCTGGGGGCAGCAATTTAAATCTATAACAGAATTGTAACAACTTTATAACTAATCCTAACAAAATAACTAATTTGCTTAAATACCAACTAAGTATAAATTTAATTAATAGTTAATTATTATCATAACTAATCACTCTCTTTCCAATAAATTCTGCCATTAACCAATATTTAGTGACTCATAGTTAATTTAACTCAAAAATATACTTAGTAACCATCCTGTTGCAAATAGTAACAAAATAGTAATTAAATAAAGAAAACCAGTTACTAATCAAAAATTTAATAATCTCTAATATCACGAAGATCGGTAATAAATAACTTTAGCAAGCAAAGCAAGGAATAATACAACACAAAAATAGGTTTAGAATATTAACCAATAAACAGAATAAAATTAACTAATAATGATGATAAGGTTTTGTAATTAATAATACCAGGGAAAAATAAAAATCGAATTGAATTATTCCAACAAGGTTTATAGGAAATGATACCTTTACAAGAAAAGAATTTTTTAGAAAATCTATAAAAATGAATATAGGGAGTTACAAAAGTCGTACAAGGAAAGCAATACGTTCTTAGGGTAGCGCGCAAACGTGCGTGCTACATCCCAATTCAAGCATGTTGTGTTCGAACTTTTGTAAGTTTATTGGTTTTGTATGATTTCATATATTTTTGTACATAATTTCTACCCCAATAAGATTTCAAAAAGGAAAATAGCAAGTGATGCCTCCGCCAACGTTGCCATTTGTCGTTTCCAGACATTTTTATTTGCCAAAACCATAGTTGGATACTAAACACATATTTTTGTCGTTTTTGCCAAGATGCCAATTGGAACTGACAGAAGGTCCATATCGAATGGAAACCAAACTAGTCTTGTCACGCCCCAGAACCGAATACTGGAGAGCGGGGGCAGACATAGCCAGCTACGTAATCCCAAAGTACGTTAATACTCTAAAATCACGTATAAGCTGTCAAGACATGGGGGTTACTCTACAAGCCATCAGTCAATCCTATGGTTAACAATCCTAGGTATCTCAATCACAGGAAATTATACAAGAGCAAGGAGTACGATCATCATACATACAATAGTAAGGCGTCCCGAACCATATATACATGACTGATCATGAAGCAAGTACCGCAGAACTGAGGACTAGCTAGAGTATTAGTCGTACATGATAAGGACTAGCTATAGTCTAGAATACACATATCATGTTTATGCCCGTAGGCTACAATATCAAGGAAAATACCAAAACACGAGCTAAACACATGCTCGGGGCTAAACGTTACAAGAGGAGAATTTACATATCAGTGGAAGGATGAAGAAGAAACCCACTGAGGCACTCTGGTACTCCGGCTGGTCACCGTCGAGTAGATGGTACGGTAGATCCTTCGGGCTCTTCTATTAGAACCTGGCCATGCAAAACCAGTGGGGTCTGACCCCAAATAGCAAGTACCACAAAGGAGGCCGAACTATGAACTTAAAACCAGCAATCATAGGCAAACAACAGGGAAAGAAAGTAATAAGTAAAGGAGGATCGAGATTCGTGCAGTACCAATGCACTTATCCCGAACATATGAAGACAGTAAGTAAATCATCATTTGACATAAAGTAAACTGGAGAACATGTTAAATAAATAGAGCTAGGCAATATACGAAGAGAGGACGAAGGTACTGTTCCGGAAGCCAGGTTACAACCCTTAAACCAAATAAGGACCGGGATTGTAACCCTTCGCTTGAACATAACTTGGTCCCTGATCATTTATTGCTAGAGGTGACAATCATTAAGTGACAGTGAGAGAGTGACAATACAGAGTACAATACATTAGAGTGACAATCATTATAATCATTATCCTGGAACAATTAGGAACTGGATCTAGACAAGACTTAGACTGGAAAGGTGATATACGAAGAGATAACCATGGGACTATTCAGATAACCAGGTTACAACCCGTAAACCAAACAAGGACCGGGGTTGTAACCCTTCGTCTGAACAGAACTTGGTTTCTCCCACCATTTATCGGCAAGATAAAATAAAAAATCAGGACATATAACAATCATGTACAAGATCAAGACAAGACTAGACAGACTGAACTCCATCCAACATTCACGGCCAATCATTGCCTAGGCTTTCTACATTAACTAGCTAGGGTTATCACAAGCCTAGTTACTAACAAGATGCAGCGAGAATTCCAAGTCCGGTTACCTGTTTGTTACTACCTGAGTGATCCCAGCAAAGAAAAGAAAAAGATAGCATGATATAGCAGACACTGTAGTAAGATACATGTGTCCTAAGGTACCACACTCGACGGCGGGCTGGAAGTGCGCTCATCTCGACGATAGCAACAAATCCTATGTATATATATATAAGGCCGGGACCAAAGGGGCAACAGGTAACTGGGAAATTCTCCATGAACTATTTGATCAATCTAGTCATTAATCCTAGCCATATTCAGTATGAATCCCTGACCGTAGGAAACCAGGGATTCATGTCCTAGACATGATGCAAGACAAGACGGTTTCATTTGTACAAACACAATCACCCACGGTGTCCAGGCCATTTATTCTTGTCAAGTCATGTTAGCCGTCGCAACAGCATTTCGAGAAATATCGTGTCAGGTTTACTTGTCAGGAGTGCGCCACGGTGGGTCCTATAAGGTCATGTCAGGTTACTGGTCAAGAGTGCACCACTACGGGTCACTGTCGTGTCATGTATAGCAGGTCAAGTTATCAGGTCAAGTTATCATGTCAGGAGTGCACCACGACGGGCCACTATCATGTCATGTTACTTATTTTCGGTTACTGGTTAAGAGTGTACCGTGACAGGTTACTACCATGGTTATCAATTCGTGTTCATGCAACATATATCAGTATACAAACTAACATGTTAACAGAAAAGAGACATATCCTGAGTGCACCCAAACGGGCCACCGATGAAGAAGAAAGCATGGCATTGAGCAGAAAGTACAATATTACTCAGTCCTACTAAGAAATTCATTTATTAAAGAAATACCAAGCTATTAAGTGGGGTCGTCGCCATTTAGGCCAAGATAGAAAACATGCAATATACTCACAAGCTCCATATCAAGAAAATGAGAAACTTGCATAAAATAATTAAATAACATATTCTTGAAGCCAAGGAAAAATCTACAACTTTCATGTTGGGAGCTAGAAGAAATTCTGGCCAGAAAACAGTCAAAAAGAGCATCAAACTATCAAAATCAGCCAAAATCAACCTTATGCGGCTCAAAAGTGCTCATGCGGCCAGAAAAAGCTCATGCGGCCAGAAAAGCTTATGCGGCCAGAAAATACTCATGCGGACAGAAAAGCTTATGCGGCCAAAAAAACTCATGCGGGCAGAAAAGCTTATGCGGCCAGAAAAGCTTATGCGGCCAGAAAATACTCATGCGGCCAGAAAAGCTTATACGGCCAGAAAATACTCATGCGGCCAGAAAAGCTTATGCGGCCAGACACTATTTATCGTCCCTGCCAGAATCACACAGAATAACATAGAAGTTTGACCAAAAATGTTTTGGCCATAACTTTCTCAAAATAAGTCGAAATCTAACTTTTCAAAAGCCAAAATTGGGTAGAATTGAATTCTCTATAACATGGAACAATTAGTTTTCGAAAACAAGTAAGTTTGGTAGATCAAAAAAAAAAAAAAAAACCGAAAATGATATAAACTTAGATTTACAAGAATCCACCCGGTAAAATTGAAAACTCCAAGTTCTAAACATGCTTAGAATCATGCAAGGAAAGATGGAACAAACAAAAATAAATTTGCTCAAGGTTCGGCAAGGTGTACTTGCCTTGGGCTGGAGGAAGAAGATGAAGATGGAAATGAAAATGATAATAATGGAGGAGAGAGAGTGGTAGGTGGCTTATATAACAAGTCCAAGCAATCTCCACCATTCATTCCTCTCCACTCAATCTAAACCATACACCTCATCTCATAAAGAACCAAACTAAACCAAACCAAGTCAAAGTGGAACCGAACCAAATAAAACCAAATCCAAGTTAAACCAAATCATGAAATCCTACACTTAGAAAATTTTAAAATATCACGCAAATCGATAAATACGAAATACGGCTCAAATAAACACGTATCCGTATAAAATATCGATACAGTGAGACGGGTCTCACAACTCTCCATACCTTAGAAAAATTCCGTCCTCGGAATTTCCTGAGGCTGGTCGAGTAAGATAACAAAACAAAAGCTCTCAGAAAACTCAACAATCTCAATAAATCAAGCACGGCATATAAGTAAAGTAAAACAATCAGTAATGTAAATAAACGCGTAAGCAGTAAATAAATGTACAAGAACAAATACAATCATGATCAAGAAGGGCTGGAGGCATATGGATCAATATGTCTCCTGGGACAGTTGTGTAGAAACCAACGTCCTCGCTGGCCTAAGCTGATTCCCAAAATAGATAAAGTCAAGCCTCAAGGTAAGTCGATACCAATGACTTAGTTCAAGACATGACTCTACCCAGGATGTGTCATCGTAGTTGAAACAGATGCTTGAACTTTATCACCTGTCTCAAGATACGAAGACAGAAGCGACTGGCTGATCGAAATGGACTGACATCTCTGTCTGCATGCTGAGACTGATCCTCCATAACTGGCATGGCTGAAGAATGCTGAGCTTCCCTCGACAAAACACGAACAAGATAATCAATAGGATCAAGACAGTACCTTTGAAAGTTGAAGGACACAAGATCAAATCATGGGAACAGGAATGACCAACGATCAAAACAGATATCAAGTCAAGTATCAGAGATAGAGAATCCGAAGGAGATCAATAAGGATAATCGTGATTGAGATATCTAAACATGGTAACCCCCACAAATCTGAAAATTGAGACCTGTATGGGCCACCACTACGACCATGTCACGCCCCAGAACCAGAATACTGGAGAGCGGGGGCAGACATAGCCAGCTAAGTAATCCCAAAGTACGTTAATACTCTGAAATCACGTATAAGCTGTCAAGACATGGGGGTTACTCTACAAGCCATCAGTCAATCCTATGGTTTAACAATCCTAGGTATCTCAATCACAGGCAATTATACAAGAGCAAGGAGTACGATCATCATACATACAATAGTAAGGCGTCCCGAACCATATATAGACATGATCATGAAGCCAGTACCACAGAACTGAGGACTAGCTAGAGTATTAGTCGTACATGATAAGAACTAGCTATAGTCTAGAATACACATATCATGTTTATGCCCGTAGGCTACAATATCAAAGAAAATACTAAAACACGAGCTAAACACGTGCTTGGGGCTAAACGTTACAAGAGGAGAATTTGCATATCAGTGGGAGGATGAAGAAGAAACCCACTGAGGCACTCTGGTGCTCCGGCTGGTCACCGTCGAGTAGATGGTGTGGTAGATCCTTCGGGCTCTTCTATTAGAACCTGGCCATGCAAAACCAGTAGGGTCAGACCCCAAATAGCAAGTACCACAAAGAAGGCCGAACTATGAACTTAAAACCAGCAATCATAGGCAAACAACAGGGAAAAAGTAATAAGTAAAGGAGGATCGAGATTCGTGCAGTACCAATGCACTTATCCCGAACATAGGAAGACAGTAAGTAAATCATTATTTGACATAAAGTAAACTGGAGAACATGTTAAATAAATAGAGCTAGGCAATATACGAAAAGAGGACGAAGGTACTGTTCCGGAAGCCAGGTTACAACCCTTAAACCAAACAAGGACCGGGATTGTAACCCTTTGCTTGAACAGAACTTGGTCCCTGATCATTTATTGCTAGAGGTGACAATCATTAAGTGACAGTGAGAGAGTGACAATACAGAGTACAATACATTAGAGTGACAATCATTATAATCATTATCCTGGAACAATTAGGAACTGGATCTAGACAAGACTTAGACTGGAAAGGTGATACCGAAGAGATAACCATGGGACTATTCAGATAACCAGGTTACAACTCGTAAACCAAACAAAGATCGGGGTTGTAACCCTTCGTCTGAACAGAACTTGGTTTCTCCCCCATTTATCGGCAAGATAAAATAAGAATCAGGACATATAACAATCATGTACAAGATCAAGACAAGACTAGACAGACTGAACTCCATCCAACATTCACGGCCAATCATTGCCTACGGCTTTCTACATTAACTAGCTAGGGTTATCACAAGCCTAGTTACTAACAAGATGCAGCGAGAATTCCAAGTCCGGTTACCTGTTTGTTACTACCTGAGTGATCCCAGCAAAGAAAAAAAAGATAGCATGAAGTGCGCTCATCTCGACGGCGGGCTGGAAGTGCGCTCATCTCGACGGATAGCAACAAATTCCATGTATATATATATATATAAGGCCGGGACCAAAGGGGCAACAGGTAACTGGGAAATTCTCCATGAACTATTTGATCAATCTAGTCATTAATCCTAGCCATATTCAGTATGAATCCATGACCGTGGGAAACCAGGAATTCATGTCCTAGACATGATGCAAGACAAGACGGTTTCATTTGTACAAACACAATCACCCACGGTGTCCAGGCCATTTATTCTTGTCAAGTCATGTTAGCCGTCGCAACAGCATTTCGAGAAATATTGTATCAGATTTACTTGTCAGGAGTGCGCCACGGCGGGCCACTATCAGGTCATGTCAGGTTACTGGTCAAGAGTGCACCATTACGGGTCACTGTCGTGTCATGTATAGCAGGTCAAGTTATCATGTCAGGAGTGTACCACGGCGGGCCACTATCATGTCATGTTACTTATTTCTGGTTACTGGTTAAGAGTGTACCGTGACAGGTCACTACCATGGTTATCAATTCGTGTTCATGCAGCATATCAGTATACAAACTAACATGTTAACAGAAAAGAGACATATCCTGAGTGCACCCAAACGGGCCACCGATGAAGAAGAAAGCATGGCATTGAACAAAAAGTACAATATTACTCAGTCCTACTAAGAAATTCATTTATTAAAAGAAATACCAAGCTATTAAGTGGGGTCGTCGTCATTTAGGCCAAGATAGAAAACATGCAATATACTCATAAGCTCCATATCAAAAATGAGAAACTTGCATAAAATAATTAAATAACATATTCTTGAAGCCAAGGAAAAGATCTACAACTTTCATGTTGGGAGCTAGAAGAAATTCTGGCCAGAAAATAGTCAAAAAGAGCATCAAACTATCAAAATCAGCCAAAATCAGCCTTATGCAGCTCAAAAGTGCTCATGCGGCCAGAAAAAGCTCATGCGGCCAGAATAGCTTATGCGGCCAGAAAAGCTTATGCGGCCAGAAAATACTCATGCGGGCAGAAAAGCTTATGCGGCCAGAAAATACTCATGCGGGCAGAAAAACTTATGCGGCCAGAAAAGCTTATGCGGCCAGAAAATACTCATGCGGCCAGAAAAGCTTATACGGCCAGAAAATACTCATGCGGCCAGAAAAGCTTATGCGGCCAGAAAATACTCATGCGGGCAGAAAAGCTTATGCGGCCAGACACTATTCATCGTTGTCACGCCCCAGAACCAGAATACTGGAGAGCGGGGCAGACATAGCCAGCTACGTATAACGGAATGGAATCCACACCGCTATACGGTCACGGCTGTCTAGATATGTGAGGGTTTCACTACAATCCATCAGTCTCTTAAGGTCATAAAATAGCCTATTGTCTCAATCTCAACCAACTAATAATAGTTACAAGATGTCAGACCACTAAAACACAATAGTAAGGCGTCCCATACATATATATTCGGAATGATCATGAAGCTAGTCGTTACAAAATGTGAGGACTAGCAAGAGTTCAGTCATACATGATCAACCCCCGGGGCTTGTCAATCATGTTACAGCCCGTAGACAGACAGTAAGTAAGTACAATCGAGCTAACACTTGCTCGTCGGCTAAACGCCTCAAAGAATAATTTACAATATTACAGTGGAAGAACAAAAGAAACCCACTCGATGCCCTGGTTACGTCCGGTGACCACCATCGGACTGGAAAGCAGGAAGATCCTTTGGTGTTGCTCCGGTATCTGGCCATACAAAACCAGCTGGGTCAGACCCCAGAAGAGCAAGTGCCACAAAGAAGGCTTCACTTAGGAACTAAAACCAGCAAATTATTAGCATTCAATATGTAAGAAAACAACAATAAGTAACACAGATTGAGGTTTGTGCACTACCAATGCACTTGTCCCAATCAGAGAAATAATTAAGAGAAGCATCATTGACATAAAAAACTGGAGAATCATGCTAAATAAAATATAACTGGACAATATGGAGAAAACGAAGGTACTATTTCGGAAGCCAGGTTACAATCCTTAAACCAAACAAGGACCGAGATTGTAACCCTTCACCTGAACAGAACATAGTCTTATGATCATTTATTGCTAAAGGTGACAATCATTAAGGTGAAAAATGAGAGGGTACAATGATAAAAGTGACAATAGGAGTACAATACGCTAGAGTGACAATAGAGTACAATCGTTATAGTGACAATCTGGAGTGACAATCATTATAGTGACAATCTGGAGTGACAATCATTCAATCATTCTGGTATAATCTTGCAATCAATCAATTCTAGACAATACTATACTGGACTAGACTCCATCCAAGCAATCACGACCAATCATTGCCTGCAGCTTTCTACATTAACTAACTAGGGTTATCACAATCCTAGTTACTAGCAAGATGCAATGAGATGCTCCAAGTAGTCACAGGCCCTGCAGCTATCCAGGTTATCCAGGCGAACATTATAGTGACAATTTAGAGAGTTTAATACATTAGAGTGACAATAGAGTTCAATCATTTAAGTGACAATGGTGGGTGCCCCACATCACAGTGGGCTGGAAATGTGCCCTACTCGTCGGCAGGCTACAAGTCCAAACATTTACTAGTCATTAACCTTAGTCCATTTCAGTAGGTACTCCTGACCGTGGTACTCAGGAGTCCCCTCCTAGACATGATGCAAGACAGGACTGGATTATTTGTACAAGCACAATCGCCCACGGTGTCTGGATTAATTATACAGGTCATGTCATGTCAGGTAGCCGTCGCAACTATTCGAGATAATCATGTCAGGTTTATCATATCAAGTGTACTAGTCAGGAGTGCGCCACGACGGGCCACTATCAGGTCATGTCAGGTTATTATGTCAGGAGTGCACCACTACGGTCACTATCACGTCATGCTCAATTATCAATGCCAAACATATCAAATGAATTCATGATTTTCAAGTTCAGGACAAAAGGCGTAAGGATATAAAATGAACGTTAAATATCTAATAAAATATCAATATTCAGGGCTATAGAAGAGCCATGCGGCTAATGTATATGCGGCCAGGAATGATCTCATGCGGCTAGAAGAGAACAGCCCATGCGGCTGAATCGGTGGTTCCATGCGGCCAAGGGTTTGGGTTCAACATGGAGCAGGCGCGCGGCTTCATGCGGCTGAAGGAAGCCCAAGGCGCATGCGGCTCAGGGTTGCTGGAAGTCCATGCGGCCAGGAAATGACTGGGCCTCATGCGGCTGAGGGAAGGAAATCCATACGGCTCGATATAGCGGGCACACATGCGGCTACATAAGCAAGGGCGCATGCGGCTAGGTTCAGTCAAGGGCGTATGCGGTTCACAGGAAAGGGTTCTCATGCGCTGGAACGGACTCGGGTTCATGCGGCTCGCGGAGTAAGATCCATGCGGCCAGGTCAATGCGATTGCTTATGCGGCTGGGGGGGTGACAGTTGCATATGCGTTAAATAGTTGCTCCTAGTAATGCGGCTAAGTCCATATAGACTCATGCGGCTGATGAGAAATAAACCCATGCGGCTAAGAATGGGACTCAGCCTCATGCGGCTGGGACTAAGTTTCATGCGGCTTAGAAGTACAAGGGTTTCATGCGGCTGGGTCTGGGGGTTCTCATGCGGTTCGAGGATCAGGGCCTATGCGGCTCGGGAAAAAAGTTTATGCGGCTGAGAGAGCACTTGCCGCATGAAATGTTCATGCGGTCAAGTCAAGCCCATGCGGCCAGGACTGTCGTATGAAGGCTCATGCGGCTCGAAATCACTTGCCGCATGAAGTATTCATGCGGTCAAGTCAAGCACTGTTCTTCTTCTCCAAGCTTCCGAGAAAGAATGCCAAGAATCCATGCTTCCAAGCTCCATGAAACCTTCATCCGGAGTCCAAATCCGAACTTCCATAGGTCAAAATGGGGTAGAACGAAATTCTCTACAACACGAAACCATCAAAACTCGAAAATAACCAGATTAATAGATCAAACCCAAATCCGAAAATAAGTAATATAGATCTACAAGAATCTAGCCATGGAAAGTGAAAATGCTAAGTTCTAAAGTTAGTTAAAATGCTGTAAGGA
This sequence comes from Iris pallida, assembly GCA_029216955.1. Lineage (NCBI taxonomy): Eukaryota > Viridiplantae > Streptophyta > Magnoliopsida > Asparagales > Iridaceae > Iris > Iris pallida. The sequence goes on from JANAVB010009600.1 coordinate 344,423, forward strand.
AGAGAATGAAGCAATAAAATTGGAGTTCCTCTATGAAGCAAGTTGCACTTGCCTAGGCTCTCTCTCTCTCTCCCTGGTAGGTAAGGAAGTAATGGTGGAGAAAAAATATTAATGAAGAGAGAGAAGAGAAAGGGTAATAAATCTACAGGTGGTAGTAGGTAGGGGGTTCACCCCTTGTTCATGATGAACCAAGGCACCAAGCCTAGCCGAACCAAACCAACCCCAGGAATAAACCAAGCCAAGATAAACCAAGGTGAACCAAGTCAAGGCCAAACCGAGCCAACCCAATGAGCAATAAATGACAATTAACCACAATGCTAAATATGAAAATAAACCATAATTAACTAATCAAAGAAAAGAGAAATACGGGTCAGAAATACGAACACGTATAAAATACGTATCATGATTTCGGGGCACTACAATCGTCCCTG
>JANAVB010009601.1:0-38031 GCA_029216955.1 Iris pallida
CATGTCCACTCAAACACGTCCTCTTATACTTTATTTTATGGTACGACTTTCAGGTAAAAAGGACTAGCCATAACCCTTACCGTAATATCGGTATATCTTCCGACTTCCATTAGAGCCTCAACTTCGACTCATTTCCTTCGACCAAATATATGGTTGTGACCTACTCGAAGCCCACTATGCACATGCACTAGTGTGCCACTCAATTGAGGCCTCTTGTGCTACTTAAACACAAAAGTTACTGAAGGTGCATTTCAGGTTATGGACATAGTTAACCAACCCGACTAGCAACTAGCTCAACCCCCTGGATAGAAACCTATTCTAGGATACCCTAAATTAGTAAGAATAGTTTATCATTGGGATCTTGTCTAGACCATATAGATTGAAACCCAATGTTCATCCAACCAACGATTGATGTCCAAATGGGAAACCCATTGAGGCCCAGACAAACCCCCATAGTTGGTCTATAAAACCGAAACTGTTTGAAATAGGTCCCCATATCTATTATGTAATCTCCATCCCTTAGAAGGTGAATCCATTCGTAAAACTTTATCCCATCTACTTGGAAGTCACGATACGATCTCTTATTGCATTCATAATCTTTGCTCGTGTGTTTGAATAACAACGGAAAAGATCCAATCGTGATTTCTCAAATTTCGTTCTATTTTGGAACCTTGTTTAGATTGACACCGAGAACGGAATTTAGGTATAGAATGGATTGCAAGCCCCTCTAGGAAAAAAGAGTTCTTCGATTTAGCCAATGACTGGACTAGAGTAGCTCATCTAGCAAATAAGTTAATGATTCATAAACATTCTTTCTATCTGTACCATGGGATACCTTCTACCGCTCTGGGAGCTTCATATTCGCTCTCGATCATTTTTCTTCTTACCTTCAGGTCCTTCCTATTTCGGAGCGATGAATGGCCATGCTTATTAGAATTTATCAACACCTCTTAGCTACTTGGATAAGTTTGTTGCTTGTTAAAATTCGGAGTGCTTGATAGATACATGAGGACTATAGATACCATATTTCTAGATATTTGTTGGTAGGATTATTAGCAACCGGTTAGAAGATTTTAAGATTTTAGTGTGAGAGTAGTGTGACCAAAGGTGGGTAGACGTCATGGAGGCTATACGGCTAGGAGAAGGATACAAACTATTTTGAGGAATTAAAATTGAGAAGATTGTGATAGTAGTGGATTTATTCTTTATTATTTTATTTTTTGGCATGGTATGAGTTGGAATTTCGAGGACGAAATTATTTTAAGGTGGGTAGATTTGTAGCTCCCCTTCCCGGAAATCTTGAATTGTTTTTATTATTATTCATTTGACTGTTTAAGTGACCCGGTGGTACCGAACTAGTCCAGACTAGACCCGGACCAAGTCCAAGCCCTCGTAGTCGGATAATGCGTGTAGAGGCGACCATATAGAGGTACGTTGTATTGGCATTTTACTTGGTGATTTAGGAAGCAATTTGGAATCTATATATATATATATATATATATATATATATATATATATAAATATATATATATATATTATATTATATTAGATATATATATTATTATATATATATATTATATATATAATTATATATATATATATGTACATATTATTGTGCTTGCTATTAAAATAGTATTTTAGTGGATAATATAGTAAATAAAGTTCTTTAATAAATATTTGGATTCTAGGGAATTAACTAGGTATTATACTTGTATATATGTATATGTATAGAAGGGTAATTATAATATATGGAATTAGGCTTTATATTATATATATAATGTCACTGTATTTTATTCAAATGAATTTTGATATATAAATTAGTAATTGGATTTCATATGGATATTACTTAATATTTAATTCTCGTATTTGTACTTATAGTATTTATGTAAGTGTACGTATATGTAAAATATATATGTATAAGTGTATAGGTGTAAGTAATATAAATATATACTATATATATAAATATATATGGATGTGTGTGTATATGCATAAATATGTATAGGTCATTTTAGATATATGACAAGATTTTTGTGTATATGGTTATATGAATATATACATAGATGATATAGGTATATATAGATTTATATATAAAAGAAAGAGATAAAAATCAAGGAGGAAAGCCCAGCCCAGCCCATGCTCCATGGGCGACCCAACTCTTTCCCCCACACAGCCAAAGGACCCGAGCCCAACTCCCCTCTAATCAGAGCAGCTGAGCCCATGCTCAGCTTTCCCCCTGTCACAGAACGCGTAAAAACCCGAACTTCCCCCATATAAACGAACAAACCCGAACACCTCAAACCCTAACCACGCGGACCGCCACCACGACCCTAGTCTCGCACGCGACCATGGGCGGCCACCCTGGACCTCTGCGCGCCACCCTTAGCCCACGCAGGCCGCCGTCGGCCGGCGACAGGGCCGCGCGCAGAGCCAACAGAGGAGCAGCGACAGCGGTAGTAGTCTTCGCGGGAGACTTCGTGATGAGATATCTCGACGCGTGGGGAACCAACTTCGAAGCCGTCTTCTCAGCTTCCGGGGACTATTGTACGGGTTTTGACTATTATGGCACATTGAGTAGTTCAGATTGTCGGTTTCACCAGCAGAGGACCACATGCGAGTACAGTTTATTGTCTGTTTTCCATATTGATTTCCCTATATTCATTGATTGGCCATTGGTTATGTGATTATTTTCTATTATAAATTGTTGAGTCGGGAATGAGAAGTACCAAGGATGTGTGATCTGACCTTAGACCGTGTAGACCGTGTAGACCGTATTGCATTTATTTCTTATAGACAGTGTAGACAGTGATTTATTTATTTCTTGTAGACAGTGTAGACAGTGATTTATTATTGCAAAGTAGACAGTGTTGACCGTGATTATTACTGCATTTAAACTGTGTAGATCGTGACTATTATTTTGTAGACAGTGTTTCTTTACTGCAATATTTTCTGTAGACCGTGTAACTGTAGACCGTGTAATTGTAGACCGTGTAACTGTAGACCGTGTAACTTTAGACCGTGTAGACCGTGTCGCATAATTGTCCCGAGACCGATCACATATCAAAGGTACTTCTAACAGTTGGGGAAAGTATTTGTGTCTATTTATTTCTATTGGTTTTTTGTATTTACTGTTTATTTTCAAAACTTATGATTTATGTCTAACCTTTGTTTTATAGTCATTTTCTTTATTTGAAATTGCATTCAGTGAATTGTGCTCGTTCCATTCCTGACTGGAAACCAACATTTTCAGGTTAGCCATGGATTCACTTAGCTTGGGGAGTGACGGGAATACTTGCAGACAAAGTCCTAGAGACTAGCTAGATAGTTGAGTTGTAGTCATTCATTTATTTGTACAAGTTTATATTTTTCTACAAATGTAAAACTTGTGATCATTGTAAATTAAATTAATTATGTGAATGAGCATTATTTGTGAATTTGATCTTCATGGCCGTGACAGCGTTCTACCGCCGACACTGCGGTGTAGGCTGGCTTGGACACGTCTCGTATCCGAAAAGGGGTGCGGGTCGTGACAGGGGTCTTGCTAACGGTGGTGACGGGAAGTCGTCGGGGTGGTGATCTAGGGGAGATGACTGGGTCGGGATTGGTCGGTGGTTAGGGATGGAATTATGATTAGGAATTCATTGATGTCGGGGTGTGTCCGACACGGGGAATATATGTATATGTAATCTATGGAATAAGATGTGGACACCGACACGATGCACGATAATTATGGGTTGTAGAATTTGTAGAAATTGAAATACATGGATGAGTACCTGCCTATTTATAGGATGTGGAAATTCCCAATAAGATAGGACTAGGAATATTTTAAACCCCAGAAATAGATAATTTGTAGTTTAAATTTAAAAGCAATCAAATCCAATTCCAAATACAAATCCAATTTAAATCTAATTAAATTTTAGCTCAAAATCAAATGGGATAAATCAAATTTTGAATATTTAACTATTTAAATAAATCCAAAAATCAAATCAAGATTTAAATGGCCACAATAACTTCCAAATATATTTTTCAAAATACCAATAATAATAATTTCGAAAATCATAAATATTTTTAAATACCTTTTTAAATAATAAAATATTATATTAATAAATCTAGAAAATTACATTTTTATTTAAAATAATCTAGCAAAATATTTATGAAATATATGTATGCACGAATAATATTATTTATTCTTAAATGAAAGGCTTTTCATAAATAAAATTATAAATTTAGGAAATTTTGATAGCTAAATTAAATATTACAGATATTATTTTAAAACTAAAAATAAGAAAATATTTTTCTAAAAATATGTACGCTCGCACATATTCGCACTCGTCGAGCAATTACGAAAAATAAAACGTCGTGCGCGACGTACAATACGATTATGCGACGTACAATACAAAATTTTAAATCGGTATCAATTTAATAATAAAAAAATAGTAAAATTTAGGAATTTTACATCCTACCCAACTTAAAAGAATTTCGTCCTCGAAATTAAGAATTAGTAGGGGGTGAGAGGACACAAGGGGGTATCAATGGGGATCCAACGATGACAATATTTTTACAAAATCATGTCGTAAGAAATCACGATCTAGATCGTAGAAAAACAATACGGTATGGTCATAATCGATATGAAGGCTTAGAGGAAGTTCTAGTACAACGCTTTCGTTCTTCTAAAATAGGGTGAAGGCGGAAGCAATATAGAGTTCGAAGGAGGCGTTATCGAATACGAATACGTGATTCAAAGATGATCGAATAATTGCAAAAGAATTATCAAGGCAGTCGTGGATGGGATTGTAAGGGCCAAGTTTAGTTATGTCCCCATCCACGTAGAGTAATAGACAAAAGCGAACCAAAGTGCACTTGGTTGATCAGACCATTATGCACTGGTTCTGATTTAGACAATAGGCTAGTGAGTGGCCACTCTATAGCATATGTCTTGATCAAGCTCGATAAGGATTAGCTTGCAAATACTAGGCTATATTAGCATCATTAGTTTAGATAGTAAAATATAGGCACGAGGGTAGATGAAATAAGACCAATATGAATAGTCTATGTGTCATAAGGATCTAAGTCTTGTTTACTCCTATACCATCATTCTACGGTTTTATTGACCAAGGCTTGGTTGACAAAATAGGTTAAATTCTTCTAGTCTCTATGGTCTAGATAATACTATTTGTATTCTCCTTAATGGTCAAGGGTGTCAGGTCGTGGGGTATTCTACTCAACTTAAAAATTAAGCTAAGGGTGTTTGGGACATCTAACTAGTAGGGTCAATCTCTAGCAAGCACGAAGGGAAGATAAGAATAATAATAGGAGGAATCAAGCAAAATGCAATTGATGAGTCGAACGGTAATTCGAATATGGGATCGAGGAAAGAGGCCAAGTATGTGGATGAGATCCTAGACTTCTAATCCTATACGCAGGCTTGCTTGGTATGGTAAAGTAACCAAACAATTTATCTTGACCTGCATGGGCCACCACAAAACATGTAATGTCCCAGTCCCAAAATACGTAGGACTAGGAACGTAGACATGCCAGTTGTATTCATACGAAGTACATGGGCCTCGTATGGATACATAAGCTGTAAAATGCAGTAAAACCATAACTAATCTCACCCATACAAAATAAATGAATAGAAGATCTATAATCAACTATGAAATTGTCATTTGGTACATGTAGTTGGGCGGAGACAAATCCACTACCAACTATGAAAAGAAATACATAACAAAAGAAAGATTTTGGCGAGCGAAGCGAAGACGATCCAAGTGCAATCATCCCCGAAAAAATAGCGATAATCACGGCTAGAGCTAGAACACCTGCGGAAGACAAAAGCACACACCTGGAGAGATAACCAGGTCCTCAGAGGGACGTAACAAGACATAATATCATGCCATATAAACTGAATAAATATTGCTCAAATAATAAGTCAATTGAATTATAACATGGTCCAATATGCACCTACTGAACGAGCGTACCATCCCCCCAACCAAATAAGGACAGGAGATGGTAAACTAATTCACGGTGACGTATTTTTCCATACTAAGAATCCAATATGGTATCCGGACCCCAACAAGGTTCAATACCTTCTCATTGAAGTAGTAAGTCACACCTACAACCAAACAAGGACAAGATGTGACGAACTAATCCGCGACAAGTTATTGTTTCAAGCCACGGTCAGATACAAGTACCCAAACCAAAAGTACTCGTACCTAACGTAAAGGTACCTAACCGTTCTAAGTGAAATGTAGTTAAGAATAATCCTTCCTACGCATGGGCCCTGGCTGAATAGGATCGGCATAGTCCCCCCTTGGGCACCAGAGGCCCCATCAGTAAGAGCATGACGTTCCGCAGAATCGTCAGTGGCCATTAGTAATCATGGGTCATCAATCCCGTATCTCCAGCGGAGAGTCCGGGTCACAAGAAAAGTGCATCGAAGCCCATAGGCTAAGGAATTGTCCTCCCCGTCCAATGCCTACTGTTGTATCCACAACATAAAACCACTATAACCGCTAAGTCAAACTAGCATGCAATCTCTATTAGCGGTTATTCCTATCGCATGGCTTGTACGTACTAGTGGCCAGCCAATCATGCACTTCCGTATTCTACATACGACACACAACTTTGTGGTATAACGTGTCAAGGCCAATGAATACAACACATAGGTGGTCCCTTAAATCTAGGGTTAAGTTGAGAAAAATAATACATAGCAGGAAATGTAAATGAACAGTAAGTTCTAACAGGTTATGCCATGTATCACAATTTATTTTGCATAAAGAAAAAAATAATGCATGAAATATGAGCTAAAATAAGTAAACAGCAAATGGCAAGGTGTCTTGCCTGATAGTACGCCTGGTGTGCTGCAATGATCAATGTGGCACGAACTGCAACTTCGGTGCAACAACTATACAAGGTGACCACGGATGGTGACACGGTCGATTCCATTGGGTCCAGAAGGGTCAATTTAGTTAAGGCGGACATAAGGGAGTACAGAATTGGTGAAGAAACGGAGGTAATAGGACTAGTTATGGACAAAAGGATAATAAGAGGAATTTAGATAAATAATATATATATCGATTTTGGAAAACTATTTATAATACTAAATATTGTTAGTCAAAATATACTCTTAATAAATTTCGAAAAATCGAAAGTCTAAGTTTTGTCAAAGTAGTATTTTTAGTTTGAAATCTTCTAAAAATACTATAAGGAAACCAATAATAAAACTAGTTAAGACTAAACCCATATTTTGTAAAAATAAAATTTTGGTAAAAGCTATGCTTTTTATTGACTATTTTGAAAATCAAGAAATATTTATAAACATTTTAAAACTATATTATATTATATGTATATATGTGACTCTTCAAAAATAATAATAGTGTTAGCAATCATCCTAATAATATTAAAACCAAAATACTAATAATAATTTCACAAAAATTATAATAATCATTATACACCATGTAAATCCTATATAAACTAGTTTTCTCAAAACAACACTATAATAAAAGTTACAATAAGAATTACATATTAAAAATAGCTAAGATAATAATAATAATACTAATAATAATAATAATAATAACAGTAAATAATATAACCTAATAATAATAATAAATAATTCTTATAATAATAATAATAATAATAATAATAATAATAATAATAATAATATAATTTATAAACCGAAACATCAAAGCTAAAGCACAAAAAAAAAATCAAAACAATCAAGTAAGAGGCTGCTGTTCTTCCTGGGAAGGGGCAAAAGATCAAGAGTAGAGAGGAGAAGAGAAAGTGAGCGAGAGCGGTGGCGGAGTGGAAAGCCGGGGCGGCGAAGGCGGTTCGTCGGAGCGGCGGAGGAAGGGAGCTGGGAAAGATGGAGGGCGGCGGTCTGGGGTTTCGGCAACGGCTCCGTCGGCCGGCTGTGGCGGAGCGCTGGGATGGCTGGCGGCTAGGTGCGGGTTTCGATGGCGCGGAGGTCGGAAGAGGGGGCTGAGGAAGGAAGCGGAGTCGCCGGGGAGTTCAGCGGAGCAGGTGCGCGCGGGGTTTCAGTCGGGCGGCGGAAGACCGGAGAAGGGGGCCAGGCGGTGACGTGCTGGAGGCACCGGCCGGAGGGGGTCCGGTCGGGTGGAGGCGGTTCGTGATAGGTGTAGTGCCCCGACCCGCAAGATGCCTTATGATGGATGGTTGGTTCGATGAAGCCTTGTTGGACTTGGGATTATGCGAAGGATCGCTTGGAAGTCTATGCGATCGTGGCGGGATTCGTCCTATGAATGTGAGTAGTGTTGAACCCTTCAAAGATCCTTTAGCTTCACGCTTAAAATAAGGATAGTATGCTATGTTTCTTGTTGAATTGCTCAATAACACCTTGCATGGAATTTGGAAAGATAATGAAAGATATAATCACATGAACGTAAACTGTTGTGGCTAAGTGAATTGTATGCTTGTACGCTGTTGCGATGAATTGCATGACAGGTGAAGGCAAAGTCCTAAATACTTGGGCAGGTGAGTATATTGAGCTTTGGCTCAATGAATAGATGGCAAAACAGATGTTAAGACCCAAAGAACTGGGCAGTGAGTATGCTTGAATTGCATTCAAATGAATGAATGCTAAACAGATGCTAAGTCCCAGGAATTGGGCGGTGAGTACACTAAGTTTGGTTGGAAAGATGTTGGTATCAAAGATGTGGCAAGGCATTGGGTAACAACATTCTAGTATCCTGTCGCCGATGTAGAATGTTGATTACGCCAAGACCCTGGATTAGGCAGATGATAATGTGAGCATTAGCTCAAGGCAAGATGGCTAGATGGCAAGATGGCAATACGAATGAGAATGATGGTTTTGCTTAGTTTTCCTTATCATGCATTATATGTTTCTTCTTAGATAAGTTGCATATAGTTGCATGGTCATGGACAACTTGTCGACAAGGTGGTTTCTCGAACGGTATTCCTGGGCCATGGAACCCGGTTCGTCCTAGGGGAAACCAGTACCGAAGTAGTGGCAGTGCTGAAGTAGTAGCACGGTATACAGGACTTGCAGTGGGGCTAGCTACCTGCACTGGCAAGGGCGCTGTATACCTGTAAGACGGTCCAGGATGGCGTGTCGCCAGTGACCTTCATATAGATAGGTCAGGGCTAATGATGCTTATGCAGGCAGAGTAAGTTATTACTCAAATACAGGGAAGGATGTCGGCTGTTGGTAAGAATCACCTGAACGGTGATATTCATATTGAATCATGATATTGTTTCTAACAATGTCTTGTGCAGGCAGAGTAAGTATTATAAATGTACAGGGATGGCTACACGACCGTGGGTAAGAATCACCAAAGGGTGATAACTGCATGCTTTAAAATTATGTTAGCTATGAGATTTGCATACTTTACTTCTTGTCGGCTATAACATGAAATTGACTCTAAGGCAACGAGAAAGACCACTGTTAATAATGTTCTGCAACATGATTACTTAGTGCTGTCTTCTTAGGTGAGTTGGGCCAGCACCGCTCGCCAGTACATTGATGATGTACTGACCCACGTTGTGGGCAATATTACAGGTGTTTGCTTGGGGGAAATCCTGTGAATCAGTGCTTGGCATCGATGAATCGGATGGGTGTGCAGAAGCTCTTCTTTCAAGACGATGTCTTCTGCTATACGGGACATAATGTATGGAACAGTGGAACTCAGATGTACCAGTGAGATTGTAGCCAAATTGGCAAGTCATTGTAAAGAAGTCGTTATATTCATTTGTAGCCTAAAGGGCAAGTGTATACATTCAGTTGGCTATTCAAGAGCCTTGTAATCAATTGTAAACTCTGTATCCTGCTGCAAGTCTTGTAATCCATTTTGATTATCAATAAAGAGATACATTTCTATATAAATTGTGTGACTTTAATTTATCTGCTTGGTTCCGCTGCGTTGTCGATGTTTTCTGAGAATTACCAGGAACTGTAATGGTTTTGCCTTGTACAAGTGCAATCTAGACTTGTACGGCATCACGCCCAGTGGCTTATTTTCGATCCTCCCGGATCGGAGCGTGACATAATGGTATCAAAGCACGGCTTTACGTCCTTGGATTCCTATTCGATTTGTTTCGAATCAATGTTGCTACTAAGATGATTCTAAGCTGCTTCCGCGATGATTCAAAGATTGCTTTCGCGATCATTCAAAGTTGCTTCCACGGTGAATCAAAGTTGCTTCCGCGAATACTCAAAGTTGCTTCCGCGATGAAATCAAAGTTGCCTCTATGATGACTCATAGTGCTTCTGCGATTATTCTGTGTTGCTTCCAAACTATTCTATGTTGTTCCCTTGACTAAAAGTTCGTTGATCATTCTAACCTCTCACTGGGTGTTCCATACAATAAGTCTAAATATGTGGGCTGTGATATGTGTGCTTTGTTGAATTTCTAAAAGATACCAAAAAGATTAACAATGATGCGATGCTATAAAGTTTGTGATGTATGCTGGATGACGTATGTGTGGGATTCTTTAGAGTCGATTGTTATGCAGCAATCGACAGTGGGTGATGGCATGGTATGTTGGAACAGAATGTGCATAAATTTCAGTGAATGGGAATCGACAGAATCTTGAGTCGATATTTGTGGTCAGCATAACCACTGCAGGAAGGATAGTCCATGTTGGATGTCGGTTTGATGCGAAGGAATATTGTGTTTAGAATGGCTTGAGCTCTGGGTGGTATATTACATATACCCTTGTCGTGATAAGATGTCCCTTGACCCTTGATGTGTCTATAATTTTGTGATTGCTTTACCTATAAGGTATTGGGTGGTATCGAATCGTAGTTGAGCTTACGATTGATACATATTGGCTAGGCGTGTTCCTTGATTGTTAAGTTGGATGACCGTTGTGAGATTTTGATGTGTTCAGATGAACCATCGCTAGACCTTGTCGGTTAGCATTAAGTTGGGTAATAAGAGAATTGAGAATATGAAATGATGCCTTGGTTGGGAAAGAAAAGAATTTTAGATTCAGGCGAGTACTTGAATCAGTTGGGTAGAAGGATTGTAGGCTTGGTAACGATAGTGTGGTGTTGCTATCGAATGATTTTGCGAGAACAACTATGGACCGAATATCGAACGATGTTGGAATTGAGTTAAAGAAATTGCATGTTGAATATCGATAGAACTGATGGTAATGTTAGACGCTTATCGGGATGTTGCGAATGATTTAGAAGATGCAGAGAGTTGCATCGACGACCGAAAAGTTAGAGAATGGGCTTATGGAATAGATGATCTTAGCACGTGGTGCAGTGTGCTTGAAGGAAATTGATGTCCCGAATTAACATGTTATGACCCTTGAATATTTTGAGGCACAGAGAATGAGTACTTATCCCTTGATGCATGAAAGAATAGATGTTCCTTACGAGAGTCGAATGGCTGGAACATAAATAAGTATCGAGGTGCAGCGATATGTAATAGACCATGTCGGTAGATGATGTTGTCGCTTGAATAACAAGTTTGGTGGAATATAGAATTGTTGGATTATGACTTAGCCGATGAGTTATGTCATGTCCACTAAGATGGACCGATATATGATGCGAGATGATTGGTGCTATAGAGATTGGATTGGTGCATGAATAGTAATCTTCTTATGGAATCAGAAGGAGATGATACAAAACTAATATTGATGGTTACGTGAATTGCTAAGAGATGTCCGTGTTGGTGTTAGAAAATTTATAAATGATGCCTCGAAAGAAATATGATTATAGTTGCCTGATTCTTGTTGGTTAAAAGAGTACGGACCGTATCGATGATCTAAGAATGTGGGAAACGAATATGTCGCAAAGAGATCGTAGGAAAGAGATCATAAGTGATAAAGTATTGAGATAACAATGTCGGATGATGATTCAGAATAGTTGACCCGATTGAATAGACATATGAGTACGATATGAGGATGCAAGTCGGATTGAACAGGTGATGCTATGTCTATGCAAATGGAAACTGAAAGTTGAATATTCTATTGAGGAGTTTTTAGCTTCGAGATTGACCCATAGAATTGTGGGATAGAATTGTTGGATAGAATTGTCGGATAGATTTGGTCGGTTGCAGGTAAGTCTAGAATGAGACTTCGTTGGGTATGACTCGAGTATGAGTACGGGTAGAAAGACTTGACCCTAGAATGTTGGTTGGTTGCCTAGAGTGTCGGTTTGTTGCCTAGATTGTTGGTTGCTTGCTTAAGTCTCAGATTGGTTGGCTATGTTCTTCAGTTGTCCGTGTTGGGTATAAGTTCATAAGATTGGGGTGGTGTTCCATGTCCCTAAGTTGGTCAGACCATAGAGTTGCCCTATGTTGAGAATTGGTTGCCTCTAAGATAAGAGATAAGTATGTCCCTGATAGCTACTCATCTCATATGGGTTAGCTGAATGTCTGGTTTAGCTTAGATTAGCTGACCGTAGAGACTTGATTGTATGCTAAGTTGACTATTGGAAAACCGTAGGATGTCCCTATTGGTGTTGCGTGAGTATAGTTGGAATGAATAAGAGGTGTTGGAAGGTAGGCTTCGGGATGGAATGGATAATTGGGGAATTTTGATGTTATAATGTTGGATGGGATGACGGATCATGTTGGTTTCGAAAATTGAGTTGCCTTGGTTGAAATGTTGGGAATTGTTAGAACTGGTTGGATTGTTTGATTGATATTGAGCTACGAAAATTGTTGGTAGTGCTTTGAGATAGTTGGAATAATTTCATTGACCGGATCAAGATTGAGGATAAGTGTAATGACGGAATTGGATAATACATGTAGCCGAGATCGGCAAATGTGAATATGAATGACCCTCAGAATTAATGTTGCTGGAATATGATAGTTACCTATACGAGAGGATAAATATGTTGGCTTGATCAATACGAGAAAATGTGGGAGGACAGCAAAAAAAAATGTTGCTAGAGTGAAATTGTGGTACAATTTGAAGGATGGTACGATTTGGAAGATGGATCATGATTGGGAAATTTACAAGTTGCAAACAAAGTGTATGGATGTGAATGATAATGAGTACAAGATTTGACCGACGAGAGTCGGGGTATCGAAAATGAAATATGGCTATGGGATTTATCAACTTTGGTGGCATGGATGACAATGAACTTGAAAGGAATACTTGATACATCTAAGTCGGAATATTTTGGAAATTTTGGATCGGTTGAGGAAAATTTCTCGAGTTGGAATTGGCAACATCTGTTGCGTTATTGGTTGGTCGGGATATTGAATAAACAAGTGGGATTATAAGAGATGCTTGAAAAGAATTACTGATATTCGAAAAGGAAGGTACACCGTAGCTCGTCCGTTTTCTCTATCACTGAACTTGGCTGAAGTGCATATATTTCGGGGACGTCTAAAATATGTGTATGATTCCAACTAAGTGGTATGCTGAATTCAAACGAAGCCACGGGAAGGATTATCTTGTGCTAAGGATTTGCACGAGTGTCAGAGGAAAGATCAAAGATGGTAAACTATGTTGAATTAATTGGGATGCTGTAACGAGATGGCACATTACTTGAAATTAATTGAGAGATTGCAGAAGAATATTAAATGGTGCAAGTTGATTGTTGAGAAGTTTCATGAATAGCTTGGTTGAAGTTTTGGGGATGAGTTTTGTTTTAAGTTTCGAGGACGAAACTTTTTCTGGGTGGTATATATTGTAGTGCCCCGACCCGCAAGATGCCTTATGATGGATGGTTGGTTCGATGAAGCCTTGTTGGACTTGGGATTATGCGAAGGATCGCTTGGAAGTCTATGCGATCGTGGCGGGATTCGTCCTATGAATGTGAGTAGTGTTGAACCCTTCAAAGATCCTTTAGCTTCACGCTTAAAATAAGGATAGTATGCTATGTTTCTTGTTGAATTGCTCAATAACACCTTGCATGGAATTTGGAAAGATAATGAAAGATAATAATCACATGAACGTAAACTGTTGTGGCTAAGTGAATTGTATGCTTGTACGCTGTTGCGATGAATTGCATGACAGGTGAAGGCAAAGTCCTAAATACTTGGGCAGGTGAGTATATTGAGCTTTGGCTCAATGAATAGATGGCAAAACAGATGTTAAGACCCAAAGAACTGGGCAGTGAGTATGCTTGAATTGCATTCAAATGAATGAATGCTAAACAGATGCTAAGTCCCAGGAATTGGGCGGTGAGTACACTAAGTTTGGTTGGAAAGATGTTGGTATCAAAGATGTGGCAAGGCATTGGGTAACAACATTCTAGTATCCTGTCGCCGATGTAGAATGTTGATTACGCCAAGACCCTGGATTAGGCAGATGATAATGTGAGCATTAGCTCAAGGCAAGATGGCTAGATGGCAAGATGGCAATACGAATGAGAATGATGGTTTTGCTTAGTTTTCCTTATCATGCATTATATGTTTTCTTCTTAGATAAGTTGCATATAGTTGCATGGTCATGGACAACTTGTCGACAAGGTGGTTTCTCGAACGGTATTCCTGGGCCATGGAACCCGGTTCGTCCTAGGGGAAACCAGTGCCGAAGTAGTGGCAGTGCTGAAGTAGTAGCACGGTATACAGGACTTGCAGTGGGGCTAGCTACCTGCACTGGCAAGGGCGCTGTATACCTGTAAGACGGTCCAGGATGGCGTGTCGCCAGTGACCTTCATATAGATAGGTCAGGTGCTAATGATGTCTTATGCAGGCAGAGTAAGTTATTACTCAAATACAGGGAAGGATGTCGGCTGTTGGTAAGAATCACCTGAACGGTGATATTCATATTGAATCATGATATTGTTTCTAACAATGTCTTGTGCAGGCAGAGTAAGTATTATAAATGTACAGGGATGGCTACACGACCGTGGGTAAGAATCACCAAAGGGTGATAACTGCATGCTTTAAAATTATGTTAGCTATGAGATTTGCATGCTTTACTTCTTGTCGGCTATAACATGAAATTGACTCTAAGGCAACGAGAAAGACCACTGTTAATAATGTTCTGCAACATGATTACTTAGTGCTGTCTTCTTAGGTGAGTTGGGCCAGCACCGCTCGCCAGTACATTGATGATGTACTGACCCACGTTGTGGGCAATATTACAGGTGTTTGCTTGGAGGAAATCCTGTGAATCAGTGCTTGGCATCGATGAATCGGATGGGTGTGCAGAAGCTCTTCTTTCAAGACGATGTCTTCTGCTATACGGGACATAATGTATGGAACAGTGGAACTCAGATGTACCAGTGAGATTGTAGCCAAATTGGCAAGTCATTGTAAAGAAGTCGTTATATTCATTTGTAGCCTAAAGGACAAGTGTATACATTCAGTTGGCTATTCAAGAGCCTTGTAATCAATTGTAAACTCTGTATCCTGCTGCAAGTCTTGTAATCCATTTTGATTATCAATAAAGAGATACATTTCTATATAAATTGTGTGACTTCAATTTATCTGCTTGGTTCCGCTGCGTTGTCGATGTTTTCTGAGAATTACCAGGAACTGTAATGGTTTTGCCTTGTACAAGTGCAATCTAGACTTGTACGGCATCACGCCCAGTGGCTTATTTTCGATCCTCCCGGATCGGGGCGTGACAATAGGGGACGGCGCCGGCGGCGCTAGTCCGGTGGAGGCGAGGTGTGCGGACGTCGACGGGTTGGTCGGGCTCGGCGGAGGTGAGTAGTGATAGATTTTTCTTCTTTTGTTTTTTTTCTTTTGGATGGTGGTGGCGGGCGTGGGCTGCCGCGACAGTGGCCGCGGTGGCGGTTGGGTTGGTGTCGCTGGTGAGGGCTTGGTAACGGTTGTGATGGTGGTTGCACTCGGCCAAGGTGGCCGGAGTGACGGTGGCGAGGACGGTGACAGTGGGTTGTGGTGATGGGGACGGTCTGGAGGCTGGGCTTGGTCGGGAGAGATCGGGGGCGCTGTGTTTCGATAGTGATGACAGCGGCTAGGTTGCCGGTAGTTGATCGGCTGGTGCGGGGTCTTGCTAACGGTGGTGACGGAAAGTCGTCGGGGTGGTGATCTAGGGGAGATGACTGGGTCAGGATTGGTCGGTGGTTAGGGATAGGATTATGATTAGGAATTCATTGATGTCGGGGTGTGTCCGACACGGGGAATATATGTATATGTAATCTATGGAATAAGATGTGGACACCGATACGATGCACGATAATTATGGGTTGTAGAATTTGAGGAAATTGAAATACATGGATGATTACCTGCCTATTTATAGGATGTGGGAATTCCCAATAAGATATGGACTAGGAATATTTTAAACCCCAGAAATAGATAATTTGTAGTTTAAATTTAAAAGCAATCAAATCCAATTCCAAATACAAATCTAATTTAAATCTAATTAAATTTTTAGCTCAAAATCAAATGGGATAAATCAAATTTCGAATATTTAATTATTTAAATAAATCCAAAAATTAAATCAAGATTTAAATGGCCACAATAACTTCCAAATATATTTTTTAAAATACCGATAATAATAATTTCGAAAATCATAAATATTTTTAAATACCTTTTTAAATAATAAAATATTTATATTAATAAATCTAGAAAATTACATTTTTATTTAAAATAATCTAGCAAAATATTTATGAAATATATGTATGCACGAATAATATTATTTATTCTTAAATGAAAGGCTTTTCATAAATAAAATTATAAATTTAGGAAATTTTGATAGCTAAATTAAATATTACCTATATTATTTTGAAACTATAAAAATAAGAAAATGTTTTTCTAAAAATATGTACGCTCGCACATATTCGCACTCGTCGAGCAATTACGAAAAATAAAACGTCGTGCGCGACGTACAATACGATTATGCGACGTACAATACAAAATTTTAAATCGGTATCAAATTTAATAATAAAAAAGTAGAAATTTGGGGATTTTACAATATGATATATAAATCTCTGCTTGCTACCGGGATTCACATCACATCACGACACTTCGAACCGACTTTCCAACCAAACAAGGACATAAGTTGACCCGTCATGTCCTAACATTCTGATCATCTCAGTTAGTTAACAGAGTAGGTATAGTTCACAAACAAGTCAACTTAAACGACCATGCAACTACTTCGGCTTGCTACTGTGAGTTCCAAGTTACCCTAGAAATATGCAATAAGAGATTCCTCAGTTCTTACTATGTGCAAGCAATGCTAGTCTATCCAATCAATCAATTGCGCCAATCATGAATTAGATGAGTCCCAGCGGGACGCCCGTCATCAATATACAATAAATAATATAAGCAGATACCGCTCCCTACCCGTGTGGCAGATTTGCAGTATCTGTGGGAACCAGCCGGCATGTCGGGCACTAATAATCCCAAAGATGGCTGCCATGTAAGAACTCGGAAATCCATTCTCTCCATGCAATCATTATTTTATTTAACTTAGTAACCTCTATGTTAAGTGAAATCCCATGCCGTGGACCATGGTCCTTCAGAATGAGTACTTTCGTACAAAGTACGATATGCACAACTCTACAACGATGCCCGTACGGTTAGGTTGTAGGTCTTACATAGCGTAATGGAACAATCAAACCTAGCCACAGAATAATCATGCCTTGACCATAAAGTACACATGCTGCTTTTATAAAATAAATAAATTAAAGCCTGCACGTGTCTATATGCCAACATTCGGGATCGGCCAATCGATTGCAATAGTTCATAGTTAATATGAACGTGTCTCATTCAATTCAATAAGACGACTAGCCAATCTCTTAGTTCCAACTAGGAACGCATGATCAATTATTAGTCAAGGTCACAATTTATGTCAATCAATGTCAATTTGGGACAAGAATCAGCCAAAAGGCGTTATGGGCTAGAGTTCATGCGGTTGGAAAAATAGAATTCATGCGAAAATTGAACCAGGTGCTATGCTTATGCGGATGGAAAAGTCAAGCCTCATGCGGTTGGGAAGTGAAACTCTCATACGGCTGGAAAAGTCAAGCCTCATGCGGCTGGGAAGTGAAACTCTCATGCGGCTGGAAAAGTCAAGCCTCATGCGGCTGGGAAGTGAAACTCTCATGCGGCTGGGAAGTGAAACTCTCATGCGGCTGGAAAAGTCAAGCCTCATGCGGCTGTGATGGAAAGTCTCATGCGGCCAGACTTGAAAATTTTATGCGGCTGAGAAATGACAAGCTTTATGCGGCTGAGTGCTAAAAGCCATGCGGCCAGGATCTCATGCGGCCAGAAAGTCCATGCGGCCAGAATGCTTATGCGGCCAGAACTGTTCTTCTTTTCCGAATTTTTGAGAACATAACCATGGAAGCAATTGCTTTCAAGCTCTCTAAATCCTTCATTCCAAGCCCAAATCTGGACTTCCATAGGTCAAAATGGGGTAGAACGAAATTCTCTACAACATGGAACCATAAAAATTTGGAAATAACAAGGTTAGCTAGATCAAAACCCAAAAATCCAGAAATACAACAAGTTTAGATCTACACAAAATGAGCTATAGAAATTGAAAATGCTAAGTACTAAAGTATCTAGGAATCTTGTGAGAAAAATAATGGAACAACAAAAGTGGAGATCCATCAAGAAGAAAGTTGTACTTGCCTAGCTCTCCTAGGTCGGTGGGGGAGTTATGAGGAAGAAGAAGAGTAATGAGAAGAAGTAATGAAGAGAGAGAAAGGGGTTTGGGGTTTAAATGGGGGTGGTGGTAGGTGAGTTCATGTTGAACTACCCAAGGCCAGAAAATAAACCAACTCAGGCCGAATCCAAAAGCAAAGTAAAAGCAGAAAGTAAAAATACAGAAAGTAAAATGCAGAAAAATAATTAGCATAAAATTAAAGGAATTTAAATACAGAACAATACATAATAAATATTAAATAAATACATTCAAGCAGTACACGTATTAAAATACGTATTCTGGAAACGGGAAGTGACATCTCTACCCTCCTTAGAAAAATTTTGTCCTCGGAATTTCAAACCCAAACAGGATAGGAACATCAAAGCTAAACTAATCTAAGTACAAACAATTTGAGCAAGCAATCATTTTTCAATGTCAACAGCAAGTAACATATCTATGTTTAACAATCCACGACATCAAGTAATTCTACTCATAAGGTGACTAACATGAGAAGTTAAGACAATCAAGGTATATAGAAAGAATATACCTTGTGAGTCAAACAGGTGCGGATACCGTGATCGGATATCATCCTCACGTTCCCACGTTGACTCCCCTAAAGAGTGATGACCCCAAGCAACCCGGACAAGGCTAATTGTTCGATTCTTGAGTATCTTCTCTCTTCGGTCCAAAATGGACACAGGCTGTTCCTCGTAAGACAGGTTGGTACCAACAACTAGCTCCGAATGATCAAGGATATGACTTGGGTCCGATACATACCTACGCAACTGAGATACATGGAATACATCATGCACCTCTCGTAACGAAGGTGAAAGGGATAAACGATAGGCAACATCGCCTATCCAATAAAGGATAACAAATGGGCCTACGTACCCGGACTCAACTTCCCGCGAACGCCAAATCTAATGACCCCACGGGTATGTGAGATCCGTAAGAACACGTGGTCCCCAACAGAAAACTCTAGTGGCTATGATGCTGGTCCGTCCAATGACGATGCCGATCCTGCGCACTCGAAGTCGCTCTCTAATTTCCTTAACCACTTCAACTGTCTGAACAATCATTTATGGGCCTAACATCTTTCTCTTCCCGATATCATCCCATGTTAGTGGCAACCTACACTTCTTACCATATAGTGCTTCAAATGGCGCCATCTGGATACTGGCTTGATAACTGTTGTTATATGAGAACTCGACTAGGTGTAGGTGGCTTTTCCAAGATCCTCCAAAATCTAGGGTGCAAGCTCGCAATATATCTTCTAAAGTCTAAATTGTTCTTTCTGATTGCCCGTCCGTCTGTGGATGGTAAGCCGTACTAAATCTTAATTTGGTACCCAGACTATGATGTAAGCTCTTCCAAAAAAATGTGATATAAAACGGGTATCTCTATCTGACACAATACTAACAGGAACTCCATGCTGCCTGACTATCTGTTGTATATACAATTCTGCCAACTTTTCTGTAGATTGCCCTACTCTGAAAGGAAGAAAATGTGCTTCCTTTGTAAGCCGATCTACTATCACCCAAATAGCATCCTTACCACTTGGTGATCTCGGTAAACCGGTCACAAAGTCCATTGTGATGTGTTCCCACTTCCATTTTGGAATAGGAAGCGGTTGCAATAATCCAGCGGGGCTCTGCTGTTCTGCCTTCACCTACTGACATATCAAGCAACGGGAAACGAATCTAGCTATCTCCCTCTTTATCCCGTTCCACCAGAAGTGATGTTTGATATCTTGGTACATCTTGGTCCCTCCAGGGTGTATAGAATACTGAGAACTGTGAGCTTCTGTCATAATCTCATGTCTGATATCTCCACTAGGCACACATAGGCGTGATCCAAACCTAAGTGTACCATCTTCATGAATTTCTATCTTCTTTTTGAGTCCTGACTCACATTCTGTCCTAAGCTTCTGAATCCTTGGGTCCTGTGCCTGAGCTGCCTTAATCCTGTCTACTAAGTCGGATTGAACTTGTAGACTTGCCAGAATTCTTCCATCACTAGGAAGTATAACCTCGATGCCCATCTCATGAAGGTCTTTTAAGATATATTTCTGTGTTGTCAACATAAATGTGCCGCCTCTCCTGTTAAGAGCATCTGCTACCACGTTAGCCTTGCCTGGATGATACTGGAGCTCCACGTCGTAATCCTTGATCCACTCCAACCATTTTCTCTGCCTCATGTTCAGTTCCTTCTGAGTGAAGATGTACTTCAGACTTTTGTGGTCTGTGTACATGTCCACTCGATCACCGTACAAGTAATGCCTCCATAGCTTCAAAGCAAATACTACTGCTGCCAACTCCAAGTCATGAGTTGGATAATTCTTCTCGTGGTCTCGAAGTTGCCTAGATGTATATGCTATTGCCTTCCCATATTGCATGAGGACGCACCCAAGTCCTTTACCTGACGCATCACAATATACTGTAAAACCTCCGGGTCCAACTGGCAATGTAAGAATAGGCGCTGATATCAACTTCTGCTTCAAAGTCTCAAATGACGACTGGCATTCTGCTGACCAGACAAATGGCACATCCTTCCGTGTCAAGCGGGTCATGGGTGCTGAAAGTCTCGCAAAGTCTGATACGAACCTTCTATAATATCCTGCCAATCCCAAGAAACTCTGCACATCAGCTACGGTCTTGGGTACTGGCCAACTTTCTACTGCTTCTACCTTCTTGGGATCCACTGCTACTCCAGCTCCTGATATGATGTGACCCAAAATAAAATGTGATCCGTCCAGAACTCACACTTGCTGAGCTTGGCATACAACTGGTTCTCCCTCAGAACCTGCAATACCTTCCGGAGGTAGTCTTCATGCTCCTCCTCACTAGCAGTATACGAGAATGTCGTCGAGAAATACAACGACAAACTGATCTAAGTATGGCATAAAGATACGGTTCATCAAATCCATAAATATTGCTTGAGCATTGGTCAAACCAAACGACATTACCAAGAATTCATAATGCCCATACTTCGACCTGAATCTTGTCTTGGGAATATCCTCCTTCCGAACCCTCACTTGATGATACCCTGAATGAAGATCTATCTTGGAGAAAACTCTAGCTCTGCTCAACTAATCAAATAAGTCGTCGATCCTGGGTAATGGGTACTTGTTCTTCACTGTTGCCGTGTTGAGCTTCCTGTAGTCAATGCACAATCTGGATGACCCATCCTTCTTTCCCACAAGTACCACTGGTACTACCCATGGTGGTACACTGGCTTGAATGAACTTCTTCTCTTTCAGTTCCTCTATGTGCTGATATACCTTGGCCTGTTCTGAATCCGCCATTCTGTAAACTCGATCTGATATCGGTTTAGTTCCAGGTGCCAATTCTATACTGAACTCAATATCTCTAACTGGCGGTAGACCTGTAAGTTCTTCGGAAAATTCGTCTAAAAACTCTTCAACTACCTTCGGAACTTGAACTTCTTCCATTGCCGTTACTACTCCCTGCTCTTGTTGAGTTGCCCCTGATCTGACTAGGGTGAACTGCTTCATGCCTGGAATATCAAAAGATACACTTCCCCTACGATAATCTATTGTCGCATCTGTCTTTCAGCCAGTCCATGCCTAAGATAACGTCGAAATTTCCAACAGAAAATTCTATCAACCTGGCGGGTAAGGAATGCCCGCAAACTACAACGCTACATGCTAGAATAATCCTACTAACTCCTACGAGCCCATTACCAGTGAGTATATTCAACCTCTCTGGCAATGCCTCGAACTCCATTCCTAGCCGTGTCGCAAATTGTGCAGATATAAATGAGCGTGTTGCTTCCGAATCAAACAATGCTACTGTGGGATATGAGGCGACGAGAATGTTACCTGTCACAACATCTTTCGATGCCAATGCCTCTTCCAAGGACAGAGTGAATGCCTGCCCTCGACCTCCTTGTTGGTTCACATGCTGCGGCCTAGCCTGGTGCTGCTGCTGGCCTCTGCCTTGGTGATGCTGGTGTGGTCTGTGCTGTTGATGCTGCATCGGTGGTCCCTGCTGCCGAAACATCTGAGCCTGCGACATAAACGGACGTTGTGCCAACGGTCTCACTGCCACCGCTGGTCCTCGATACTGGCCTGCCCCTGGTGCTGGCAGAGCAGGAAATTGTTGTACTGGTCCTCCTGACCTCGAATTTATAGGACAGGTGGAAACCCGCTGATCTGGACTTCCACATATCAAACACTGCCCGTTCAATGTCCGACACACATCTCTAGTGTGCCCTACCTTCCCACAATAAGTGTAGCCCGCTGGGGCTTGCTGGTTCTTTCTCTGTTGCTGTTGTTGTTGCCTTGGTGGTGGTGCTGGCCCTCACATTGCCACATCGTGAATGCAAATGCCAGGAGATGGTGCTGTTGTTCGGGGCGCTACTCCCCCTCCTCCTTCAATCTGACTGTGGGATCTCTTCTGACCTCCAGTCCTTGCCGTGATCCTCTGAATGGTGATCTCATGCCTCCGGGTTGCCGTCAACACCTCATCGAAAGTTTGATAATTGTGCCCTTCTATCAATTGCAAGAGCTCAAGATAAAACCCTTGCTTGAACCTCATGGCCCTCTGGCTCTCCATTGCTACCATCTCTGGGGCGAACCTACTCAATCTGCAGAACTCCGCTGCATAAGCATCTACTGTCTTGCCAGTCTGTTTGAGGTTGATAAACTTCTGTTGTAGCACAAACTGTGCCACAACTCTATAGTACTTCATCTTGAATCTTACAGTAAAATCGTCCCAAGCAACAGGACGTCTGATGCCTACTTCCTCTGATTCCCACCAATCACTTGCGAGATCCTGAAGTAACAACTTCACTTGATCCACACGTTCTTCTGTCGGTACCTTAGCCGCTGTCAAAATAGCCTCAATATCCTTAAGCCATGAATCTACTGAGATGGCATCTTCCGTGCCCTAGAAACGGCGGGGGTTGTACTTACAAAATCTGGTTGATGCTCCAGAATCTGTCATTGCCCCTCTTTCCAAAGCCGTCTGCAACCCTTGGTTGAGTAATACGTTCTGCACTTGTAACTGAGATTGCATGCGTTGCTGGGCTAACATCTGATGTTGCTGAGTAGCCATCATCCCTCTCATGATCTCTAGAAGGGCCGGTGTGTCCACTTCCACAGGGGTAGGTGGAACTATTGGCGGTGTTGGAACCTCCGGATACTGCGGTCCAGCTGCTGGTTCCACTATCACTTTTTCTTGGATAGTCTCTTGAGGTAGTACTGGTCCTTGTTGCTGACCAACATGGTCATGTTGCCCTTGTTGCTGCTGTCCAGTTCTGACAGATGCGGAAGAGGTGCCCTAAGGAAAAGGGACAAGAGAGCAATAAACGATCGGACAGGGAAGATCAATGAAGTTCAAGGATACCAGAAAGTCAAGCTAGGGTTGAGAATCAACGAATCATGAGATCAAGGGGAACATGTGTGATTGAGACATCCTATAAATAAAACACCCCACAAGTCTGAAATAGACCCGCATGGGCCACCACTAAAACCTTGTCACGCCCCAGAACTAGAATACTGGAGAGAGGGGGAATGACTCGTCCAGCTACGTAGTACGGGTAGATGATGTCACGACCCGCACCCTGTATAGGGGCACGAGAAGTGGGTACGTCCAGCCTACGCGCGTATCGACGGTAGTAAGCTGTCCTAGGTTGAACTAATCTCATGCAGTGTATAAAAAGTACTTGTCCAGATATCAGCTCCGAATGGAGGACAAGTAAAGGGTATGATATACTCAAACACGGTCTAAAACACGATAAGAAAACACAAAAGTTATATCTAAGGAATTAAAGACAACAACAACAACTACTAAATAATACAATATCATCTCAAACAAACTTAATACAAACTCAATATCTTAACTTTAATACAACAAGCCAAAACATGAAAACTAAAGTAGTCTACTAGCTAATCTCCTGAATCACTCCTGAGAGTCGGAACCAAAGGTAGCTAATCCCTCGCCAGGTCCATGGTAAGTAGGGCATGTGTCTTCAGGATTATCATCTGTAATATTTTCAACAGGTCCAATTAGGACGGGAACGAGTACAACTCATCTAGAAAAACCCAAGTAAATGACAAAGAACTATAAAGCAGTTATAGATAGTTTTATTGATGAGCATGGCAGTTTTATACAGGTAATGATGGCATAGAGAAATAGTAAGATACAAGAAAAGAAAGGTAACTAAAACAAGAGAAGAATTATGGCAATGAAGACTGTAATAAAAGCTAACTGAACTAGAATAACATGTATGAGTCCAGACAGTACGATATAAGTCTAATATAATTCCAGTGTGAGTCCAGTCCATATAATCCGATACCAGATGATTTCCAGTACAAGACGAGTCCAACAGTGATCAATGAATCCAGGGTGAGTCCAACTATGATCTAACAGTGTGTCTTAAAATACCGAGGTCGACATGTAAACGGCTGTAGGTGTAAGCCCCTTGAATTTCAGGGGTTTATTTTTATTTTTCTAAATGAATTATTACGATAATATTTTATTTTTTAATTGTTTGATCATTAATGTTCATTCCCGTGACTTTGACTTCTGGAGCGTCAGGGATGCCAATCTCTGTAAACTCTCTTCAAGGGTTTTGAAGTAGGCAAGATTATCTTCCTGTTGATATATCGTGTCCCACTTGAACTCGTTCCCTTGTGCTCTTTTTGTATCACGCAAGTTTGGGTCAACTTAGACCGATTAATCATTCAATAATTATTCCCACTTTTATCTTTGATCATCGTTTGCACGTTACCGTGGCTGTTAATTTAGGAGCACCAGACCAGTCGTTTTCTCAGAACCAACTTCTCATGAATGATCTACTCGAGACGCTCTCCCCCATGACCTTCGTGTCCCCTCAGACACTTTATTTTGTGCTTCATTTTCTTCGCACAACTTCCGGGTCAATTTAGCCGATTAATTATCTACCGTGAACCCGATTTAATTTCCGATTTAATTTCGGACCCGACATCGATCCAACCTAGTTGACCCAAAGTATGGACGTGGCCCACATGAAGCCTACTACCCGCATGACGCTTGTGTCCCATTTATTGGAGTCCCCGTATATTATTTATTTTCCCGTGATTATAAATCCCATTTAGTTCGATTATTCACTCTGTCCGATTTTGACCCGACCCGGCTCGACCGAACCCGAACCCCAGCTCCACGTTGTCCTCTCATGACTGCCCAAGTACCCCGCATAATTTTCCTATTTTCCTATTTTGAAAATATCTCTTCCTCTCTCTATTTTTACAAATACTCATTTTTATTTCTTGTATATACACACACCCACACACACACACATATATATATATATATATATATATATATATTATATATATATATATATATTATATATATATATATATATATATATATTATATATATATATAAATACCTCTCTTTTCTCTCTTCTTCACTCACACCACTCCACCCCATCACAACAGCCACCCCCGGTGGCCGAACCCCTCCCCTCTCTCTATACTTTCTCTCTCTTTATATATATATTACCTACATAATAATATTATAATATATAACATATCACTCATATCTCCCTCTCCTATTACAACAACAACCCCCCCCACCCTTACTTTACAGCACACCCCCCCTTAGCCGACTACACTCTCTCCCTCTCTCTCTTTATTTTCAAACACAACACCACCCTCCCATCCCCACCATAGCCGACCTCCATCACCACCCTCACGTACACCACCACCACCATGGCTGAGCACCACCCTCTCCTCCTTCCTCCTCTTCCTACTCTCCACCACTTCATCACCATCATACTCACCACCTTTACCATCTCCATAGCCTTCCACCACCATTAACCACCCTCACCACCACCACCGCACGCCCCGCCGCCGTCGACGTACCGCGTCGCCATGCCTCGCCTGGCTCCTCCGCCCTACTGCAGCGCGCAGCAGCAAGCCGCAGCAGTAGCTGCAAACGCAGCAGTGGCAGAGCAGCGGCGCCACGTGCGCGCGTGCGCGGGCCGCCTTCGTGCGCGCGCGCGCGTCGCCGCATGGCTGCTGCCGCCACCGTGGCTGGCCCCCGACCCCCTGAGCGCACCCCGGCGTACCACCCCGTAGCGGCCACCGTCCACCAGGACGCGCCGCCTAGGCGTTTCGCTCGCGCATTTTCCACGTAATTCCGTCGTGACGCGCTCGGGAACGAAGCTAAAATTGTGTTTCGTCGCAGCAACTTCGTGCGTGTTTTTCGGGAGATCCGACCGTTGGATCGGCGAACTCCGTGCTCCGTCGCAATCTCGGTATATAGTACTTTACTCCTGTCAATTTTCGTCCGTTAATTTTATCGTTTGATACCTCAAAACTGGCCACCAAGTTGACGTTTTAAATTGAAGTGTTTTTGGACAGTTTTGTGACGCCACTTACTTCGCGGGTTCGTATCTTCGTCGTCGCAGCTCCGTTTTGTGTACCGTTAGTTCCGGTGCACACTGGTATAACCCTCTTCCTGCCTCCTTTAGGTTTCGTTTCATTATAGCAGGTTTTTTTGGTTGAATTCGACGCCAAAGTTGGCCGTCCGATTCTTTAATTTGTACTTGTTAAATTCTATTTTTGAATTCGGGACTCCGAATTCAATTTCTGACACCACCAGTAGACTCGTGGCGTCGTTCTGGCATGTTTTCATATAAAATTTGCTTGATTTGGAGAACATAGGCTCTGGCACGCATTTCGGTGCAAAGCGGGTCCCACTTTTCGGTCAACGGGTCACTTTGAGATCGGCTCATCGGAATCCACTTTCGGATATACCGTTGAGTTCGTATCGTCATTCTGGACTCGTTGACGTATAATTGCTGAGTTTTGAAGACAATTGCTGTAATGCCCGTAGTTCGTATTACGTATTGGGAGTACGTATACATATTTTGGGCTCGTATTTTTGGTTTGACATAATTAGTTGGCCTTGGATTTTTTTTTTGCATATTGCATTAGCATGGTTCATCTGGCATTTCCTTGGCTTGGTTTGGTTCGGTTTAGTGGGTTGGTTTGGTTTTATGTGGAGAACCACTCCACCTACCACCACTCCCACCATAAATATCTATCCCCTCTCTCTCTCCATTATACTCATTACTCATTTCTTCTTCTCCATCTTTACTTCTCCACCTACCAGGAGAGAGGAAGAGCTTAGGCAAGTGCATCTTGCTTCATGAGGAACCCCATTTTTATTGTTCCATGTTTTTCTCATGAGTTTCTAACCCACTTTAGTACTTGTCATTTTTCATTCCCATGGTTAAATTTTGTAGATCTAGCCTTGTGGTATTTTTTGGTTTCCAGGACTTTGACCCATCACACTTGCATAATTTTGCTAGTTGATGGTTCCATGTTGGAGAGAATTTCGTTCTACCCCATTTTGACCTATGGAAATCCAAATTTGGACTCCTGTGGGAAATTGGGTGTGTGGAAAGCCATGGTATTTTCCATGAACTTCTTCTCAGTTGCAACAAAATGTTGCTGGCTTGCATTTATTTTGGCCGCAGGAGTTTTGCCCAGCCGCATGGGCGTGGCAGCGTGAATTGCTTCCTGACATGATGGCATATAAGCTAGCCGCATGAGAATTAATTGTAAGCCTTTTTTTTTATAATTATTTATTAATTGCAAGTGGGCCATGCAAGCATGCACGTCATATTTAATGCATTTCTTGGGAGCCAGCCGCATATATACTTGAACACATAGCATTCAGCCGCATGGGAATTTTGTGAGCCGCATAGGCTTAGGAGAAAGCATTTAAAGCATTCATTACTTAATGCATATTTTACATGCACATCCTGAGCTAGCCGCATGGCTACTAACATTGTAGCCGCATGGGGAGGAAAGCTTGCATGCTTATTCTATTAAGCATCAGTGCTTCTTGCCGCATGGAATTTAAAGGCATGTTGCAATGCTTTCCTTTCCAAAGCATTTAATGCTTTCCTTTCCCAAGCATCCCAAGTATAATGCTCCTGGACAAGCATTTTTTTTATGCTTATTATAATAAGCATCCATGCTTTATTATATAATAGCATGAATGCTTCTTGGAGTGAGCCGCATAGGCTCTGTTAGTTAATGCTATTTTCATTTAAGACCCTAATTCATGCTTTATTGCATTAAGTCCCCTCAATACATTAATGTATTTAAGTCCAAGCTAGTCGCATAAGGCTCTGTACTTAACGCACTTTTGCATTTAAGACCCCCACTTATAACTTAATGCATTTTGGGCATTAACCTGAGTTGAAATGCATGCATGCTTGGCAAGCCTTCACGTGGGCTTGGAAATAAGCCAACCGCATGGCCATTTTTATTTTATTATTTATTTTTTTGTACTTTCATGTACAATGTGAGGGTGAGCCACATGGATATTTATAGCATTAGCAATTGCTGATGCAGAGTCGCATGGCCTTGGCCATTTTAATATTATTTTTGTATAGAATCTAAGGTGAGCCGCATAGGCTCCCTTCCCCCACTATTTAATATTTTGGCCACGTGAACCATAATTAAAGGGTTCACGTGTACCACTTCTTATTGCATTAATTGTGGGGGTCCCACATAACTTCTTTTAGTTGACTTGCTTGCTGAAGTGGGAGCTTGCAATTATTGCGGGTCCCACTATCTTTTGTCTTACTTGATTTCATGCCCTCTTTGTTATATTGGCCGCATGGGTGGCCTCCCACTCTCTTTGACCGCATGTTTGTTCTCCCACTTTGGACCACATGGGTCCCACTTTGATTGTTTAAATGTCTTATTTGCGTGAATTGTGGTCAAATTTCTTCCCACTCCCAACATGAAAGTTGTAGAGTTTCTCCTTGGCTTCAAGAATATATATATTATATTATATTATTATTTAATTTGCTCAAGTTTCTTCCCTCCTTGATAAATGGCATGACTTGATAGTGACCCGCCGTGGTGCACTCCCGACATCATAACTTGACCTGACAATTTGACATGATAACTTGGCACGATAATTCTTGATAGTGGCCCGCCGTGGCGCACTATTGACATGATAAACCTTACATGATATTCCTCGAAATGCTGTTGCGACGGCTAGCACGACATGACAAGATTGAATAACTTGGACACCGTGGACGATTGTGCTTGCACAAATGAATCCGTCTTGTCTTGCATCATGTCTAGGACGGGATCCCTGAGTACCACGGTCAGGGCACCCACTGAAATCAACTAAGGCTAACTACTAGAATAAATCCAATAGTCATGAAGAGATTTTTCCAGCTACAGGCAATCCCGTTATCTGGGCGCCCCCTTGGGATCTGTAGCCTGCCGTCGAGTAGGGCACATTTCCAGCACACTGTCATGTGTTGCACCCTCTAAGTCACCTAAGGGTACATGCGTTTCCTGGACGATGTACCCACTTGAATTCAACTCTAATGGCTCCGTATAGCCTGGATGGTCTGCAGGGCTTGTGGTGGAATAATCTCACTGCATCTTGTTAGTAATTATGCTTGTGATAACCCTAGTTAGTTAAAGTATCAAGCCGTACTTATTGCTTGGCCGTGAAATGTTGAATGAAGTTTACCAGTCTATTCTTGTCTTGATCCTGTACAAGATAATTACATGACCTGTTTTCTTATTTTATCTTACCGATAAATGGTGGGAAAATCCAAGTTCTGTTCAGACGAAGGGTTACAACCCCGGTCCTTGTTTGGTTTACGGGTTGTAACCTGGTTATTTGATAGTCCCATGGTTATCTCATCGGATATCACCTGTCTGTTTTTTTTTATTTACTGTCTTTATATATTATTACTCTTGTGCTGATTGCTGGTTTTAGTTCCTAAGTGAAGCCTCCTTTGTGGCACTTGCTCTTTCTGGGATCTGACCCAGCTGGTTTTGTATGGCCAGATACCAGAGCAGCACCAAGGGATCCACCGACTTTCTAGCCCGATGGTGAACACCAGGCGTAACCAGGGCAACGAGTGGGTTTATTTTTGCTCTCCCCACTCTATTGTAAAATTATTCTTTTGAGACGTTAGCCGCCGAGCAAGTGTTAGCTCGTGTACATTTATTTACTGTCTGCTCCTACTGCTTAACATGATTGGCAACCTAGGGTTGATCATGTATGACTAAAACTCTTGCTAGTCTTCACATTTTTGTAACGACTAGCTTCATGATCAGCTGAATATGTAATGTTTGGAACGCCTTACTATTGTATATTTGGTGATCTTACATCTTGTAACTCTGTTTACTTGCTTGTGATTGAGACACTAGGCTTGTTATTGACCTTAAGAGACTGATGGCTTGTAGATAAACCCTCTATATCTAGACAGCCGTGACCGTATAGTGGAGTGGATCCCATTTCACTATACGTAGCTGGCTATGTCTGCCCCCCTCTCCAGTATTCTGGTTCTGGGGCGTGACAATTGCTCCGGCACGCATTTCCGTGCAAACCGGATACCAAATGTCGCGTCAACGTCATTTTGAGATCGGCACATCGGAATCCTATTTCGGACATACCGTTGGGTTCGTATCA
Source organism: Iris pallida (assembly GCA_029216955.1). Taxonomy (NCBI): domain Eukaryota; kingdom Viridiplantae; phylum Streptophyta; class Magnoliopsida; order Asparagales; family Iridaceae; genus Iris; species Iris pallida. The sequence continues at coordinate 30,984 of JANAVB010009601.1, forward strand.
TCATTCTGGATTCGTGGACATATAATTTGCTAGGTTTTGTAGACTTCTATCCTGACAGTTTTTCGGTGTAAAGTGTGTCCAACGGCGGACATCATTTTGACCCGAAATTACGTTTTGCCCCTGTGTCCAATTGAACTTATGGGTAGGCTATCCTAGCTGATTTGACCGTTCTGGACACGTTGGTGATATTTATTTCATCATCCGACAACATCGGAAGATTTTGATTATGTATTTATCCTTAATTTATAATTAATTTTTTTTATTATAAATTGTTAATTTCTGGTTTTGAATTTATGTATATTTTAATTGCTGAAAAAATCTTGGAAAAATTGTATTTAAATATTATGTTAATTTAGCTAATTTACTATAATTTTCTAGCATTTAATAAGTACTTTTGGTATTTTATAAAAATGGGAAAAACAGAATCATTTTCAGGATACATGTTTTTGCTGATTTTTAATAAATATTTGTGATGGTTTATAAATCCAGAAAAATTAGTATAAATTTCTATAATTAACAAGGATTATTTTGGTACTTTATTTTATATATTTGAGCTTTTTTTCTATCTCAAAAATTGTTGGAACAGTGTACAGCTGATTTATTTATTAATAATTATGACTTTCAATATTTGTGTTGGTTTGAGTTATAGGCGTATTGGACCTCACCCCGCACTAGTGTAAAGATCCTAGGTAGTTAGTTTGTGTATAGTGGTGTAACCCCCTGAATTTCAGGGTTTATTTTTATTTTCTGAATGAATTGTTTTCGATAAATATTTATTATTAATTGTTTAGATCATTAATGTACCTTTCCATGACTTTGACTTCTGGAGCGTCAGGGATACCAATCTCTGGAAACTCTCTTCACGAGTTTTGAAGTAGACAAGATTATCTTCTTTTTGATATATCGTCCCACTTGAACTCGTTCCCTTGTGCTCTTTTGTATCGCGTAACTTCGGATCAACTTAGACCAATTAATCATTGAATAATTATTCCCACTTTTATTTTGATCGTCGTTTACACGTTGTCGTGGCTTTTAATTTAGAAGCACCAGACCAGTCGTTTTCTCAGAACCAACTTCTCATAAATGATCTACTCGAGACGCTCTCCACCCATAACCTTCGTGTCCCACTCAGTGTAGCACCCAGTTTCCCAAATGAGGGTAATTTTGAAATTTGTGTTTATAATTATTTTAATAATAATATTTAATTCATGATATGATTTTTGGTAATTTTAAATCATTTTAAAATTATTTAAATCAATGACTTGTGGTTTTGACGTTTTGCTAGGGAAACCCTAGAGACTGTTTAACCTAGAGCCAACCATATGATTATGTATTTTAGTCATTTTTGGCCTAAGAATATTTTGTATTTGACCTCTTTGAATTATTTGATATTATTTTATTATTTATGATATTGTTTTGGGATTATTTGAGTTTAGTCGGGTTCGAATTTCAACTCAATCCGACTTGAAACGGGGACCCGGGGAGTTTGACTCTAGTGGGACCCACACACTAGTTAGGTATGGCCCACATGATATTAATTTAGTCCACATGATAAATATTTTAGTTAGAGGTTAGACTAACTTATTATGGATAAGGTTAGTGTGATTAGAGACTTTAGAATGACTAATTTAGCCCCAACCAATTAGCCCTTTCCTAATACTCATAGAATAGGTTAGTGGGCATTTTGGACCTTACCATAATGGACAAATAGCCCCATATGCCAGCCACTTTGGGAGAGGATAGGCTCAAGTTCATTTCATTATTCATCCCCACTCTCTCTCTTGTTCTCCCCAAATTCCTAGAGAGCAATCCCTAGCAATTTCTCCACCAAATCATTCCATTTCACCACCAATCTTCTTCTTTCCTTCTCCATTCTAGCCAAGGAGGAAGCTACCCAAGTTTGGGAGGATTCGGAGCTCGTTCGTGTCCTTTTGGAATCTCTACGTGTCGGTGTCGCTCCGGGAAGGCTTTTCTTCGATTCGATCTACCGGGAGGTATAAATTCCTTCTCCTTTTCATTTCCTCATACATATAGGTCTATTTGAACCCATAGGAATGACCCCGTAGTTGTATCTCCATTTGGTGTCTATTTTGTGTCCATTTGGAGGTCATAGGAGTGTCTTTTGTGTTGTGGTTGTGTCCATGTTGGAAATCCTAAATTTGGACACACTATGTGTTGTGTTATGTATGAATGAATTATTACATATTTAATCTCATATTTTGTATTGGAGATGTGTTCTATAGTGTCTCATATATACATATTAGTGTAGAGAGTGAGTTCTTGATAATTATTAATACTGTGTTCTTTTGTCTCAAACTACCTAAATTCGTCATGATTTTATCCACGTTTTTAATTTCAGCCCTAACTTAGAAATATCATAACTTCTAGCTCATAACTCGATTTAATCTTCCGTTTTTTTTAAAGAAGCGTATTGAAGTTAGCTTTCCAAAAAATGTATTATTAGGCCTAATTCTTTCTGTAACTTTCTGCAGAATTATTTGAGTGTCAGCTGTACGAAGAAACACGTTCTCGGTGTTTTTGCGATTCCGGGAGTTTCCGAAAATGAAAACGCGATCCGTTTAAAGTTTCGGAAAGCTAACACATAGATCTATAACATACTTTAATCCTAAATTTTAATTCGTGCTGAGATGGTACAGTATTGATTATTAGTAGGAGTTACTATTCGGCATATACATTTTGTGCACCCATGTGTAATATAATGTTCTATTTGATTTTAACCCATGTTAATGTATATACATTATGTAATTAAATAGAGAATACAAGCATGAGTAATGGTTAAATAAATGATGTGAGGTGTAAGTCCTATCTAATGTAAGCATGTATAAGTATGGCTTGTAATGAATATGTAGGTTCCATAGTATGTAATGTATGGTGCATGTAGTGGTGCAAGAGAATAATGAATGATGAATGAATGCAAGCATGAATGTAATGTAATAATAGATGTAATGCATATACAAGTTAATGAGATGTATGTTCTATGTTAACACAAATCCTATTACCTCATGTACCCCCTTATACTATGTTGACACTATCACTGACACATTGTTCACTTACACTTTGACACTCTTTGATATGTATACACTATGTATGCCCATTTAACCCTCACTTGCCCCTTTGCCATGTTCACATCACACACATAGCCTCTTAAAAGTATTTATGAATAGTTAACTTAGCTATGTATATATATTAATATATGTTAGCATATTGTTGTATATAAGTTTATATAACCATTTGAAATGCCATGATTATAGACCTAATGTTGAATACCATATATGCATGTATATATATGTGTAGACATATATAGCTTAAAGTAATAGATTACCTAGTGTATATCCAATGTGAATTCTTGCCTATTTGAGTATTGAATAATTGCATGCTATATAGAGTTGGGTGTATGTCTTGTATAGCCTTGTATTGATGTGTGCTTGCTAGGATAGTCTTGGTTAGGCCTAGTAACTTACTGGGTTAGGACATGACCTAGTTTGACCTAGTTTGACTATGCAGTTGACCAGAGTTGACCAAGGGTTGACTTTGGCCTAGTTTGACCTAGATTCATGTAGAATGCATTATAGTACTTTTATTACCCTTCTGGACATGTTGTGACTTGTGCTGTTCTAATTAGCCAAATACCTTGTAACCTGTGTTGCTTTAAATAGGACTCTGTGGCTTCAGTTGGACCCCCTATACTTATCAGCTGTTCAGGTTATCAGGCGAGTACATTCTCTGATAGTTCTCTCATTTATTTGTCAATTACTGTATTTCAGTTCTAGTTAGTTGTATGCGATTCTCTGTTACAACCGTGTAGATATACTGGATTCATGTATACGACACATATTTATTTTTTGGCCTCTATTACTGGTATCATCATCTTCCGGCTTCTATTACTGGAATCACCTGCTAGAATTATTTACTGGAATTATTTACTGAAATTATTTACTGGTATCATTATATTTTGGCTGGACTCATCTTGAATCATTGTGTCAGAATTCTGGATTCACTTGCTGGGAGGAGAAATACTAGAGTAAGACATGTAGACATACCCCATTACTAGAATCACCCCTACTGGAATCTACTGGAATGATAGCCATCTCTCGCCTGATCAGTGAGAGGTTGCCGGATTACCCACAGCCATTTACATGTCGATCTCGGTATTTTAAAACACACTGTTAGAGTATAGGCTGACTCACCCTGGAATCATTGATCACTATAACTGGAATCGTCCCTTACTGGATTCATCTTGTATTAGATTCATCTTGTACTGGACTTACATTGGAGTTACACTGGTCTACATTGTTGTCTGGACTTCATATCATATTACCCTGGTTCAGCTAGTTCTATTTTTTTATAGACTTTTGCTATGATTCTTTTCTTGATTAGTTATTTACTTTCCTCGCACCTTATCTGTCTTTCTTACCATCACCTGAATATAAACTGCCATTTTCATCAATACAACTGCCTATAACTGCTTTATAGTTCTCTGTCATTTACTTGGATTTTCTAGATGAGATGTGCTCGTTCCTGTCCTGACTGGACCTGTTGATAATTTTACAGATAGCTTGGAGGTTGCCTGCTAGCTAGAGGAGACACCTTAGAGGTTGTTTAGATAGTTATTTCATTTGTCTGGAGTTGTATTTACTTTGGATTACTGTATTTGAGTTTTGAGATGTATTTCTGAGTTTTGTATCTTAGACACTTAGACTTCTATCTCCCGTATCTCTTTGGATTTTATGTTTTATCTAACCTTATCATGCTCTACCTTAAATGTGATTGAGACTGTATCTGCTTAGCATTATATTATTAGAGATGTGACCTAGGACAGCGTTCTACCGCCGACACACTCGGCGTAGGCTGGGCGTTGTTACGTTCTCGTACCCTAACAGTGGGTGCGGGTCGTGACACGTTTTTAGTGTGACCCATGCAGGTCGAGTTTATGTAGTGGTATTCGAACTTGAGTACCACTACAGCCTGCAGTAGGAATAGGATTATATCTGAAGGTACTCAATCACAGTTATGGAACCCTTGAGAGATTTTCGGAACGACCCTTGAGAATCTTATTTAATTTCGATTTGAAACTCTTTTTCCCCTGATTTGATTTATTTTTACTTACTGTTGTTAATTTAATTTTGATGGATTATGGTTGAATTTGAGTTGTTCATTGATTTTGATGAATAATTTTCGAATTTTGAATCTTGAAGATAGCTGTTGCATCGAGTTATTTTTGATAGATTTTTGTTCATTTGAATTTTGAAGTTCGTTGATAAATTTGATTTGATTTATGGGTATTCATTGTTGATTTAATTTAATTTTTTTTGACAAGATGAAATTATATGGGCTAGGTCATCTATGTTATGGAATCTAGTTTCTATAGTCACATTAGCCAGCATGGTGAGGACATATAGTCTGACTCTGGATATTTCTCGGGTGTAGGAATTTAAGGTTTCGCAACCAAGCTAGCGGCACCGCAAAAATGTTAAATACCACGATTCTAGAGGTATGTGCATAAGTCATGGACTCTGTGATTATCGTAGCCTTGCTTACTAGTATGACAAGGATTTAGAGTACCATGATTTTGGATAGACGCATATGATTATCAGATTGTACCTTAAATATTTTCAAGCATATTTTCTCTACTTTGATGCAGTCCTTCAAAAAAAATTATTATTTGTTTTGCTTTGTTTTGCTTCTAATTATTTAACTTAGGAGTAGCTTGTGTAACTTCTTGCTATGAGTTTCTTCTTAATACAATGAATCGATGATTTTGCTAGACTTTATCTTGGATTTGATATTTAGCTCTGGTTTCAAAATGGTTCCTTCTTTTAGGCAAATAAGCAAACAGCTTTTATCGTTATTTCCTTCTTGCTATTATTCTAGTATTGAATAATAATAAACTGCCTTGATTTCGTCAATCACCTATTTTACGATCTTGGTAGGAATCAAATGTTGGTCTTAACGTAGAATTAATTTTTTTTTTGGGACATGAGAATATGAGTATATTTACATAGTGGACACTTGCCTGATACGTATGCATGCTATACTTGATTTTCCACCTATCTAAATACATATTAATATATTGTTAATGTTAAAATTTTCAAACCCTAATATTTCTGGTTTTCTGTTTTCCAGTTTAAATTCGTAATTTAAATATAAATTTTATGTTATTAGTTTTGTCTACATAACTGCACATGTATGATATCTGCAGAGTTTCAATTTTTAGAGAAATTGGTTAAGTTATGTTAAATTTATAAAATCTGAGACTGCATTATGTAATATTATACTAGTTTAAATGTAGCTTATTTTCAGATTTTGTATGTAAATGCTGAACTAAAACTGGGTTTAACCTTTCAATACTAAGCTATAACCCTGTACAAGGACACACACACACCCTAACTTAGTATACGCTGTCATGTAACCTAACCTTTCCTCTCTATGTTATGATCACATACTTGTATAGATATATAGAGCTTAGGCATACATGTTATAATATATGTATATACATAACTAAATCTCTACTCTTATAGATGTTTATGGTTAGCCATGCATGTTATGATTAAATAGGTTGTGTATTGTAGGTTGTTAACCCATATGCCATGAGTAGTGTAACAGGATAGCTCATATACAATTTCATGTATTTTCATATACACCCATACACACACAAACCACATAACATACATAATGCTAGTTTTTCCTCTCTAACTCTCTCTCTGTATATATATTGTGATTTGGATTTCAATGCAAGTGATTTTCAATTCCTTAATTTTTGAATTTGATTTTCTGTACCCATTTTCAGATAATGGTAGTTGCCTTTATTTTGTTTTGATAGTACCAGTTTCATATAGATGGTAGACCGCCTTACAGTTGATGGTTTTTGTTTCTGTAACTTCTCTAGTTTAGCACCCTAAATTGCTTGTATGTTTTGATACCCTATGACCGTTTCGGTTAGCATGACTATTATACCTAGATGAGACTTTCACTACCACCGTATGCCATGATCCTGTATGTCGTCCTTTTGATCACATGATTTGTTTTA